>JASEVX010000004.1:27203235-27448235 GCA_031761405.1 Serripes groenlandicus
TGCAGATGGTCATGAGCAGTTCAAACATTAAATTTCCGTATTTGACTTAAAGATCAAATACATATGGTATTAATTTTACATCACTGAAATATAATGTGACGTCATTGGAATATGCTTTTACGTCATTCAAAATAAGGTAGTTGGGCGAGGTCTTAAAAGTTATATATTGTATATAATAAAAGGAAAAATATGTTGCAGTAGCAATAAAGGTTTTAGTATTGTCTACTCAGGGGTATGGACAATTTGACATCTCTCTCTGCCTATGGTCTCACAAGATATCAATTGTCCATGCCCCTCATAGTGCAATAACTCTTTTCAATTATTATGATTTTCTATTTGTTTGCGCATTTGTTTTCAAAGACTTTTGCTGCAGATCTTTAGTATGTTTGAAAAAGTTACGGACAAATACAGGTTAAACAGATACTTGTGAAGAAAGTTCTATCATTTAACAAATGCTCTCTATGTCTTGGACCACGTTGGTGCTAAAGGGATAGTGTCCGTCAGCGGCTTTCCCTCCTCACTGCTCAACATTTTGGGGTTAGCATTACGACTGACGCCCTGGACCAGTTGTACCGGCAACTTACCAATGAAATGCTGCTGCAATATTTCTGAAACATACTGAAGCAGCGTAAAACACCATATGAGCTGTCCCGCGAGAAAACCAACATTATGACTTCTGCGTAATGTATTGACGCAGATCAGCCTGCGCAGTCCGCGTAGACTGATCCGGGCTGACACATTCCATCTCAATGGGATAGATGTATAGTGTAATGATTCCTGTAACAGAAATTCCACAGGAGGCGAAAAGTGTCTACCCAGGTAAGCCTGCGCGGCATGCTTAGGCTGATCTGGGTCGATACTTTATGCAGAGTCTACAATGTTGGTTTTCTCACGGGACGGCTCATATATATACAAACAAAAACATGGGGGCTTCCTTGATACTCAACCAGTAACTTATGTCCAATTTAATCATAATTTCCTTTAATTCTAAAACCTTTGAAGGTCATTTTTCGAGTGACGTGTCTCAGATATGTTTGAGTTTTGCTGTATCATACCATAATACCACTTTAAGGTCAAGATTGAGGAACTCAATACTGTTTTAACATGGGGGTTCTCGGTGGCATTTTGGGCTCGGGGATTGTAATCCCCATGTATACCTCTGGAGATTACATAATTTGAGTTGTACAAGTCAAAACCTTTCTAAATACTTCAGGCTAGATTACTACTACAAATAAACCCGGCTTTGCCATGATTAACCTCTTTCCCACATACATCAAATTATTCAAATATTCAGCTGACAACTTTGAAAATATCTACTCAACAAATTTTTATAATCACTATAAATTATTGAATAGAGTTTCTCCTTTTGCCACAATGTCTTTCTTCAAAGGTCGTCTGCTGCTCATGTGTCAACATGTGTTTGTAAATGGGAATAGGCATATTCTTTCCCTGATGCAGACAAGAGCTTAAAAGTAGTCTACTATAGAAAAAATTGCAGGAAAGGACTCAAAGCAAAGTCTCCTACTCCCACGATGCTCTCAAATCTGTATAAAAATCGTTTTTTTCCCACTCTTCCAGTATTTCTCCATGTTTTTTCAGCACATTAATGTTTATAAAGCAAACAACTGTAATATGACATCTATTAACCCTTTCCCTCATACAACAATTCTGCAGCAGACGACTTTGAACATATTTTGTCAAAAAATGGAAAATCTCTATAATTGAATGGATAACCTATGACTAAAAGTGGAAAACATTGTGATAAAAGGAGAAATTGCACGTTTTGTGCAATTTCTTCTTTTGTTACTAGGTTTTCAAAAAGCCTTCTGCTGCAGAGGCGTCAGAAAGCGTCTATATGAGAGAAAGGGTTGAATGCTTTTGTCTTTATTTGATTGACTTAATTTTGAAACCAGTTTGAAATTCAAATATATTTCAAATGGTTTTGTTACCTTCATGCATTTGGGCAACATTATTAACGGAACATCAACATCGATGTTGTGGACTTAATTAAACCCTATCCCTCATGAAGACACTTTTAGACACCTCTGCAGCAGATGCATCTTTTGAAAGCATTGTGACAAAAGGAAAAATTGCTCATGATGAGCAATTTCTCCTTGTGTCACAATGTTTTCAACCCTATTAAATAATTAAACCCTTATTTATGAAGATTTTTCAAGTTTATGCCAATATGTTTTCGAAGTCATCTGCTGCAGATTCATTGTATGTGGGAAAGGGTTAATGTTAAATTCACTGAAGATCTTAATCTCTGTAAATGAAGGCTTGATTATGATCCTCTGGGTCTGTTCTCCTTTTTGTTGTACAAGAATCTTGGAAGACTTTGAATTTTAGCCATGTCCAATTTGCCAATACATTTTGATGCTTCATCATCTGACAATCTTTGACAACATTGTGACAAAAGGAGAAATTGCTTATAATTGCTAGATATTTCAAAATTGTCTTGCAGCATAATTGTTGTATGTGGGAAAGGCTAAATATAAATTGAGTTTTAAATAAATGTTCAAATGACATATTTTTCAGATCAACTTTGTGATACAATCAGAAGTTTATGAAATGATGTCAAATTGGAGTACACTTTGTAATTCTGTTTTCTTTGAAATGAAATTCGGTTAACCCTTTCCCACATACAACAAATCTGTAGCAGGCGATTTTGAAAATAACCTGAAACACTGATTATTTTTTTTGGAGACTCCCTTTAAATGAAAGTACAATAATTGAATAGAGTTGAAAAAATGATGACAAAAGGAGAAATTGCTTGTTTTGAACAAATTCTTCTTTTGTTGACATGTTTTCAAAAAGCCGTACCTGCTGAAGATTGAGTCTTAAAAGGTGACTGAAATCCTTTCAGCTAAAATATAGTAAATGTCTAAAATTGGTATGTATATATATTTATAATAACTCAATTTATATTAACTATATGGAATTGAAGCATTAATTCAACTGTTTTCAAAAGCTGTCTGATTCAGATGCGTCAAGGTATGATCTGCATGTGGGCATTCTCAATGAGATTTTCCACGTTTTTGTATATGATTTTCAAACTTGTCTCCTGCAGATTTGTTGTATGTGGGAAAGGATTAATTAGGCATTAGGTCTACATTTTAAACTGAGTCCATTGATTTGGACTTTGTGACACCTGGAAAGTCTGATGAGTTTATTACCTGTTCTCTATTTTGGTGTACAACTATCTTGAAAGCGTCTGAAGAATAATAAATGTCCTTATGATTGAAAAAAACGAAATACGGTTTTATGGAGCATTGTAAATTAAGACAAATGTTGTTTTTGTGTTCAAAGTACTGAAAACACTGGAGTGGAAGTGAAACTTACTTTTCATACATTTTTACATCTTTTGTAGCTCTTTAATATTTAATTTTTATTGCAAAAATATGTTGCCTATCCTTTAATACCTGATATATAATCTAGCTACTACAGGGTATTACCATCCAGAAACAATACTGCGGAACTCCCAAGATTGGGATAAATGTACGACGGCGCTATATGCGCTGCACACAGGCGCACATGGCACTTTTTTAGTTCTGGACATCCGGCATGATAGGCATTGGATTTCTCTCTTTTTGAATTGAGCTTTGATGGTCTATTGCATCAAAGGTGTATCAACCTCGCAATTCTTCCGTCCTCATGATTGTTTCAGCTTCTCTGCAGGCTGCAGTTAAGGCCCCTGCATTTTCTTTTTCTATCCCAGTGGCATCCGTCTGTGGACTCATCTTCGCTGGTGGCTAATTACCTGTCAATCTATCTGCAAGGGGTTCTCACCACCTCTGGATCTGTTCCTTTATACAAATGCCAGTGCTGAGGGTTGGTAAGCTCACCTGGAGACCCTGGGTCTAATAGCCCAGGGCGTTTGGTCAATGGAGGAAAGTTGTCAACACATAAACAACTTGAGAGTTGAGGGCCGTTTTGGTGCCGGGCGACATCAGTGGTTCTCTTAGTGAAACATGTCCCCGGCCATCTGAATGTTCTACCAGACAGTTTATCCCGCCAGAACAAAATCTTGCCTGCTAAAGACTCTGGGCAGTGAACGCATTGACCGTCAATTAGAATCTATTGTTTGGGTATGCCTTTCCCCCTTTCATTCTAATTCCAATCCTTCTTCAGAAGGTCCTGTGCTTTCAACAGTGCAAGATACTATTAATAGCAACGTTTTTGTCCCTAGACGTAGTCGTTCAACGACCGTATGGCTTGCCTTTTGACCCATTCCTTTGCGTCTTCCCCTTTTGGGAAAACATACTTTTCCAACAGCCGGGTCGGCATCTACATCCCAACCCAGCTATGCTTCATCTTTAAGCTTGGATGCAGCATAAAACAGCAAGCAATCAATCATATTGTTCATATAACATGGGACAGAATCTAAGTGTGTTTACAACATGGGACAGAATGTAACTGTGTTTACAACATGGGACAGAATGTAACTGTGCTTACAACATGGGACAGAATGTAACTGTGCTTACAACATGGGACAGAATCTAACTGTGCTTACAACATGGGACAGAATATAACTGTGCTTACAACATGGGACAGTATCTTACTGCTTACAACATGGGACAGAATCTAACTGTGCTTACAACATGGGACAGAATCTGACTGTGCTTACAACATGGGACAGAATCTGACTGTGCTTACAATATGGGACAGAATATCTAACTGTGCTTACAATATGGGACAGAATCTAAACTGCTTACAACATGGGACAGAATCTGACTGTGCTTACAACATGGGACAGAATTTAACTGTGCTTACAACATGGGACAGTATCTGACTGTGCTTACAATATGGGACAGAATCTGACTGTGCTTACAACATGGGACAGAATCTAACTGTGCTTACAACATGGGACAGAATCTAACTGTGCTTACAACATGGAACAGTATCTGACTGTGCTTACAATATGGGACAGAATCTGACTGTGCTTACAACATGGGACAGAATCTAACTGTGCTTACAACATGGGACAAAATCTAACTGTGCTTACAATATGGGACAGAATATGACTGTGCTTACAATATGGGACAGAATATGACTGTGCTTACAACATGGGACATAATCTAACTGTGCTTACAATATGGGACAGTATCTGACTGTGCTTACAACATGGGACAGAATCTGACTGCTTACAACATGGGACAGAATCTGACTGTGCTTACAACATGGGACAGAATCTGACTGCTTACAACATGGGACAGAATCAGATGTATTGAAGCTAATGTACTATAGGACCGCCCTTTGACAGTATGTGTTTTAATCATGTAAATATTATTGCTGTTTAATGATGGCACTTTAATTTGAAGTATACCCCCACCCAACAACATGTATTTGTTTAATCCTTTCCCTCATTTGACAATTCTGCAGCAGACGACTTTGAACATATTTTGTCAAAACATAGATAACCTGTGACTAAAAGTGGAAAACATTGTGGCAAAAGGAGAAATTGCTCATTTTGAGCAATTTCTTCTTTTGTCACTATGTTTTCAAAAGGCGTCTTTATGAGGGAAAAGGTTAATCCTATATCCTTCATAAAATGAATCTGTAGCAGACAACTTCAATTTCTTTGGGAAAGGCACATTTCTTAAACTTTATATTTAGAACTGGTTTGTTTACCAAAGGTTCATGAATAAGTGAACTGTCACAGTGATGTAACAGAAATAATGCTAAAAAAGATGTAAAACAACAAAGATAAAGATGCTGAGGGCCAAGGAGACCAGCCATTACAATCATTTTTAAAGTGATTGGTATGACCCAGCCGGGGATTGAACCGAAGACCTCCCATGATGCTGGTAAGAGTGTCTGCCTCATGAAAGGGAAACCAGAGGGGCACATTTAAAAGATAAAGACCCTTTCAATGCTGAGACCGCTGGGGTGGCGTAGTGGTAGAGAGTCCATGTCGGATTTGGGTGGTCATGGGTTCAATCCTCCGCCAGGTCATACCAAAGACTTTAAAATGGTAATAATGGCTGCCCTCTATGAAACTCAGATTTTCACAGGGTTAGCATTAGTAGCCATTACGACTGACTGGCTCAGCATAAACAAACCAGTAGAACTGGTATTTAGTTCTTACCCAGGAAATGCCTGATATAACTGTACAATTTTTGAATGCGGCGTAAAACAAGAGGTAAAGGAATTTCAATGCACAATTTTTAATTGGAAAACAATTTCTTTTCTGCATATTTCTGCTGATAAACAAATATGAATATAATTGGTAATGGGTAATTCTTATCCCTGATATAAGAACTATTAAACCCTTTCCCTCATACGACAATTCTGCAGCAGACGACTTTGAACATATTTTGTCAAAACATAGAAAATCTCCATAATTGAATGGATAACCTATGACGAAAAGTGGAAAACATTGTGGCAAAAGGAGAAATTGCACGTTCTGTGCAATTTCTCCTTTTGTCACTATGTTTTCAAAAAGCCATCTGCTGCAGAGGCGTCAGAAGGCGTCTATATTAATTTAAGCAGTTTTGGATTTTTCCCCATTATGTTTAAAACTATCTTGGTATCAAAATTAAAAATAATTTATTTCGTCAATGTAATGTTTTTAAAATCAAATGCTTTTTAAGAAGCAAACTCTGAAAATAGTATAATATTGAAGTAATTGGTTAACCCTTTTCCACATACAGACACCTTTGCAGCAGACTTTTGTAAACATTGTGGGAAAAGAAGAAATTGCTCATCATGCACTTTTTCAATATTTTACCTTATATAGATTTTTTCATATTTTTGCCTTGACTTTTTCGAAGTTGTTTTAAAAGACGACTGATGCAGGTTTGTTGTATGTGCGAAAGGGTTATAGTAGCATGTTAATGTCATGAAACATTGACATTTGGGGTCAGAGGTCACCTTTGAAGCTTACAAGACCTGGTCTGGCATACTAATTAGGTAGTTTTTTAACTCCACGAGATTGGTGCAGGATAGTATTCAACACAACAAATTAATTGTTTCTAATTGTTGAAGGCGGGTGTGATCTAGAACAAAGACCATTATGTAAGCCTAACTGCATGCTGTTATTACATGGACCCATTCCTTAATACATGCATTTCTTTTTGATACCTCTGCTTAGGAATTCTTGAAAACATAGTGGTTAACCCTTTCCCACATACAAGAAATCTGCAGCAAACGACTTTGAACATATTTTGTACAAAAAATGGAATATCTCTATAATTGAATGTATAACCAATGACTAAAAGTTGAAAACATTGTGGCAAAAGGAGAAATTGCTCATCATGAGCAATTTCTTCTTTTGCCACAATGTTTTCAAAATTCGTATGCTTCAGAGGAATCAGAAAGCGTCTGTATGAGGGATAGGGAGAGAAATTGCCCAAAAACATTCTGTGTTCTCCCGTCCTTTCACTAAAATGTTTTAAATGCTGTTTACTTCTTTCCCGTGTCCCGGGTTCGATCCCCAGTCGCGGCACTACGGTCATGGTGGAGTGCCCTTGGGCAAGGCACATTTTCTAGCCTAGTACTGGTTTGTTTACCCAGGGATCATGAATAATTAAATTTAATTGCGCGCTAAATGACCTGAGCTGTCGATGCGCCATAAAACAATATACATTCATTACTTCTTTCCCACTTGCAAATGCATTTTGATGCCCCTGCAGCAGGTGACTTATGAAAAAATGGAGGTTAAGGGAGATATTGCATTTAAATATGCTTTCGACTCTAATCAACATTAAATTTTATACTTTCATTCAGTTTAATTAAATGATTAGAGTTGAAAGCATCTTTAAATGCAATATATCCTTTTCCTACAATTTTCAAAGTTAGCTGGTGACATTTTTTCTTTATTTTTATAATTGTAGCGAGCGCAATATGAAGAAATTTAGTAGAATTATTGTTCAGGTGTTTTTCTTGTGCTTATTTTTTCCGGCAGTTCAAAGTTTGATTTCAGAGCAAACATCTGCCTTATCATTACAGACTGACAGTGATATTAAATAAAATCTTAGGGTGGGAAAGCAGATTGACCCCCAAAGAAGTTAAATCATCCGATAAAATGTAATACTAATACCCTTCCCTGAATATACCGAACACATTCAATGGAGTGGCAACAGCCGAACGATGGTAAAGGAGAAATTCCACTAACTGAGCAATTTCTCCTTGTCCCGTAGTGTTTTTAAAACTCGTAACATGTACATGACAATTATTGCTTGAAGGGAATCAGAAAATGTTGAACCCCCATTACCTAAACATGATAGTTTCTTAGCCTTGTCCAAAAGTTAAGAAGTCATTAAAAAAATATTGATTCAATTATATATAACCACCATGTGGAAGATATAATATTTTATAGAGTTAAATGGTTCAAACAAAAAAACATTTAGCTTCATCTTGAGCTTTAGAAGACAATCTGCATTTACAAAACTGCAAATATTATTTAAAAAAAAAAGAAGTTAATAGATTTTACAGCATTTTTTCACAATATTTTCAAAATGCAGACAAAAAAATTTCAATTCTCATAATAAGGAATAGTGAAAGTAGAACCATGGAATGCATTTTTTTATGCAAGCAGATAAGCAAGATTAGTGTGAATTACTTGCACCCTTTTCCTCATACAGCCGACATTTTCGATATGACCTGCAGCAGACAGCATGTGAAAACATTGTGGGAAAAGGAGAAATCGCTCATCATGCACAATTTATCCTTTTCCCCCATTATTTTCTACCCTATATCATAATTATACTTCCAATTTATGAATATGTTCCTTTTTTTGTCATTTGCTGTCTACAAAGAAGATGATACTAAAATGTCATGTGAGGTAAAGTGCTGGGGTTATTGAGGCTATTAGGCTGATACCTCCTCCCTCTTCTCAATATACACATGATTGACAGGATTATCCTAATGTATGCAAACAAGTTTTTTAAGTAGTGCCATGCTAAAAGGGCTCCTTACAAACCTTTTTGTCGCGCTACTTTAGCACAGTTGGTAATGACAAGGACTATCAATCCTAGGATCTTGGGTTTGAACCCCGCCTTAGCCATGTATTTCTTTCCGATGATTGTTAAAATGTCCAGTGGATTAACATTTCCTTCATACAGATCTTTTCTTAATTCTTTCCCTCATATAGACGCTTTCTGACGCCTCTGCAGCAGACGGCTTTTTGAAAACATAGTGACAAAAGAAGAAATTGCACAAAACGTGCAATTTCTCCTTTTGCCACAATGTTTTCCACTTTTTGTCAGATTATCCATTCAATTATGGAGATTTTCTATTTTTTGACAAAATATGTTCAAAGTCGTCTGCTGCAGAATTGTCTTATGAGGGAAAGGGTTAAGCATCTGCAGCAGATGACTTTTGCCAAACATTGAGGTATTATGGAGAAATTGCCCATAATGAAATCTCCTACTTTCACTTTTACGGAGATTTTCCAAATTGTACATAGACATATTCAAAGTCGTCTGCTGCACATTTGTTGTATGTGGGAAAGGGTTAAAAAGTCAATGTTGGAAGATAACCAGTGTCCTGGGAAGGATGATGTGTGCATGGTGTACTGGTGCAAAAGTGTCAGGTAAAACATGTAACTGGCTGCTGTGATATAACTGAAATACAATTCAGTTGAAACGGCATTAAACTCACAATATATCCATTCATATCCTTTCCTGGATACTAAACGGGAATTTGTTTAGCCTGGGTAGTAAGCATGGCGGGATTTGAGACAATAAGGTCCCTGAGGTTTGATCCCTATTTGCAGCATTCTTCATGAAGTCCTTTTCTGCAAGTCATATGGCCTCCTGTGATCAGTGATAAGTTAAATGCATGTCACCATGATATAGCTGAATGACTGTTTATTAACACTGTTTCCACTTTGTTTAAAAGATAGATTAACATTTACTGGGACTTATGTATTTATTTTTTCTTACCTAATCCTTAATTAGATTTGTGATCAAGTAAGTCTGACTTAACTCAAATACCTGCAGATCCTGTTCTAAAAATTAGCATCCTAAAGGAGCTGGTTTGATCTTTATATTGTAGTATTGTTTGAATAAATCAAGTCCATCATTGCTGTCTAATTGATAGCTCCAAATTGTTCTATAAATGGGCTGCTGTAGGAAGCATTAAGAACATTGTCCCAATAGTCTAAGTCTAGCATTACTGCTTCGGTAGTGTAGTGGTAGAGCATCCGCCTCAAGTGCAGGAGGATGCTGGTTCGATCCCTGGCAGAGACTTGAATCAATGACTTTAAAAATTATAGTAATGGCAGCCCTCCTTCGTGCTCAGGGTTGTGCGTTTAGCTGGCCCCGCCAGGTTTGATCTTTATATTGTAGTATTGTTTGAATAAATCAAGTCCATCATTGCTGTCTAATTGATAGCTCCAAATTGTTCTATAAATGGGCTGCTGTAGGAAGCATTAAGAACATTGTCCCAATAGTCTAAGTCTAGCATTACTGCTTCGGTAGTGTAGTGGTAGAGCATCCGCCTCAAGTGCAGGAGGATGCTGGTTCGATCCCTGGCAGAGACTTGAATCAATGACTTTAAAAATTATAGTAATGGCAGCCCTCCTTCGTGCTCAGGGTTGTGCGGTTAGCTGCTTACGACTGACGGGCTGGTGTCAGAATTAATGGACCAGTAGTACTGGTAACTTCACAAGGAAACAGTTTGATATAACATAAAAATTGATTAAAGCGGCGTAAAACACTTCTTGCAAGTCAGGCTCATATATAGCCTACAACAGTTACTGATAAGTCCTCCAGAGATCATTGATAAGTATAAACTGTTACCATGATATAGCTGAACTACTGTGTATACAATAATTAACACTTAATTTTCAAAATTTACTGGGAATTATTTATTTTTTTCTTCCCTAAATCCTTGAATATTTTATATGATCAAGTAAAGCTCTTTTTTTGCTGGCTCAATGCAAATAACTGCAGGTCTTGTTCAACAAATTGGCAGCTTTATCACGAATATAGTTTGAATAGTCTATGTCTAGCAGTTTGCTGTCTTATTAAGAGATCTTGTTCTATAAATGGACTGCTAAGTTAGTAATTGTTCCAATATACCCAATAGTCTATGTCTAGCTTAACTATGTTATTGACAGCTCTTGTTCTACAGATGGGGTTAACCCTTTCCCTCATATGACAATTCTGCAGCAGACGACTTTGAACATATTTTGTCAAAAAATAGAAATCTCTATAATTGAATGGTTAACCTATGAGTAAAAGTGAAAAACATTGTGGCACAAGGAGAAATTGCTTGTTTTGAGTAATTTCTTCTTTTGTCGCTATGTTTTCAAAAAAGCTGTCTGCTGCAGGAGCGTCAGAAAGCGTCTATATGAGGGAAAGGGTTAGTAAGTTGGTAATGTTTGTTTGCCCTTTATCATGAACATTATTCAAATAGTTGAACAATGCTGTAAATATTAAAATATCTTGTTTAACAAATTTGCAGTCGAAGAAAGCCGAAGAAAGCCGAGACTTGCCCTCTATCTTAGAATCATACACTTGTCAGTTAATGATAGAAGAACAGAAAAATCAAACCCGCAGTCTGATAAGCCTTGCCATTGTTGTTGATGGATTGGTAGATAAATGATAACAATTCATCAACCTCAATTTTGGCACTTCCTGCCTAAATTATTTCTAATCCCTGAGTTATGTTATCTAAGTAAGTAAGTATACATTTTATTAATGGTGTATATTTAGTTTATACAGTTTTAAAACATTTTTCACTTGTGTGAGACGGTCAGCTATAGGGAACACGTGGGTCAGTGAGCAGTGTGAGTGGATGCTGAATTAAATTCAATCAATTAATCAAGATATTGTAGGGACAAATTCTCATCTGTGATAATTGTTAACCCTTTCCCTCATACGATAATTCTGCAGCAGACGACTTTGAACGTATTTTCTCAAAACATAGAAAATCTCCATAACTGGATGGATAACCTATGACAAAAAGTGCAAATTATTGTGGCAAAAGGAGAAATTGCACGTTTTGTGCAATTTCTTCTTTTGTCACTATGTTTTCAAAAAGCCGTCTGCTGCAGAAGCGTCAGAAAGCGTCTATATGAGGGAAAGGGTTAAACCTTACCCTAATACCCCAGTCGCGCGAGGCGGTTATGGTGGAGTGCCCTTGGGCAAGGCACATTTCCTAGCCTAGAACTGGTTTGTTCACCCAGGGATCATGAATAAGAGAGCTGTTGCCATGATATAACTGAAATAATGTTGAAAATGGCATAAAACCCCAATACTCAAAACAGATTATCCTGATACACATGTATTTAACATTTTTCCTATTTGCAGAAACATTTTTGCACATTCGCTGCAGATGACTTGAAAAAATATTAAGACAAAATATGCGATTTCTCCTTTTGCTGTAATATTTTCAAAATAATTGAAAAAGTATACTTTCAATATTTCAAGATCTGCCATATTTTTACCTTGATGACTTCAAGTACTGCTACAGATTTGAAGAATGTTGGAAATGGTCAATTACCTCTTGTGCAACAAAAACAAACAAATTAGCCATTATGAATACCACAATAATTTCTACTCATAAAACTTTCCCACATACAACAAATCTGCTGCAGATAACTTTCAAAACATCAAGGCAAAGATATGGAAAATGTCTTATAAATGAAAGTAGTATCATTGAATTATAAGAGTTGAAATTATTGTGGCAACAGGAGAAATGGCTCATTACAATTAACACATTGATTTCAAATGATGTCTGCTGCAGCTGCGTCAAAATGCGTTGGCATGTGGAATAGCGTAGTCTTGCTTCACAATAATTATATAATATTATCCATACATGTCTTCATTCAAAATGCTTGTTTTGAGCAAGGAATCCGCTGTGGTCGAGTGGTTAGCGTCGGGGATTTCTAAACCGGGTGTCCCGGGTTCGATCCCCAGTCGCGGCACTACGGTCATGGTGGAGTGCCCTTGGGCAAGGCACATTTTCTAGCCTAGTACTGGTTTGTTTACCCAGGGATCATGAATAATTAAATTTAATTGCGCGCTAAATGACCTTAGCTGTCGATGCGCCATAAAACAATATACATTAATTCATTCATTCATTGTTTTGAGCAATTTGTTACCCTCCTTTCTCCCAAATGTTTTTATACAATGTCTCGTCAAGATCGAGGAATCAAATGTTTTATGCCAGAAAGTTATAGAAGCTTTAACCCTTTTATTCCACTTGTAGACACATCTGCAGCAGATGACTTTTGAAAATATGGTGACAAAAGGAGAAATTTGTCATAATTAAGCTTGCCTTTTGCCACAATATTTCTATGCTGTTTGATTATTATGCTTCCATTTTTAGAAATTTCCAAAGCTGTCTTCAGCAGATTTGTTGTATGTGGAAAAGGGTTAAGGGTGACTGCACTCAATTTATGTGCCAACATAAATTAACAAGTTTGACATGATGGGGAAATGCAGTTGAATAATTTGCATTGTAAAAAAGGAGAGGGTGTGGCCGAACTGCTGGCATTGTGAATGGGTGTAATGTGAAATTAAAAGGAAAATATTAACCCTTTCCTACGAATTGCATCAAATCTAATTAAAGCAGATGCCTTTGAAATTGTCTACTCTAGAATGAAGGAAAGGGTATGAATCCAGAAATATGTGCAAGTTTGTTCTGCTTCTGTAAGCTTGTACAGAACATGAGACTTAATACGTCACGGCTCTGACATATTATCTAGCAGTCTTCACCTCGACTTTTTTTTACAAATTCTAATTTGACCTAAGAAACTGTATATAGGTCTGCTGCATTATGGGTAAATGGGCCCTGTATCGCAAAAAACGTATTGTATACAATCATACATGCATATTTTTGTTATACTACACAAAGATTTTTGGGGTGTCTAATCTCTTGTAAAGAGATAAAGATCTTTGACATGAATTTTGAGATTGTTGTTGAATTACATGTAATTTCAACCATTGACCTCATATGTTTCTTTCTTGAGTCATCTGTTTAAAAAAATATATGAAAGATAAAAGAAATGTCTTGAAGCCTAAGGACTTGCTTCTCTCTCACATTGATTTCATTATGGCTAACCAGGACAGAGTCAAGTAAAACAAAAAATGAAAACTTAACCCTTTCCCTCATACAACAATTCTGCAGCAGACGACTTTGAACATATTTTGTCAAAAAATGGAAAATCTCTATAATTGGATGAATAACATATGACTAAAAGAGGAAAAAATTGTGGCAAATGGAGAAATTGCTCGTTTTGAGCAATTTCTTCTTTTGTCACTATGTTTTCAAAAAGCTGTCTGCTGCAGAGGAGTCAAAACGAATCTATATGAGGGAAAGGGTTAAGACAGTCAAAAAGAAAATAAGGAATCTGCCTTGGCCGAGTGGTAAGCATCAGGGATTTCAAACCACCGTCCCAGGTTTGATCCGCAGTTACGGCAGTTATGGTGTAACACCCTTGGGCAATAAACATTTCCTAGCCTAGTATTGGTTGTTTTGTAACCTAAGGATCATGAAGAAGTGAACTATATATATTGTCGTGACAATATTTATGAAATTATGTTAAAAACAACGTAAAAACAATATAAAACAAGACAAACAAAGAGAAAGGTCCCTTTTTGTGTTCCACGTCCTGTATGTATTTGACCCATGGAATTGTATACCGCCTTATCTATCAGGGTGGGGACTGTGATCTCCACAGATAGACACAGATTAGGGTTCTCTGCATTGTTAATCGTTTGACTAATGAGTTTTCCTGTGACAGAGAGCAGAAAGGTGTTTTGTGTTACAAACTAGTGTACTTATGAATAGTGAAATATAAGAAGCTGCTTGGTAACTCTTAACCTGATATGCAGCGAGTTGCCTACTTTGAAAAACATGAAATAAATGTATAATTTTGAATGTAGAGTTGAAAACACTGTTGGAAAAGGAAAAATATAGGTCTTTTTGAAAGTTTTATCTATATCATACAACGTTTTCAAATGTTGTCTGCTGCAGGGGCTTCTAAATAAGTATTCAGATTCAGGGAAAGGGTAAGATCTTTCACTGACATGCTTTTAACAACCTTTTTCCTAATAGGACGGTTTTCTCTTCTCACATAGTTGTCAGTTGAAAGTCAAGTGCATTTGGGATTTAACCCTTTCCCTCATATAGACGCTTTCTGACTCCTCTGCAGCAGACAGCTTTTTGAAAACATAATAAGAGACAAAAGAAGAAATTGCATAAAACGTGCAATTTCTCTTTTTGCCACAATGTTTTCCACTTTTTGTCATAGGTCATCCATTCAATTATAGAGATTTTCTATGTTTTGACAAAATACGTTCAAAGTCGTCTGCTGCAGAATTGCCGTATGAGGGAAAGGGTTAAGTTTAACTTCTTCCCATATTCAATAGATCTACAATAGACAATTTTGAAATCCGTAAGCATAAAGTAAGGAAATATTTTATGAATGAAAGTGTACTTATTAGAAATTAGATAGATTTATAAACATTAAGATCAAGGAATTGCTCGTTTCCATATGTTATATACATTTGTTGTCTCCACATGTTTTCAAAGAAGATGACTCTTAAGATACATAATTATAGGGGAACCCTTTTAATATCAAGGAACATCTCTTTTGAGCAAGTCAAAGTAAAATTACTGATGAAGTTGGTTGCCCAGATGTTCCATTGTGATCATCCTCATGCAGGCTTTGGGCCAATGGTTATTAGTCGCTGGGCAGAAGCCCGCGACTTCTATTTTTAATAGGTTTTCGGAAATCACATGGGAGGGGGGATTATTATTAGAAAGAAACACATTAAGATGTCTTGAACATATTACAATTGTGTTTGTTTAAAAACACTAAGTAATGACACATCTAAAATGAAATAAATATTCCGATGTTTTAGGTATTTTCAGTTTCTTTATTTTGACTCGCATTTATGTTTTGTTGTTTTATTTACGAAGACAAAACAGTCCCTATTAGCTAGACTGGTATACTTTATTTTTACACTATATACTACATGTACTCAAAAGGCGATAACTACAAACCTTTACGTCGCTGTCTAATTTGTTTACATACGCGCACCTGCTTGAAGCGTGACTCGCGAATACCAACTGCGTAGATCAATCTCCTTTGCAGAGAGCCGTCTCTTTACACTCACTTACAAATAGTAAATCGTAGGTGATTTAAAATGTTTATTTGGTTCGAAACAAATGAAGAAAAGAACAAACCGAGATAAAAACTAGTTTTAATAGAAAAATTACTTTGAACGAACACTCTCTGCCTATAAAGCGAGTTTCAAGAACGACACCTCTGCGAATAAGAAAGAATCGGGTCTTTCGTACAAAATTATTTCGTCCTTGACAATTAAATGTGTCATTTAATTCCCTAAAGGCATATTGCTTCCGATCTGCATATTGTTATGGATCATTGACACAAGGGCGCTCATCATAATATAATTTTAAAACATGAGTAGTTTTGTTATTTTCATTATAAAAAAGGAAGGAAAGAATTAAAATAAATTAACATGTTGTAGGGCTCAGTTTATGTTCGCAATTAAGTTTAAATTATACAACAATTTCAATGAGATTTAACTGTTTAGTTGATATTATATTTCGATTGTAGTCTAATTTATAAATATTGGACTACATTTCAACATTTGTTAAAGTATGATATAATTAGGATGCCAAGCTAATATCATTTTGAGAAAAAGAGAAAACTCAGCGATTTAACCCTTAACTCATTGTTTTAAAAGTATATTGCTGCAAAGGTGTCCACTGTTGACTTTAATAGAGGAAAGGTAAAATGATGTGCTATTGCATGCAAATCCTAAATTGTCTGTTTTGTGGTTTTATTGAAAAATAATAAAATTCAAATATTCTGACAAACATCTTGAAAAGTGTATGTGGAATTCACAAATCTTATAATTATTCCTTAATGAAAGCACTGTATACATTATACTAAGACTAATGATTGGCAAGATTTCTCATTTCCATTACTGTTTATGATCAATAATTAGTTGGTTGTGTGTCTTAGTCAACCTACTTTAAGGAATGGAGATTGATCATAAAGAATGAAAGGGTTCAATTATCATTCACTTCGTTGACAAAACAATGCAAGTTATGATACATTTTCACTTGACCCCACCCCTGATGTTCCAATATGCCCCTCAGTTGATAACTGTTTATTCAACTAATATAATGTTAGTGTTATGCATAACTGCACTATGGATATCCGGCGACATTGATGCGTTGCATCAACTTTCTCTTGTTGACTTATTATACAGAAACGGATCAAACTGATCAGGTTCATTCAGATCTACAATGATCACATTATACCTGGTGGTTGGTTTTCCTGTAGCAATGCTCAATGGTGTACCTATAGAAGAGTCTTAACCCTAACCCACTTGCACATGCAGTAGACAAAGTTGAAAACATCTGTGTAGGTATTTGGAAAATATCTATAAATGAAAGCATTATTTTTCAAAAGAGTTGAAAATATTTTGGCAAATGGAGAACTTGTTTATTTTGAACAATTTCCCTTTTGCAACAGTGTTTTTAAAAGTCATCAGACTAGTGCTGCAGTGGTGTCAAAAAGGGTCTTTATGTGGGAGAGGATTAACATGTCATAAAGCAGTGGTTATAATGCCCAGTAATTAACCTGATGTAGGGGATTCTGCCGTGGCCAAGTGTTTAATTAGGGTGGCCGGACTTTGATCCTGGCATATGGGCTTGATCCCCACTCACTGTGGTCTTATTGTGAAGTGCATTTCCTAGCCTATAATATTTGTTTACCAAGGGATCATGATTAAGTCTGTCATCATGATACAATGAATTAATATTGAATACAGTGTTAAACTCCATTTGAACGAATTGCCCAGCCACATGTCTAAATAAAGGAAGGAACTGGTCTTTTCCCCACAATCTCTCTTATTACTCAACCAAACCCTATGTTGTGGGAACTCATACAAATCATCTCACTGAGATGATCCATTTGAGTTCCCACAACATAGGGTTAGAATAAGGATTTAAGAGCATGACCCTTACCTAGAGGTCAGCCCAGATGTTTGTTTATATGATTGATGATTTCTTTTCCAGAAACACACAGTCTGGCAGCCAGGTCCCTGTACAGTCTGTACTTGTGAAGATCCCATTGTTTCCTGTGAAACCATCCGATGTACAGATCCACAGTGTGATTTCGAAAATGTAAGTTTGTGTTTATTTTCATTTTTTAACACTTTCCCCCATACAACAAATCTACAGCAGACGTCTTGAAAGCATGTCGGCAAAAGATTCTGTGCGGATGCACTGTGAGACTCGCCCAATTCTTCACTCTTTGCAGATTGTATTAAACCTTCATATAGAGTCTTTCCAATTGAAATACAACTCACCCATGCACGAGTCTTTCCAATTGAAATATAACTAACCCATGCATGAGTCTTTTAGATTGAAATACAACTTATCATGATGCATGAGTCTTTTAGATTGAAATAAAACTTAACCATGCAAGAGTCTTTCCAATTGAAATACAACTCACCCATGCATGAGTCTTTCCAATTTGAAATACAACTTACCCATGCGTGAGTCTTTTAGATTGCAAGAGTCTTTCCAATTGAAATACAACTTAACCATGCATGAGTCTTTTAGATTGAAATACAACTTACCCATACACAAGTCTTTTCGATTGAAATACAACTTAACCATGCATGACTCTTTCCAATTGAAATACAACTCACCCATGCATGCGTCTTTCAGATTGAAATACAACTTGCCCATGCATGAGTCTTTTAGATTGAAATACAACTTAACCATGCAAGAGTCTTTCCAATTGAAATACAACTCACCCATGCATGAGTCTTGAAATACAACTTACCCATACATGAGTCTTTCCAATTGAAATACAACTTAACCATGCATGAGTCTTTCCAATTGAAATACAATTAACCCATGCATGAGTCTTTCCAATTGAAATACAACTTAACCATGCATGAATCTTTCCAATTGAAATACAACTCGCCCATGCATGAGTCTTGAAATACAACTTACCCATACATGAGTCTTTCCAATTGAAATACAACTTAACCATGCATGAGTCTTTCCAATTGAAATACAACACACCCATGCATGAGTCTTTTCGATTGAAATACAACTAACCCATGCATGAGTCTTTCCAATTGAAATACAACTCACCCATGCATGAGTCTTTACAATTGAAATACAACTTAACCATGCAAGAGTCTTTCAATTAAAATACAACTCACCCATGCATGAGTCTTTTAGATTGAAATACAACTTAACCATGCAAGAGTCTTTTCGATTGAAATACAACTTAACCATGCAATAGTCTTTTTGATTGAAGTACAACTCACCCATGCATGAGTCTTTTCAATTGTAATACAACTTAACCATGCAAGAGTCTTTCAATTGAAATACAACTCACCCATGCATGAGTCTTTTAGATTGAAATACAACTTAACCATGCAAGAGTCTTTTAGATTGAAATGCAAGTTACTCAGAATCCTACTTTATACTATTTCCAGGGAGAGTACCTTCAGATTGCAGCCGACAGTTGTTGTCCAGAATGTGTGCCACAGTTATCCTCCTGCTCGTACCAAGATTCAACAATACCTGTAAGTTACATTCCTAATGCAAATTGTACTGTCAAACATTGAAAAGGTATATAGTATGAAAGGTATATAGTATGCAATTTCATAAGATATTTTTATACCCCCTTCGAAGAAGAGGGGGTATATAGGAGTCACTGTGTCGGTCTGTCTGTCTGTCTGTCTGTTGGTCGGAAGCCATATTTTGTCCGGCCTATTTCTTACAAACCACTGTGTGGAATTCAATAAAATTTAACATGAAGCTTCTATACCAAGAGGAGATGTGCATATCCTTAAGGGGTTATTTTACAGAGTTATGGCCCTTTTACTTATTAAGTTATGGTGTAGGTCAATGTGCTGTTTAGGGGGTATTTATCATCTTCAGTGATAGTTCTAGTTTAAGCAGATGACCCTATAAATATCATAATCATGTAAGACGTCCAAATGACTTTTTGAAAACAATATTTTAACACCAGGAATTTTGGAGAAACATTTCCAATAAAATGTTGATGATATTGTTAGAAACTGCTCTTTTAACCACAGTGTTTTCCCAAGTCACCAGCTGCAAAGCTGAGTGTAGTCACAAGTTGCCTGTATCAGGTAAAAGTTTAAACTAAGCTTTATATGAGAATTAAGGTTGAAAGTATTGTTCTGAAGAGGTTTTTGCTCCACAGAGGTGCCTCTTTAACCCTCTCCCACATACGACATTTCTGCAGCAGACGACTTTGAACGTATTTTGTCAAAACATAGAAAATCTCCATAATTGAATGGATAACCTATGACAAAAAGTGGAAAACATTGTGGCAAAAGGAGGAATTGCACGTTCTGTGCATTTTCTTCTTTTGTCACTATGTTTTCAAAAAGCCGTCTGCTGCAGAGGCGTTAGAAAGCGTCTATATGAGGGAAAGGGTTAAGAGCATATAGTAAAGAGGTGTTATTACCACATTATGGCATTTATTACTCAACTGAAGCCTATGTTGTGGGTACTCAAAAGAATAGTCTCATAGAGACCATTGTTTTGGGAACCCACAATATATGGTTTAAGAGTTGTATGAGGAATTTAGAATATAAAAATTGCCCCTTTAAATATTCTAGAGCTAAGCGTATACTTTAACTATCTATTTGCTTACATAAGGTGCATATTGTATGACCTTGTATTGGCAAATTAACCCATTCAGACATACAACAAATCTGCAGCAGAGGACTTTAAATTAATCTGGTGAAAAATATGGAAAATCTCATTCCACAAAAGTTTATACTTAAGAGTTGAAGTATTATGGCAAAAGGGGAAAGTGCACATTATGAGCAATTTGTCCTTTTTGCCACTTTAGTTTTCGAAAGTTGTCCGAAACAGAGGCATCGAAAAGCGTTTGTTTGTGACAAAGGGTTAAAATTGTCATAATCATATCTGATATTATCATGCATGTTACACTTTTTTGACAATAGGTAATTCATGTAACAATTTTTTTTCCTTGTAATATAATATTCAAAATGTAGTGGCATTTAATTGACATTGATTATAATATCTAATTAGAGACCTCCCAAGTATGCTGTGGTATCAAGTCACGTTCTAAATTAAAAATTATCAATCATTCTGTAAGCAGTTGGTCATGAATTATTGAATTATGGCTGATTAAGCTGTATCAATTAGATATTTTAACCCTTTCCCTCATATAAACGCTTTCGGACGCCTCTGCAGCAGACAGCTTTTTGAAAACATAATGACAAAAGAAGAAATTGCACAAAACGTGCAATTTCTCCTTTTGCCACAATGTTTTCCACTTTTAGTCATAGGTTATCCATTCAATTATGGAGATTTTCTATGTTTTGACAAAAATCGTTCAACGTCGTCTGCTGCAGAATTGTCGTATGAGGGAAAGGGTTAATGTATTTGAGATTTTGTTGGGAATCCTCCAACATCTCTTGTTAAGAATGGAGTGTAGAGTAAAATGTTCATGCTCATAACCCTTTCCCACATACACCAAATCTGAGGCAGAGGGTTTTTCAAAACATCTAGGGAAGAATATCGTTAATCTATATATAAATGAAGGCATTATTCCTGAGAAAAAATGAAAACATTGTGGCAAAAGGAGAAATTGATCATTATGAGCAATTTCTCCCTTTGCAACAAATTCATTGTTTTTCAAATGTGGTCTGCTTCAGGGGCATCTATATCTTGGAAAAGGTTAATAGTTAACGAGTGATTGGATATTTTGATTAGTATCTACTCATAATGAGCAATTACCCCTTATGCCATAATGTGTTGAACTCTTTTCAATTATTAATTTTTCACTTAGAAAGATTTTCCATATTTTCGCCAAAATGTATTCAAAGTTGTCTGCTGCAGATTTGTTGTAAGTTGGTAAGGGTTGAACTATTTTGAAAATTGGGTTTGTATAGTGTTCATCTTGAAAAGTTACAATTAATTGCCTATTTTAAGCATTTACTCCGATTACTGTGATGTTTTCAAAAGTTGTCTGCTATATAAGGTGTCAGAAATCATCTCTACCAGGGAGAGGATTAATTAAGATGTTTACCATTTCCCACATACAACAATTCTGCAGCAGACGACATTGAAAACATAGTGACAAAAACCTGAAAAATCTCCATAAAAGATAGCTTAGTTGTTAAATACAGTTGAAAACATTGTTGCCAAAGGAGAAATTGCTCATCATGAGCAATTTCACCTTTGGTCATAATGTTTTCAAAAGTCGTCTGCTGCTATTGCGTCAAAATGCATCTGCAGAAGGTCGGTCTGACATTAGCCTGATGAAGATGACATTTGACTGGTATACAGAAGACAACTTTTCAAACATCAGGAGAAAAGGAGAGTTATCCTCTATTTCTCAAAGTGTTTTAATTTTCAATTTTGCAAAGTGAAAAAAAAGAAATCTGCGATATTTACAATGCAGACATGTCTTAAAAATTGTCATAATTTGCATCTGCATTCTTTCTGAGATTATTCTTCAGATTATATCTACAACAAGTTTCCTATATATATATACAACATATCTACAGCAGATTACTGAATAATGTTGATAAACATTATGCCAAAAGGATAAATTGCTCATCTTCTTTTGCCAGAATGTTTTCAAAAGTTATATGTTGCAAATGGGTTAAAAAGCATGTATATTTGGAAAAGGGTTAAAAGCTGCCATTATTTCACATCTATATCCTGTCTGAGATTGTTCAATTGGAATAAGTATAATAGGATTTTAATTCTTAACCCTTTCCCTTGTACGACAATTCTGCAGCAGACGACTTTAAACATATTTTGTCAAAAAATAGCAAATCTCGATAATTGAATGGATAAAATGGTAAACATTGTGGCAAAAGAAGAAATTGCTTGTTTTGAGCAATTTCTTCTTTTGTCACTGATTTCAAAGTACCGTCTGCTGCAGAGGCGTCAGAAAGCGTATATATGAGGGAAAGGGTTAACTTGAATAAAAACATACTTTCTAAGCATAATAGGAAGGAAGATATTTGTATCTTGGAGCGTTGATAAGCTTTAATAACATCTATGTTATCTTTTACAGCATAATACAGAATGGAGCCCAGAATCATGCGTTACATGTATATGTTTGGACGGAGAGGTGTCATGCACAAAAGTCCCGTGCACCAGTAAAAGATGCAGGGCAGGCGAGATAAGTCAGAATGTACCTGGACAGTGTTGCCCACAGTGTATACCATCAGGAAGTAAGTTCATTACCCTTAAACCCTTCCTCACATACAGACACATTTTGCCATATCTACAGCAGGCAACTTGCAACATGTTCTCAACTTTATCCAATAAAAAACAATTTTCATATATAGACAGTTTGAATTTTTGGTCTGAAGATTTCTATATGAGGTTGAGGGTTAACCTAATATGACCCATTCCACAAGAAAACCAACATTATGGACTCTGCATAATGTATCAACCCAGATCAGACTGCACATTTATTTTGTGCAGGCTAATCCGGGCCGACACATTGTTTCAGGGGGATAGAGGTATTGAGTAATTATTCCTGAAACAGAAAATCCACAGTAGGCATAAAGTGTCTGTCCGGTTAATCTGCGCGTCATGCTTATGCATCTGGGTCGATACTTTACGCTGAGTCCACAATGTTGGTTTTCTCGTGGAACGACTCATGTTATGATTTAGTTAATACATATATTGCGAAGAATTATCAAAATATACAGGGATAAGGAAAAACATAATTTCCCAGTGAAAAACAAATCCAAAGGGAAGCCATGAAGTGACATCGTTTATTTTACATCACAACCGATGTCACAATACACATTTATGTCATGAAAGCGGCATGTATACAAAACTACTTTTATAACAAAACGAATGTTAGTTACGCGAAATGCCAAATGTTCATTGTTTATTTAATGTAATAAATAATATATTTATACCATTGAAAGCTTAACCCTTTCCCTCATATAGACGCTTTCTGACGCCTCTGCAGCAGACGGCTATTTGAAAACATAGTGACAAAAGAAGAAATTGCACAAAACGTGCAATTTCTTCTTTTGCCACAATGTTTTCCACTTTTGGTCAAAAGGTTATCCATTCAATTATAGAGATTTTCTATTTTTTGTCAAAATATGTTCCAAGTCGTCTGCTGCGGAATTGTTGTATGAGGGAAAGGGTTAATACAATAATTCATATCAAGAGGTCCAGATAAGGAGGAGTATACAGTTAGCTCTTTTACTCACAATATCTCTCATATCATCCAACCAAACTCTATGATGTGGGTACTCAAAAGAATCGTCTCAATGAGACGATTCTTTTGAGTACCCACAACATAGGGTTAGAGGGTAAAATAAGGATTTTAAAACGTACAAAACTCCCCTTATCTAGAGCTCTGCATATCACTTATAATTTTACTCACACTTGTTTATTACGCACGCATCAATCTAATCTAATTCAGGATAGAATTCTCGTATCAAAACATCCATGCTTAATAAACTTGATATAGTTATCTACTTTGTAAACATCTGAGGAAAAAAGGTTGAACATCGTCTATTAGGGGCATACTTTCTAGCCATGTTACCCACATTAAAATCTTCCTAAGTAGATAAGTTAACATAAGCACAATATTATTGACTTTAAAATTTCAACATTTCCAGTTTTAAACATGAAACTTTAAAGGTTGACATTTGCCAGTTATTAATTAAAGTTGTTGCGCTAAATTTCAGGTCAGCCAGTTAAAATTAGCTCGATAATATTGACGGCAAAACTTTCCGAGGTCAAATATTAAGCAAAAGTTGTCATGCCTTAAATGTCTAGTTCTTGTGTTTTTGCTATAAAGTCGAAATGTTGATGGTGGAAATAGAATTCTGTATGTAACGGAATGTTTGTGTCTGAAAAAGTTTCATTCTGATAAAGTGTTGAAATTTTATTTCAAGTTGTCTGTAGCAGTATGCAAAAAAATCCACTCAGTTTTATTTTCAATTTGAAAGTCAGATCTTTTATAGAAAGAAGGACAGAAATGTAGTTTAATGCTCAAGTGACATTTGATAACTGCTTATCAAGAATCATTACAATGAAGTTGGTGTGAAATTACTGTACAACGATTAGCAAAATTGTTCAAATAGCGATTCCCTCCATAGGGTATTTACCATGTTCAACATGCAGATGCATTTTGACACAACTTCAGAAGACAACTCTTGAAAAAATTGTCGCAAAAGAAGCAACTTCTCATTTTGCCACAATGTTTTCAACTCTGTAAATTGGTAACACCTTCATTTATAAAGATTTTCTATGTTTTGATCAAGATATTTTCAAAGTTGTCTGCTGCAGATAAGTTGCAAGTGTCAAAAAAAATAATAACTGTTTAAAAATGAGACTCTATAAGCTTATTTAACTTTTTTCTAAAAGATAAATGATTAGCATGCTCTTTTCTTCTTTATTATCATGAAGTCTAGTAAATATACCTTAACATTCCTTGCACCGATATGCACCCATGGGCGTAGGGGAACACCCAAAAAGAATGCCCCATAAATAATAGAAGATAAGATACTAAGGTGGTAAAGGCTATTGTTAACACCAGTCATAAATAGTGTCATTATTGCAAGTGGGGATCTCCCTTATCCTTTCATTTTTAGCTCACTTCAGCACAAAATGCACAAGGTGAGCTTTTATGATAACCCTGTGTCCATCGGCGCCAATAATTTCTTAATTCATTTTCTCGTCATAAGCTACTGAAACAAAGATTAAACGACAGGAAAAAAAAAACAGTTTGAATTGGAGAATATGTCTGAAAAGAACGTTTTGGTTACGAAACTTGGAATCTACTTGACATTTAAAAATTAATGGGATAATCAATTTATTTCCTTTTCCCACAATGTTTTCAGTAGATTTCTGCCGGGGGCATGTTAAATGTCTTAATCAATAAGAGTGTCAGATTAAAGTGATAATCTTTATTCACAGTATTGCCGTTATTAGCCCTAAATACTTTGAATGTCTCATGTCCAACTCCTGTCTTTTGTTTAGATTTATAGCTTGTAAAACAACACATATTTTTGGGAGTAGATTATATTTATTATTCCTGTTCAACCCTTTCCCTTTTAGAGACGCATTCTGACGCATCTGAAGCAGACGACTTTTGAAAACATTGTGACAAAGGAGAAATTGCTCAAAATGAGCAATTTCACCTTTTGACACAATGTTTCCATAAACATTTTTATCAGTAATTTTACTTTCATTTATAGAGACTTTTCATGTTTTTGCATGATTGTTTTCAAAGTTGTCTGCTTCAGATTTGTTGTATGTGGGAAAGGGTTAAACTCTTCTTTCAACCCTTTTTTCCCTTGGTTATTTGGATGAATAATATAGTTAACAAATCATTAGCTCCTTTCCCACATACAGCAAAACTGCTGCAAATATATGGAATATCTCCATCAAAGAAAATGTTGTGATTGAATCAGTTTGAAAATTTTGTGGCAATAGGAGAAATTGTTCATTACAAGCAAATTTAATTCTCCCTTTGCCACAATGTCTTCAAAAATCATCTGCTGCTTAACCCTTTCCCTCATACGTCAATTCTGCAGCAGACGACTTTGAACGTATATAGAAAATCTCCATAATTGAATGGATAACCTATGACTGAAAGTGGAAAACATTGTGGCCAAAGGAGAAATTGCACGTTTTGTGCAATTTCTTCTTTTGTCACTATGTTTTCAAAAAGCCGTCTGCTGCAGAGGCGTCAGAAAGCGTCTATATGAGGGAAAGGGTTAAGTGTCTAAAAACTTCTAGATGTGGGAGAGGATTCAAACTGAAGAAGCTCCATTTGAACAATAATGCCGTTGGGTAATTGGTCGTCAGTCTTTCTGTAAGCATTTCTCTTGTGAGTGCAACATGCACCTCTTACAGTTTTCACATGGGTTTTCAATGAAACCTTTGACATATGACAACTAAGAAGTTAAGAAATGTGTAACATATTTCCAAAGTAAATTAGATGAAGCATTCCATAGTTAAGTGCCCTTGATCTCTCTACGAGTAGAATGTATTTCAAGGGATGACAGTGATACTTTCCCCCACAATTTATGAATACTAGAATGTCAAATGTGTCTACCATATTTCTTAATAAGACTTTCCCAGTCATACGACATGTCTACAGCAGACGACTTTGAAAACATGGTAACAAAAACCTGAAAAATCTCCATAAAGGATAGCTTAATTGTTAAATAAAGTTGAAAACATTGTGGTCAAAGGAGAAAATGCTCATCATGAGCAATCTCCCCTTTGGCCACAATGTTTTCAAAAGTCGTCTGCTGCTATTGCATCAAAATGTGTCTGCATGTGGGACATGGTTATTGAAACAACCAGCAATTAATTTAGCAATTTCTCCTTGTCCTAAGTAATGCAACAACTTTGGAAAGATCTACACAAAATATGGAATATCTCCTTTTTAGCTCGACTTTTGAAAAAAATGAGAGCTATTGTCATGACCCTGGCGTTGTCGGCGGCGGCGTCGTCGTCCGGTTAAGGTTTTTTGTTTAGCTCAGCTTTTTTTCTGTATTTTATCAGTCAAGCATCTGTGCCGTACGCGGTGCTCTTGTTTGATAGTGTTATTGAAAAAGAATTGAAAACATTTCGGCAAATGGAGAATTTGCTCATTATCAGCAATTTCTCCTTTTGCCGCAATGTTTTCAAAAGTTGTCGGCTGCAGATACAGCAAAATGCGTTGGTAAGTGGGAAAGGATTGAAATAAATATCATCAGGTAAAAGGTTTGATTTAAAGATGCCTTGATTTAAAGATGCCTGTCTCTTGATATATACTATTGCACTCAATTTGGAAAGGAACTTGCATAAGAAACCTCACAAAAGATGAATAATGATACATTTAGATAAAACTCAATTATAGAAAGGCTAAGCATCGTTAATCTTATTACCATACGTGCATTACCTTTGTTGATGACTCAAGTCTTGTTACCACAGGAATTACATTTTTATTAACCTTTTCCCTCATACGACAATTCTGCAGCAGACGACTTTGAGCATATTTTGTCAAAAAATAGATAATCTCTATAGTTGAATGGATAACCTATGACTAAAATTGGAAAACATTGTGGCAAAAGTAGAAATTGCTGTCACTATGTTTTCAAAAAGCCGTCTGCTGCAGAGGCGTCTGTATGTGGGAAAGGGTTAAGCCACCTTACCAAGTGTGACCCTGATGACATGTGTGAAGTTTCAATTTCAATATCCATTGGGGTCACAGAGATGAAGGTCACTGCATGAAATACTTTAATGCATTTTAACACATTTGCAGCAGACAACTTTTGAAAACATAAGGAGCAATTTTCTTATTCTATCACAATTAAGGTTTTCCTCTCCGTTCAATAGTCAAAATTGTACTTTCATTTAAGAGATTTTGCATATATTTTCCTTCCCACAAATGTTGTCAATGTCCTCTGCTGCAAAATCAGAAAAATTACTATTTTTCTCACAACATCTTTAGCTCTCTTTGATATTATGGTCAAGTTACCTTTCTTTATTATTATGTCTCCTCCCTCCGGAGGAGACATATTGCTTTTGCCTGCGCCGTCTGTCTGTCTGTCTGTCTGTCCGTCTGTCTGTCCGTCTGTCTGTCTGTCTGTCTGTCAGGGCGTCCACATTTCTTGTCCGGCCTTTATCTCACAACCCCTTGGCCACATTTCTATGAAACTTCACAGGAGTCTTCGGTACAACGTCTAGTTGCGCATATTACGAGGGCGTTTAATTTGACCTACTTTTGGATGAGTTATTGCCCTTTCTTAAAATTGCCATTTCATTCTTGTCCGGCCTTCATCTCACAACCCCTTTGCCACATTTCTATGAAACTTCACAGGAGTCATCGGTACAACGTCTAGTTGTGCATATTACGAGGGCGTTTAATTTGACCTACTTTTGGATGAGTTATTGCCCTTTTTTTAAAATTGCCATTTCATTTTTGTCCAGGGCGTCCACATTTCTTGTCCGGCCTTTATCTCACAACCCCTTGGCCACATTTCTATGAAACTTCACAGGAGTCATCGGTACAACGTCTAGTTGCGCATATTACGAGGGCGTTTAATTTGACCTACTTTTGGATGAGTTATTGCCCTTTCTTAAAATTGCCATTTCATTCTTGTCCGGCCTTCATCTCACAACCCCTTTGCCACATTTCTATGAAACTTCATAGGAGTCATCGGTACAACGTCTAGTTGTGCATATTACGAGGGCGTTTAATTTGACCTACTTTTGGATGAGTTATTGCCCTTTTTTTAAAATTGCCATTTCATTCTTGTCCAGGGCGTCCACATTTCTTGTCCGGCCTTTATCTCACAACCCCTTGGCCACATTTCTATGAAACTTCACAGGAGTCATCGGTACAACGTCTAGTTGCGCATATTACGAGGGCGTTTAATTTGACCTACTTTTGGATGAGTTATTGCCCTTTCTTAAAATTGCCATTTCATTCTTGTCCGGCCTTCATCTCACAACCCCTTTGCCACATTTCTATGAAACTTCACAGGAGTCATCCGTACAATGTCTTGTTGCGCATATTACGAGGGCGTTAAATTGGACCTACTTTTGGATGAGTTATTGCCCTTTTTTAAAATAAATCACTAACTGACAAAATACAGTCAGCCAGACAAATACCCCTTGGAGGAGACATATGTTTTTCCCAAAAACAACCTCTAGTTTATCATCTTTCATCACTAGGTAGAAAGTCTGCTAAAAAGTAGCCAGTTGTGATGGAAGAAAAATTACATGTTAGCAGTGCTCCAGAAAAACCAAGCTTATTACCGTTATACATTTCCCAAACCAAAATGCTAGTTTGCGGCATGCTTGTCACAAGTTTGCGACAAGTTTGCGCAAGCTTGCTGCAATCTAAACATGACTGCATTTCTTAAATATCATGGTTGCGGATGCGAGCGTGCGCGCTTGCACAGAAATTAAGGTTGCGGATAGGGGTTGTTCGCAAACTTCCCGCAATCTTAAATATCATTGAAGATCGCGAGAAGCTTGCGGTCTTGCAAGCTTAAAATTCTTTAGTATCATTAAGATCGTGAAATGGTTGTGGTCTTGCAAGCTTAAAATTATTTCAAGATATTATGTTTGCGACAAGCTTGCAAGTTTGCAACAACAGGAACAGGAAGTTGTGCATTTTCAATTTTTCAAAATGGAGGCTTACCATGTGACAGTTAAAATTAAGGCAATGTTTTCACAATATGCTCGTTTATCATCAAATATAATTTTCAGTACTTGTCAGTAACACTTTCCTAACATGATAATGACAAATGCAGATAAAATAAACTTTAAATGAAGATTTGCAAGTACAGAATTTACTCGGAAATGACAATGTCTGCAACTGGTAAAATGGAAACTCTTGACAGGTAAACTTATAAATGTTAATGTGATTCAGTGATTTAAAGTGAACATTTATTATGTGGGAAAGGGTTAAATTTCAGTTACTATTGTATATATATTTTCAATTTATGCATGAAATAATTAAAATTGCAATATGATTTTGGATGTTATTTAGAATCTTTGGCAAATTTTCAAAATAAACTGTCTTTTCTATTAATCTTTTCCTGCATGAAGCTCACAAATATCTTAAGATTGCTATTGTTTTGGTTTGGATAAATTAAGTTTTCTATTTCATATAAAAATTCTAGTTAGTGGGAAAGCACTAAATATGATAAGACATTATTAACCCTTTCTTTCATATAGATGCATCTTGATACACCTGCAGCAAGCAGACAACTATTGAAAACAATGTGACAAAAGGTGAAATTGCTCATAACGAGTAATATTCCTTTTGCAAAAATGTTTTCAACTCTATTCTTTCACACAATTGTGGCTGGATGTTTTCCAAAATGTCTGCTGCAGTCTTAACATATGAAATGAATTGTAATTAAGCGTGCGACCCCGCAACCTTGATATGATCGCGCAAGCTTGCATGCACGCGATTAAGCGTGCAGCCCCGCAAGCTTTGTATATTCGCGCAAGCTTGCATGCGCGCAATTAAGCGCGCAACCCCGCACGCTAGGTATGCTCGCGCAAGCTTGCATGCGCGCGATTAAGCTTGCATGCGCGCGATTAAGCGTGCAACCCCACAACCTAGGTATGATTGCGCAAGCTTGCAAGCGCGCAATTAAGCTCGTAAAGGTTCCTATCGCAAGCATGCGCAACCTTGCAAGTTTGCGCAACCTTCATAAGGTTGTGGGAAGCATGCAAAAAACTTCCATTCTGCAAGCTTAATTAAATAATAAGCTTGCGCGCACTTACAATCGCAATCTTACTGCAAGCTTAAATAAGGTAGCGGCACGCTTAGATGCAACCTTGCCACGACCTTGCTGCAATCTTAATTAAGCTTGCTGTTTTGGTTTGGGTTATTACAAAATATGTAGATAAAACAGCAATGTGGATACTGTCTCTAAGAAGTTTCTCCAAATCTCTTTTGACTAGTCTGGCAAAGAGTGCAGACCCTGATCAAGCTGCATGGGTGTGCAGGTTGATCTTGAACCTACACTGGTTGCAATTGCCTAAAGGTAAGTTTTCACAGAGCAGCGCTCATGTGTCAATAATTGCGGTATGAGGGAATAGTTTATTCTCAATCAGTTCATCAAAAGTTACTGGTCTATACGTTATTATTTCATTCTATGAGGGAAATTGGTTGATTTTAAAGGTTAGAATTTCAGATTTATGGATCATTAATTGAAAATAGTCAACCCGTCATTAAGTTTGGCATGTAATCCTGTGACTGAGGTCTCCGGTCCTTAACCCTTACCATATGTGGGAAAGGGTTAACTGTTTACCATGCAACATGATAAGCTGTCCCCTTAGAAAGTCATCAATGTTATAGAAATGGTTGAGCTATCATGTAGACCCAGTCCTTGCATGCACAATTGACATAAATATTAATGATGATGGAATTTATTTAGTTGTAAATTTTTCTAAATGGGAATAAATAATGGGAGTCTAGAGGTCCTATGTAAGGTGCATATTTCAAGTTCTAAAATCCATATTTCACCCTAAAGCCTTATGTTGTGGGTACACAAAATAATCGTCTCACTGTGTGGAATCTTACAATTAAAGTACCCACAACAAAGCCTGAAAGGGTTTATTGGGGTGCTAAAAGAGATATTGCAAAAAATAGATCTGTTTTCCAATCTGTGAATTATTCGACGTAGAGTGTGTAGCGTGTGCAGTGTTAATAAAATCACCTTTTGAGCAGGTCGAGTAATTTGAGATATCAATTAGATCTACTGGTAACCTCTACAATATAGACTTATTAACCTCGTCTGGCATTCAAACAAGGGCCTACAGTTTGACTTGTTTAAGTCTTTTGTAATAGTGAACGCCTTTACCCTTTCTCAAATACGTCAACATTGCAGTAGACGAATCAAAAAACATTTAGCCAAAAATATGGACAATCATTCAAAAACATTTAATAAAGAAAGTACAATTAATCTATATTTATAAACTTGGCTGTAAACATTCAGACAAAAATATTGTTAACCCTTTTCCTCATAAAGACGCTTTCTGACGCCTCTGCAGCAGACGGCTTTTTGAAAACATAGTGACAAAAGAAGAAATTGCACAAAACGTATTGTTGTATGAGGGGTAGGGTTAATATCTGTAAATGAAAGAGCTCTGTGCATTTATAAATATTGCTGTAAACATTGCGGCAAAAATGAGAAATTACTTATTAAGGCATTAGGATGAAATTAATTGACAAGCTATAAAGTCTTTATCCTGCTGAATTTATGGAGCTTGAATTTTAAAAGAAAAACAACAGTGTTTTTGTGCATCTTTCAGATGATCTTTGTAGAGAATTGATAAATGAATAGTTTGTTATATATATATACCCCCTTCGAAGAAGAGGGGGTATATAGGAGTCACTGTGTCGGGCAGTTTGTCTGTCGGTCGGCCGGAAGCCATATTTTGTCCGGCCTATTTCTTACAAATCACTGGGTGGAATTCAATAACATTTTACATGAAGCTTCTATATATACCAATAGGAGATGTGCATATCCTAAAGGGGTTACAATTGCCTGATATTTTACAGAGTTATGGCCCTTTTACTAATTAAGTTATGGTGTAGGTCAAGTTGCTGTTTAGGGGGTATTTATCATCTTCAGTGATAGTTCTAGTTAACTTTGGTTGTATGGTGTTTTATGCCAGTTTCAACAATTTTTCCGTTACATCTCAATGTGTCCTGGATAAGCTACCAGTTCTACTGGTCCATTTATGCTGACAGCAGCGAGTTGATTGTTATGCTAACCCTAAATCCTGAACGCCAAAGATGTTTAAAGCCATAACTATAATTTTTTTAAGTCTTTGGTATGACCTGGCAGTGGATCAAATCTGTGAGATAAATGAGTTAGTGAACATTGTACTTTGATAAAAAATGTAAGCACCTGGAGACTAAGATTGGTCAGCACATTCATGCAGCCTGAACTTGGTCTCCAGCACTCACACATTAAAGTCACACCTACAATGGGTACCAAATTGTTGCTTATACCTTTCCCACATACATCAAATAGAATTGGAAAAAATTGTGACAAAAATAGAATTAAACTATTGCTGCAAAAGTGTGAAAAAGCGTCTGCAAGCGGTAAAGGGTTGAAGTCTCAATTAAGCATGATAATTGATAACTAAAATTAAGTAAGATTGCACAAGCAAAAAAAATGAATATTTACTTTAGAGAAAGTTGCAGCCCTCAGACTGATATAAAAGTGTTTGTGTTGCCAAGAGTGTCTCCATCAAACGCATTAAAATATTTAAATTGTGATCATTTAGGGTTTTAAAGCTAAATCCTTGGAGGCAAACAAGCTGAAAATAATCGTTAATTTGACTTCTAAGGACATCTTACAAATATATTAAAATATTTACCTGATAGGATAAAATGCCTGCATTATTTCATGTTACCCTTTGCCACCTGTAGACAGATTTCAACACATCTGCATCAGATGACTTTTAAAAACCTTATGGCAAAAAAAAAAATTGCTCATGATGAGCAATTTCTCCTTTTGCCACAATATTTTTTAACTTTATTCAATATCTGTACATTCATTTATAGAATTTTTCCATATTTTTGCCTTGATGCGTTCAAAGCCGTCTGCAGCCATTTTGTTGTTGGTGGGAAAAGGTTTAAGGCTGTGGCTTAATCTAGGGAGGCAAATGAGCAGAAAATAATTGTTGACTTGACTTCTGAGGACATAAAACCCATTTACAATTATTCAACAGTGTTGAGATTACTTCTTATCATGCTAGGTTAAAGTAATCCTTTCCCTCATATAGACGCTTTCTGACACCTCTGCAGCAGATGGCTTTTTGAAAACATAGTGACTATAAAGAAGAAATTGCTCAAAACGACCAATTTCTCCTTTTGCCACAATATTTTCCACTTTTAGTCATAGGTTTTCCATTCAATTATAGAGGTTTTCTATTTTTTGACAAAATATGTTCAAAGTCGTCTGCTGCAGAATTGTTGTATGAGGGAAAGGGTTAAAGTAACCCTTACCCACTTACAACAAATCTTAAGCACACAACTTTGAGAACATCTAGTCAAAAGAATGCAGGAAAATTTCAATAGATTTAAGTATAATTATTGAAAAGTGTTGAAAACAATGTTGCAAAAGTAGAATAACATTGGTAATTATGAGCAATTTCTTTCAAATTCAAATGTGTCTGCAAGGGAAAAGGGATGAAGATCCCTTAATTGTTTCGGTTGTTTTTAATTCCTTCATCATATAAACATATTCATATGCCTTTGCTGCTTTAAATAGACAACCTTTGGAAAGCATTGTGGGAAAAAGAGAATTTGATCTCCACACAGCAATTTGGTTATTAAATATCAATTTATCCCCCAGATGAGTAAGGATTCAAAACTCAAAAAGTATTTACGTTATTAGCGACTTTTCCATAATGTATTCTAAAGCCATCTGCTGCAGACACGTCAAATTGCGTCTGCAAATAGGAAAGGGTCAAATTAAATATCATAACAAGCAGCAAAACCTTTTTTTATATTGCCAAAACTCAATGGTAATGTAGGCTGATTGTATTATCTACAGTGTTTGCAATCAACATTATGTATTCACATGATAAGGGTTCTTTCGGAATACTTTTACAAAGGGAGGCTGACTTCTATGATTAATGAGCTTGCGAAAGAAAACCGTAAAAGTAACACTTAAGTTACCTATTTTAAAACAGGTTGCCAATTTTCTGTCACTTTGGACAGCTGGCTTAAAAAGGCATTGGCCCTGTGATGTGACAGTTTGCAGTAGTAAATAAGTGAAATTTTCTCCACACATTACAGCTATAGAAAATCAGTCCAATTATTTGGAAAGTTTGTTTAATGCTGGTTTTGAAAATTAATCTATAAGCTATATCTTGACATTTCATGGGACTAAATCTCCAGTAATAACAGAATCCTAAAAGCCTTGCAGCAGTCACTTAACTGCCATTTTAAAAGTCTTTGGTTAACATCGATGACCCAACTCGGGATCGAACTTTAAAAGACTTTAAAAACATCAAGTTCAAAGTCGTCTGCTGCAGAATTGTCGTATGAGGGAAAGGGATAGTGTAGGAGCTTGTTTTCGGCAATTTCTCCTATTCTTTCAATGTTTTCAAAAGACGTCTGCTGCAGGCTGATGTCAAAACTCGTTGTGTCTGTTTCCAGTCTAATATTTTTGTAACCAAATATGACCATATATCAGGCATTTTATTGAAATAAATGAGAATTTAAGCTAGTAATTACAGGTTATTGAGTGAACTGGGTTCAAGCCTAATTTAGCTTCTAAAACTTCATTAACCCTTTCCCTCATATATATGATTTTAAGTATGTCTGCAGCGAAGTATGTTTGGAAAAAGGTGACATTCTTCATTAGGAGCAATTTCACCTTTTTCAAAATGTTCTGAACTTTGTATAATAAAAAACATGCTTCCACTTTTCTTTTTTGAGCACTCTTTTCACTCAAAGCAGACAACTGAAAATATCATGTACAGGGAAAAGATATTACCAGATTAAATTAGACTGCTTGTATCATGCAAGTTGGATGTTTTATGATGGATCAGAAGTTTATGTGTAAGAAAGTCACACCACACCTTTCTGTGGGTGGCTTAATCCTTTTCTTCAAACAGACCATTTAAGTGGTGTAATGGTTAGAGCCTCCGCCTTTGTAGTCGGAGACCAGGGTTCAATCCCCGGTAGGATGTACCAAAGACTTAAATACAACATTGTTGTAATGGCTTTCACTCCTTGGTGCTCAGGTATTATGGCGAAGACATTGGAACTGACTGGCTGGTGTCACAGGACAAATGGACCGGTAGTTCTGTTAATTACCCTGGAAATGCTGTGATATAACTGAGATATTGTTAAAAGCTGCATAAAACATCATATTAACAAACAAACTCATGCAAACATCATTTGACTTTTTTGGCACAAATGATGTGAAAAGGATTAATTTCTCAAAACATGCATGAATTTTTTCAGGGCATCTTACTATATTCCTTCCGCATAAATTGCCATTTGACATAATGCAATATATAATTTCACCCAGCCAGTGGCAGGTTGACGTTTAAGAATGACTTCTCTGTTGTCTGTCTGCCTGTATGTCTGGAGATTTGCATCACTTTCTGACAGACAGATGAAGGAGAGTCAACCCCTTTGTGTCTCTTGTTGGCCTTACATGCAGCTAGGTGACACAATATATTTCCTTTGAAGCAATTTACATTTGCAATTAAAAGGACATTCATTTTGTTTGTAATTAAATAAATAAATGAATGTTTTGCCATCAGTATATCTGTTTTTCAGATGCTCATTATTTTTTAGATGGCTTTTAGGGAATACCCTGATGAGACTGCACAGATTGCTCTGGGTGTTCTCTGTCTCTTTTAGTAACCTTTTACATGGTACAGATGTGTTTGGTGCACCTACAGCATTTGAATGTTGTCACTTCTGCATACATTATAACATTTTCCCACATATAGGTACTTTTTGACACATTCTGCAGCAGACAAAATTCGAAAATAAGAACCACGAATAAATTGCACCGTATGAACAATTTCGTCTTTTGTCACACTGTTTCATTTCTGTTCAATAACTAAACTTGTAATAATTGAGATCTTCTATATTTTTGACCACATGTTTTCAAATGTATCTGCTGCAATTGTGTTGTATGTGGGAAAGGGTAAAGATGGATGGGTACATTTACTTACAACTATTTAGCATGAAGCGATCAAGTGACCTATTTAGTTATTCTATAGCATTTAAATGTCAATATTTTGAGGTTAAGTCAATCACTTCGAATCTGAGATCATATGAGTCATACTATACCACATAGACACCTTGGTTCTGAGGTTTTCAAGTTAACCCTTTCACACCTGCAGCCGCATTTTGATGCAGATCTGCACCAGAAGACCTTTGAAAACATTGTGGTTAACCCTTTCCCTCATATAGACGCTTTCTGACGCCTCTGCAGCAGATGGCTATTTGAAAACATAGTAACAAAAGAAGAAATTGCACAAAACGTGCAATTTCTCCTTTGGCACAATGTTTTCCACTTTTAGTCATAGGTTATCCATTTAATTAAAGAGATTTTCTATTTTTTTACAAAATATGTTCAGTCGTCTGCTGCAGAATTGCCGTATGAGGGAAAGGGTTAAAGGAGAAATTGCCTCTTATAAGCAGTTACTTCATTTGCCAAAGGTTTTCAGCTCTTTCAATTATATATATAATAATGTCAATTGTAGAGATGTTTCCTTATTTTTACCTACCGGTACATGTTTTCCAAGTGCCCAGTCTACTGTAGATTTGTTGTATGTGGAACCGTGTTATTGGCAATCACAATCAGATTTCATAACTGTTCATGCAGTTTGGTTTGGTCAAAACAGCTCTCTGTAGAGCCTTCTCCAGTTCATGTAGGCCTAGATGGCTTGCAAGGAAGATCCTGATTAGACTGCCTCCCGAAGATTGGCTATCATGACGTGCAGCTCATATCTTATCTGTGGTTTGTAACTCAATAGTAATATCAGATGCTACCCACAGTAGAGAGTATTATAGCAAACCATGGTTTAAATCCTCTAGGTGTGCAAAGGTCATCAAACTATTAACCCAAGGTCATACAGGTCGTCAAGCTATAAACCTAAGGTCATACTTTGTGGCTACAACCCACAAGGATGAGGAAATATCAATGACAAGCCTTGAAGGACAGCTTTTGTTTTAGCAGTTAATTAGTGGTTAAAAATGGTTGTGTTTTTTTGCAACAGCTTGATTCCAGATATATAGATTATAATTATGCACTTATTAGGTGTGCAGTATGAATGTCACAGGTAAATATACCATAGCCTACCTGGTAAAAATGTCATAGGTAAAAATTGTTATGATATTTTCATACATGTAATTCATTTAAAAATCTTAATAATCTTGATACAAAAAAAGGGAAATCATGCCATCATCATTTGTTAAAACAGTCCATTTACAAATCATCATTTGACTGAGACAATATTAAGTGTTTAAAACACTGTGGCACAAGGAGAAATGACAAATTATGATCAATTTCTCCTTGTGCCACAATGTTTCTAAAAGTTGTCTGCTCAAGAAGCATCCAAATGTGCCTGCTTGGGGGAAAGGGTCATTTTAGACATGGGAAGTAACTGTTGTATGTACGACAAATACAACAAATCTGTAGCAGACGACTTTGAACATATTTTGTCAAAAAGTAGAAAATATTTATAATTGAATGGATAGGACATATATGACCAAAAGTGGAAAACATTGTGTCAAAAGGAGAATTTGCTTGTTTTGAGCAATTTCTTCTTTTGTCACTATGTTTTCAAAAAGCCATTTGCTGCAGAGGCATCAGAAAGCGTTTATATGAGGGAAAGGGTTAACAGATATTGATCAGTATTTAGTCACACTATTATACAAGGTTAAAGAAGTTTTTTAAAAAACCACAAAGACGTCCTTTCATTAAACAAGTCAATAAACACCCTATGAATTAATTCATCCTAAATCACTGAATACAAACTGCAAATCTCTTAAAGACAGCCAGTCTTGCGCCAAATTTAACCTTTTCCCTCATGTAGATGCTTTCTGATACCTCTGCAGCAGACTACCTTTTGAAAACATGGCGACCAAAGAAGAAATTGCTCAAAATGAGCAATTTCTCCCTTTGTCACCATGTTTTCAACTATTGTATTTAAATTTCATTTAAAGAGAGTTCCCAAATGTTTCTAGGTATGTTTTCAAAGTCGTCTGCTGCAAATTCGTGGTATGAGGGAAAGGTAAAATAAGTGAGTATTAAGTTCTATAATGATTTGATTTTAAATCTTTATTAACAGACTATTTTAGTTGTATCCTGTTTGCCAATATAAACCTCTTTCTTGCACTTGTTACAACAACATTTTTCTGAGGCAACCCCAGGCTCCCTAATACAGTCAGCTTCTGACCTTTTGCATTGGATAACTTTTGAAAAGAGTGTAGAAAAGTGAGAAATTGCTCAATATATTACCATTTTCTCACTCCCTGCTATCTTTGAACTTGTATTAAAAGCATGCGTCTGTCTATCTGTCCATCACTCTTTGAGATAGCATTGGTGGTGTACTGGCAGAGCGTTCACCTTGGATGTGGGAGGTCCCTTAAGTTTGTTCCCCGGATGGGTCATACCTAAGACTTCAAAAATGGTATTAACGGTTGCCCTTCTTGGCGCTCAGGGTTGCGGGGTTAAGATTACGGCTGACTGGCTGGTGTCAGGTTAAATGGACCAGTAAATGTACTGGTAACTTACCAAGGAAAAAACATATTATAACTGAAAAATTGTTGAAAGCAGTGTTAAACATCAAACAATCAATCAATCAATCAACTGTCACTCTTTGACTTTGGTTACAGTTATTAATTATTGATAGGTGACATGCTGCATTCCTCTTATTATATAACCCTATCCAATATACAGACACTAAACTTCTCATGACTCGATCTACAGCAGAAAAATCCCCAAAAGAACATGTGGACCAAAGGATAAATTGATGATCAATTTACGCTTTTGCCAAAATGCTTTCAGCTCTATTAAAAAGATATACTTTCATTTATAGAGATTTTTGCCTAAATATTTTCGGCCTCAGCTGTTTATTTGTTGTATGTGGGAATAGATTTAACCCTTTAATTCCCTCATATAGACGCTTTCTGACGCCTCTGCAGCAGACGGCTTTTTTGAAAACATAGTGACAAAAGAAGAAATTGCACAAAACGTGCAATTTCTCCTTTTGCCACAATGATTTCCACTTTTTGTCATAGGTTATCCATTCAATTATGGAGATTTTCTATGTTTTGACAAAATACGTTCAAAGTCTTCTGCTGCAGAATTGTTGTATGAGGGAAAGGGTTAAATCAGATAACTTTGAAAGTATCATAGTATGAATGGTTATATCACATCAAAGATCATTTTACATTCCCTACGGAAAAATAGAATTAATGTCTCATTTAAAGAAACATTTAAATGTAAAAACACTGCTGATGCAAAAGCTTAATTTGATTTATTCTGTATTAATATGCTTAAAAACACATAAAAATAATTAGTTTACCCTTTCCCTCATACAGATGCTTTCCAACAACTTTGTAGCAGACGACTTTTGAAAAGATTGTGCCAAAAAGAGAATTGCTCATAATGACCGAATTCTCCTTTTGCCACAGTGTTTTCAACTCTCCAAAATTATACACTTATCATTTTTAAAATTTTACCATGTTTTTTTGCCTGATGTTTTTAAAAGGGTTAACATTTCAAAACACTGCATTTTGTGTTGCTTGAGCTGCCAGCAGATAACAAATCCATTAGTTCAAATATTTACCTGATGGGATATTTTTATAGTCGTCTGTTTAGAAAACATCTTGAGGTAAAACATGTTCCATCTGGTATATATTAGAAAGTATGAATATTATGATACAAAGTTGATAACATTCTGGTAAAAGGAGAAATTGCATTTTCATCACTTTCTCCTTCCCCCATAATTTGTTCAGAAAGTTGTCTTCTACAAAAAAAAATACTTTGGGGTTTTACGATGTTTTAAACATGATTTCAGTTATATCACGGCGACAGTTCGCTTATTCATGATCCCTAGGTAAAAGACAAACCAGTACTAGGCTAGAAAATGTGCCTTGCCCAACTGTGCACTCTACTTATAATGACCGTCGTGCCGCGACTGGGAATCGAACCCCGGGACACCCGGTTTTAAATCCCGACGCCAACCACTCGACCAAGGTGGATTCTCGATCAGATGAGTCAGTAAGAACGGGGGGGGGGGGGGGGGGGGGGGGGGGGGGGGGGGGGGGCGGGGGCGTAGCTGATAATAGGTTTATTATAACCCTGATACCTCTTTAGGGACTGGTTTCCTTGTTTACAGGGGTGACAGTGTAGTGCCCTTGAGCATTGAAACATATTTCCTATCTTTGAACTGGCTTGTCACCGCGGGATCATGAATAATTATTTTGAAGTGAAATAACTGAAAAACTATTAAAAATGGAGTTAATCACTTATGTTTGTTGAAAGTTGTCTAATGCAGAGGCGTCAATTGTTGTTTGTATCAAGGATAGGGTTTAACCCTTTCCCTTATACGGCAATTCTGCAGCAGACGACTTTGAACACATTTTATCAAAAAATAGAAAATCTCTATAATTGAATGGATAACCTATGACTTAAAGTGGAAAACATTGTGGCAAAAGGAGAAATTGCTCGTTTTGAGCACTTTCTTCTTTTGTCACTATGTTTTCAAAAAGCCGTCTGCTGCAGAGGCATCAGAAAGGGTCAAGCCTTGGGGGTTATCTCAAAATGGTTGTAAGTAGATATAAAGCTAAGATATGTTACAGCCGTTTTTGCATTAATACCTTATTGAATATGCAATTTTCATCTAATTAATCATTTCAGTAAAGGTATTTGCATATCAAAGTTTCACATTTTTGTCCATTTAAACAGCTTGCATTTTGTTGTAAAGATTGGATGTTATACATTCCTGTTTCACCACATTTATTTTCCTAGGTGGATTTTATTACATAAACCCTGATGAGGATGAATTTTGAAAACATTGTAAAGAAAGGAGACATTGACAAAGCAGAGTATGATCATTACAAATTATCATATTCAGAAAACAGATATATTATAGAATATGGATGGGTTTGATCCCCAGTAAAGGCATTCATGATAGATTGCACTTGGGAAAGGCACATTTCTTAGTCTAGTTCTGGTTTATTGACCTAGGGATCATGAATAAGTGAACTGTTGTTGTGATATCACTGAAATAATGTTGAAAACCGCATGAAATCCCTAAATAAGAAAATAAATAGTATCAATTATGTTTGCCACTGAAGCTGGCTTTCCATGTTTCAATTTCTGAAACAAGTCAATACCATTGACGTGAATAGTGATAGTTGCCCTTTTTGGTTTTAATACGCCTGTTGCAGAGGTATAAACATTATGTGGTTTTTTAGATCACCTAGAGCCAAAGGCTCAAGGTGAGCTATTCTGATCACTCTGTGTCCGTCGTCCGTCGTTAACTTTTAGCTTTAAACATCATCTCCTCCTGAACCGCAAGAACAATTTCCACCAATCATCACAGGAATGTTCCTTTGGTGGTCCTCTTTCAAAATTGTTCAAAGATTTAAATTCCATTGAGAACTTTGGTTGCTGCGGCATCAGAAAGGGGACAAAATGTCCAAACTTTAAAAATCTTCTCCTCCGAATCTGCCTGTCAGATTCAAATATAATTTAGTAGAAATGTTCCTTGGGTAACCCTCTATAAAAATTGTTCAAGCCATACTGATTGGTCGAAAAACATGGCAGTCAGGCGGCATCAAAAAAGGGGCAAAATGACAATACTTTAATAAAGCATCCTTATAAAAGTGCTTGTCTGATTTAAAGATAGTTTTGTAGAAATGAACCTTTCATTGATCATCTACATACTTTGTCAAGCCATATTGATTTGTTGAAAGGCATAGCAACCAAGCAGCATCAGAAAAGGAGTAATTAAACTTTTTGCTTCAAATGACATATGGTTATTAGATTTATGGTCTAAGGGAGGTAACACTTGGCAGAGTATTATGCAAGGGTTGTCTTCAACAGGAAGTGGAAGGTTAAAATCGCAGCCTTTCTGGTCTCAACAGCAGATGGAAATAAAAGTTTGTTATTGAAAGTGAACAAGCAATTATGACATGATTTGTCATGGACATGAATGTTCTTTTGTTGATCCTCTTTCAAAATTGTGCAAAGACTTGCATTCTATGTAAAACTTTGGTTGCTGCAGCATCAGAACATGAGTAAAACGACCAAACTTTAAAATCCTTTTCCTCCATAATCTGCTTGTCAGACTCCAAGATAATTCAGTAGAAAGAATCCTTAAGTGACCCTCTAAAAAAACTGTTCAAGCCATATTGGTTTATATTAAAAACAGATCAAGAAAGGTGCAAAATGACAAAAACTTAATAATTCAATTCTAATTGAAGTTCTTGTTAGATTTCAAGATATAAATGACCTTTACTTATAAGCTGTTTCTTGAGAAGTGTTCACTCCTTGAAGTTCTAATTGCACTCCTTGATCTTTTTCCCAGATATTTCTACTAATTTACTATCAATCAGGTGATCGATTTAGGGTCATCTTGGCCCTCTTGTTTTCCTTACTGTGGACTTGTGAATTTCAATTCAAAGCTGAAAGGGACCCATAAATTAATTTGAGTTATCGATGTGTTCAAGGGATCACTCCATTTATGCATTTTCAACTTTGTAATTCATTAGTCGCCGAGCAGAAGCCTGTGACTTCTATTTTAAATAGCTTTTCGGAAATAACATGGGAGGAGAGTTATTATTAGAAACAAATAAATTTAAATGTCTTGAACATATTACAATTGTGATTGTTTAAAAACACTTAGTTATGACACGTCGAAAATGAAATAAATATTCCGATGTTTTAAGTATTTGCAGTTTCTTTATTTTGATTTGCATTTATGTTTTTTCGTCTTATTTACGAAGACAAAAGAGTCCCTGCTAGACTTGCTGCAGACTGTTATGTGTCAATAACCAGATACAAATCATGTCGAATTCGCCTTTTAGTAGCAATTTTAACTTACTGAATGTTATTTTCATGTTCAAAGAGATGGTCTTGATTTATGTAGAATTCATTTAATAATGTTAATCCATGAATATCTTAAATAGGAACTGTTTCTAAGCTAAATATGTTGATCAAGTGAATACTGTTACCGACTGCGTAGGTAAATCTCCTTTGCAGAGAGCCGTTCTTTACAATCACTTACAAATAGTTAATTATAGGTGATTTAAAATGTTTATTTGGTTCGAAACATTAAATGACGAAAAGAACAAACTAAGATAAAACTGGTTTTAATATATAAATTACTTTGAATGAACACTCTCTGCCTATAAAGAAATCTCCTTTGCATAGATCCGTTCTTTACAAACACTTACAAATAGTTAATTATAAGTGATTTAAAATGTTTATTTGGTTCGAAACAAATGACGAAAAGAACAAACTGAGATAAAACTGGTTTTAATATAAAAATTACTTTGAATGAACACTCTCTGCCTATAAAGAGAGTGTAAAAAACGACAATTATGCGAAGAAGAAACGAATCGGGTCTTTCGTACAAAGTGATTTCGTCCTTGACAATTTTTAAATTGTCAATAGATTCCCTACAGGCATTAAGTTGCTTGCGATCGGCATATTGTTATGCATCATTAACGCTAGGGCGCTCATCATTATATCATTTTAAAACACACTCTCTGCCTATAAAGAGAGTGTAAAGAACGACAACTATGCGAAGAAGAAACGAATTGGGTCATTCATACGATATTATTTCGTCCTTTACAATTTTAAATGTGTTATTTGATTCCCTACACGCATTTTGCTTGCGATCTGCATATTGTTATGCATCATTGACACAAGGGCGCTCATCCTTATATAATTTTAAAACATGAGTAGACTAATGATTGGCAAGATTACTCATTTCCTGTTTATGATCAATAAATAGTTGGCTGTGTATGATCATAAACAATGAAAGGCTTTAATTTTATTTCAATGAAGGACATTCACTTCGTTGACAAAATAAAATGCAAGTTATGATACATTTTCACTTGACCCCACCCCTGATGTTCCAATATGCCCTTTAGTTGATAACTGTTTTTTTCAACTACTATAATGTAAGTGTTATGCATAACTGCAGCATGGATTTCCGGCGGCATAGATGCGTTGCTGCTGCTACATTGTTTGCAAAAGACATATCCAAGTTATCTTGAGTCCTATGCAGGATGAAATAACTAGTATTTTAATTAATGCATGAAATGTAAAGATAGAAATTAAATTGTTGATATCAGTTAAACTTTTTCGCACATGCAGATGCTTTCTGAAGTTTCAGAGGCATCTGAAGTCATCTGTATTGGGGAAGTTGTTAAGGTGGTTAATGACATTACATGTTAACCCTTTCCCTACGACAATTCTGCAGCAGACGACTTTGAACATATTTCGTCAAAAATTAGAAAATCTCTAATTGATTTGATAACCTATGACGAAAAGTCGAAAACACTGTGTCAACAGGAGAAATTGCTCGTTCTGAGCAATTTCTTCTTTTGTCACTATGTTTTCAAAAAGCTGTCTGCTGCAGAGGCGTCAGAAAGCGTCTACATGAGGGAAAGGTTTAACCTTTTCCCACATTCAACAAATTCGCTGCAAACGACTTTCAATAACAAGCAGAACAAAATATATAAAATCTCTATATGACTACCTATCTGTCATTTTAACCATTTACCAGATATGATCATTTAAGGCTTAATTGCTTGCTTCAAAAACAGTTGAGGAAATAGTTCAGATGCTTGAAAATTGGAAATACAGTTTTTGAAACATCATAGGCAAAAAAAAATGTGCTAAAGTCATGTCTCCAGCAGACAACTTTTGGAAACAATCTGACAAAAGGAGAAATTGCACATTATGACCAATGAATTAATCAGTGATTTATGTCTATTTTCAGAACCATGTAGTTACCAAGGTAACACATATCAAGACGGTACGGACTGGGAGCCCCTCCCTTGTGCAAAATGTGTATGTCAGGATGGGCAACATTTCTGCTATCCAATGGACTGTCCATCGATGGTCTGTGCTGAGGTAATGTTTGGAAATAAATTAAAATTATTACCTGACTTTGACCGCCACGTTGTTGTAGTGGTAGAGTTCTAAATTATTAAAATTGACATTTACCAGCTTTCATGTGGAAGAGCCCTTAGCCATTTCTAGTAATATTAAGTTAACCCTTTCCCTCATACGACAATTCTGCAGCAGAACATATTTTGTCAAAAAATAGAAAATCTCCATAATTGAATGGATAACTTACGACAAAAAGTGGAAAACATTGTTGCAAAAGGAGAAATGGCACGTTTTGTGCAATTTCTTCTTTTGTTACTATGTTTTCAAAAAGCTGTCTGCTGCAGAGGCGTCAGAAAGCGTCTATATGAGGGAAAGGGTTAAATATGTTAAGTTCAGCAGCCAACTGGATACAACCTGGTCAGATAAAGCGGACGTGCCAGCTGGCATTGTTGTATATTGGGCGTAGAGGTTTCACAAAAGCGGTTCTAGCATTCGAAGAGTTAAAGGTTTCCGTTCTGAAATCATCTGATTCAAAAGTTGAAATATTTGGAAAAATTGAAGTACAACTATGATGTTTTATTGAATAGACTTAATTGCTGGCATTGCCTAAAGTTATTTTCGGTAAAGGTGCCAAATAATGTCATTATTGCCTGTTGTTGGAATATGAATAGTTATAAATGCTGATGGTGTCTAATCGATTATTGCCTGTTTTAGCCCTTTTCCACTTGTAGACGCATTCTGGCGCGACTGTAGCAGACGAATTTTAAAAACATTGTGGCAAAAGAAGAAATTTATCATAATGACATATTGTTTCTGTTGTTATTGCATGGTACTTTTCATTGAAGACACTATGTTTTACCCCCAGATGCATAGTACATGTATATGGGGGCTATATAGGAGTCACGCTTGTCGGTTTGTTGGTCCGTTGGTCTGTGGACATTTCTTGTGAACACTATTTCTCAGCAACCCTTGGTCAGAATTCAATATATAACTTCACAAGGATGATTGATACCAAGCCTAGTTGTGCATATTGTCGGCGTGTTGCACTGGAATTATTTTTAATGAGTTAAGGACCCTTGAATTTCTCATACATATGTATATTGTCAGGCACCAGCTGGGGGTATTCATCACCTTCAGTGATATTTCTAGTTTTTGTTGTTATTGCATGTTACTTTTCATTGAAGACACATTGTTTCTGTTGCTATTGCATGTTACTTTTCATTGAAGACACATTGTTTCTGTTGTTATTGCATGTTACTTTTCATTGAAGACAAATTATTCCTGTTGTTATTGCAGGACCAGGTGTTAGAGACACCCATGGATGCCTGTTGCCCTGTGTGTCAAGGTGTCAACATGACCTGTGTTGAGGGTAGCCAAGAGTTCAAGGTAATAATCATCGTTCGGGATCTGGGCTTGCCTGGTTTGATCCCCACTCAAGAGGGTCATGGTTTAATGCCCTTAAACCTTTCCCTCATACGACAATTCTGCAGCAGACGACTTTGAACATATTTTGTCAAAAATAGAAATTCTCTTTAATTGAATGGATAACCTATGACTAAAAGTGGAAAACCTTGTGGCAAAAGGAGAAATTGCTTGTTGTCCCCCGCTTTTAGCGAAAGCTGGGGACTATTATTTCTCATTCGTCAGTCCGTCAGTCCGTCCGTCAGTCACGCTGTCACAAAAACTTTAACCTTGGTCATAACTTCTGAACCGTAATAGGTACTGCTTTCATATTTCACATGTGTATTCCTTGTGACAACCCCTTTCCATCAATACCAATTTTTTTGACCTTGTGACCTTGACCCTGACGAGTTATGGCCCTTTACCCCTATGTATGACTAAATTCATTTCCGGGCTATTTCTCTGCAACCGCTTTTTGGAATTTTATGAAACTTCATAGGAAGGATCACCACCAAGTGTAGATGCGCATATCGTGTTTGTGTTCCGGTTGGATTATTTTGCACGGAGTTATGGCCCTTTACCCCACCATCAGGCTATGTATGACTAAATTCATTTCCGGGCTATTTCTCTGCAACCGCTTTTTGGAATTTTATGAAACTTCATAGGAAGGATCACCACCAAGTGTAGATGCGCATATCGTGTTTGCGTTCCGGTTGGATTATTTTTCACGGAGTTATGGCCCTTTACTCCACCATCAGGCTATGTATGACTAAATTCATTTCCGGGCTATTTCTCTGCAACCGCTTTTTGGAATTTTATGAAACTTCATAGGAAGGATCACCACCAAGTGTAGATGCGCATATCGTGTTTGCGTTCCAGTTGGATTATTTTGCACGGAGTTATGGCCCTTTACCCCACCATCAGGCTATGTATGACTAAATTCATTTCCGGGCTATTTCTCTGCAACCGCTTTTTGGAATTTTATGAAACTTCATAGGAAGGATCACCACCAAGTGTAGATGCGCATATCGTGTTTGCGTTCCGGTTGGATTATTTTTCACGGAGTTATGGCCCTTTACTCCACCATCAGGCTATGTATGACTAAATTCATTTCCGGGCTATTTCTCTGCAACCGCTTTTTGGAATTTTATGAAACTTTATAGGAAGGATCACCACCAAGTGTAGATGCGCATATCGTGTTTGCGTTCCGGTTGGATGATTTTTCACGGAGTTTTACCCCACCATCCGGCTATGTATGACTTAATTCATTTCCGGGCTATCTCTCTGCAACCGCTTTTTGGAATTTGATGAAACTTTATAGGAAGGATCACCACCAAGTGTAGATGCGCATATCGTGTTTGCGTTCCGGTTGGATTATTTTTCACGGAGTTATGGCCCTTTACTCCACCATCAGGCTATGTATGACTAAATTCATTTCCGGGCTATTTCTCTGCAACCGCTTTTTGGAATTTTATGAAACTTCATAGGAAGGATCACCACCAAGTGTAGATGCGCATATCGTGTTTGCGTTCCGGTTGGATGATTTTTCACGGAGTTATGGCCCTTACTTCTGAACCGTAATAGGTACTGCTTTCATATTTCACATGTGTATTCCTTGTGACAACCCCTTTCCATCAATACCAATTTTTGTGACCTTGACCCTGGCGGGGGACCATGATTCTCTGAATTTGCTTGTTTTGAGCAATTTCTTCTTGTGTCACTATGTTTTCAAAAAGCTGTCTGCTGCAGAGGCGTCAGAAAGCGTCTACATGAGGGAAGGGTTAAACAAAACACATTTTCTAGCCCAGTACCAGTTCTTCTTTTAGGGATTATGAATCGGTGTTGAAAACCCTAAAAAGTCCAAAAACAAACTCATAAAACTGCTCAAAAGTATCAAACTGTGGTATCTTACCCTTTCTCACATACAACACAACTGCTGCAGATGACTTGGGAAAACATCGTGACAAACATAGATGTTGCCAAAAGTGATGAATTTCTGCATTTGCCACAAAGTTTTTAAAATTAGTCTGCTGTAGATGGTCGAAATTTTGTAGGGCTAAGAATTGAATGAATTTTTTCTAGAAAAAAAAAAGAAAATGTAATCCATACCTCAGATTTCTGTAAATCTTGAGTAACCCTTTACCTGATATAGATGACATTCAAGATTCTGCCTGAAGGGGGGAAGACTTTCGAAAACACCGTAGGAAAAGAGAAATTAATCAACCTTCATTACTATCTCACTAATGTTTTCCTTTATGTATGAAGAAAGAAAATTTCCAATTTTTGCAGATTTAACAGTTTTAACTTCAAATATTTTTAAAGCAGCCAAGTGGTAAAATTCCCATATTGCCTAAATGTTTAACTTGTTTGAATAGGGAAATAAAAATCTGTTTTCATATAATCTTTTTTGTTTTGTAATCCAACATAACAATACACTGTTCTTTCTCATCAGTTGTAATTATCAATTTTTGTCAGAATGAGAAAAACAAACCAATTTTTATCAATCTTAAATCTTTTAAATATTTTCACATAAGATTCGGTTTCAAATCAGGTTACTGAACTATTCTTTTTAAATTTACAATTATTTAACCCTTTACTTAAATTTGTCCCACTTAAAAGAAAGCTGCAGCAGATGACGTTGGAAACATTTACTCAAAACTCTGGAAACTCTCTATAAATGAAAGAACAGTTATGGAATGAAGTTGAAAATATTGTTGCAAAAGGAGAAACAGCTCATTAAGAGCAATTTTTCCTTTTTGTCACAATGTTTTCAAAAGTCTTCAGCTGTAGAGGTTTCAGAAAGCATCTCAAGGTGGAAAAGTTTAAATTAATATGATATTTTTATTGTCTCCCAGATCTGAAAATAGCTGAAGATTTTTTATTTGAAACCTGAAGTAAAAATGAGCAAAGCTCTGCGAAAAAGAAACTTTAGGTATTTGTACCCACAGTAGAGCCAGATTAACCTTCACATTCACACAGCTTGATCTGATTCAACACTGTTCACAAATTAGTCATAGAAGGATTAAAAATCTTCTGAAATCAGTATCCATTCTGATTCTTATCATGGATGTCCTGTATCTTCAACTTCACTTGTTATAACTATGCTAAGGTTGGTTGCCTAAAGCACTGCTTAAAAGTGGTTGCAGTGATGGTTTGTGATGGTCAGTAACCATATGGTCAGTGATGGTCTGTAATGGTCTGTGATGGTCAGTGATGGTCTGCTGAAGAGATGTCAAAAGTGGTTAGTTACCTCCAGAAAAAAATGGACAAACAACACTACCTCTGCGTTTTTATGATCAGGGAATATCCACATCAGCCTAAGCCTGTGTGCAGTCGGATCAATATCTTTCCTGTTGGCCATTTAGTAGTACAAAGCACACTGGGGAAAAAAAAAAAAAAAAAAAAAGGTTTAACCTAACAGACTATACAAGTATATTAGTTGAACAATATTACTATTTGTGTCAATTCATCCAAACATTCGTTTTTCGCATGACAAAGCCCATACAAGCCATTTCATGAGAAAAGGTACAAAAAGGCTTTTTGTTAACAGTAAAGACCCAGAATAGCATGTGCATCCAAATAGCATGTGCATCCAGTCTTATCAAGGTCTGCACTATACACATGTTACTTATATGTACAAGTTTGTAAGAAGATTCTGTCAACTTGTGTAGATTCTGATAAGACTGTGCCGGTGGACAAGATTATTTGAACCTTCACTGTTCAGGTATACCAACTTGTACTTTTTGTCATGTACTGGTTCATAGTTCTGTTCCATGTTTTGTATTTCCAGACTGGAGAACAGTGGAACCGGGATCCGTGTACACTGTGTGTATGTATAGGAGGGACAGTTGTGTGTGCCAGGAAAGAGTGTATGGGACCTACTATTTGTGGTGGGGTAAGTACCCTTTCCCACATACAGACGCTTTCCAAAGCCTTCGCAGCAGACGACTTTTGAAAATGGTGTGACAAAAGGAGAAATTACTCAAACAAGCGCAATTTCTCCTTTCGCCACAATTTTTTCAACTCATTATTAATACTACGTTCATTTATAGGGAGTTTTCACATTTTGGCCTAGATGTTTTCAAAGTCTTCTGCTGCTGATTTGTTGTACATGGGAAAGGGTTAAACCTTTGTCATATACACATTGTCTACATTGTTTGCTTATGCAGTTTGAAGGCCTACATAACGACATATGCTAATGCTGTTTAAACCTTTCCCACTTGCAACAAATCTTCATCAGAAGACTTTGAAAATATCTAGACTAGGTAAAATCTGCAATATCTACATAAATGAAAGTATAAATATTTATAAGAATATGCAACATTATGGAAAAAGGAAAAATTGATCATTAATGAAATACATCTGTATTTTAGAAAGGGTTAAATCAGTTTTGCATCACTTCTGCTCAAAACAGACCAATAATCCTCCTTTGGCAATAATTATTTTCCACATAATTTTGAGACATTTTTCATCGCCATTGCATGCAATTAAAAGGTGGGGATTGACGAGTATCGGGTTTTGGCATGCTGAGGCGCATATTACTTTATGATTGCTTTAATTTCTAATGGTGACTCGCGATCGGATTCCAACGCGATGCTAGGCCTTCGACCCCTAATATTGCGTTATACTGGAACTCAATTGTAGTAACCTCACTGGATGATTCTGACTGCCACAAACTATTCGTTTACAGGAATTGACATCTTTGACTAAGGAAAACTATTTTAATGCTGAAACCATTCTCACTATTAATTACATATGTAACAGGATTATAATATATGTTATTTACCATAATTACATAATGTACTCACTCTCACTGTTATGCTTGTTACAGGATTATGCACAAGTCACTAGAGAAGGGGAATGTTGTCCAGAGTGTGTTTCAAGAGAAGGTACAATTGTTTACTTTTGTTTCGGAATAATTTCAACATTATTAGTAGAGGGCCACCCAAGGAACATTCTTGCCAAATTATTTTCAAAGTTATCTCATGCCTTTGTATAAAAAGATTTTTAAAGTTTTCATTATATAGGAAAACAAGCCCTGCACACTGGCCGCCATGTTTTTAAAAGATTGAAATAACTTGAATAATCTTCGTAGAGAGTCGCCCAAGAAAGTTTTGAGGCAAATTATTTTCAAATCGGGCTGAAAGTCTTTTTCTGATACAGAAACCTGAAAACAATATGGGAAATGGCTAAATTATTTGAAAGATAAATTTAGCCAGTTTGATAAAGCTCATTTGGAGTCTTCCAAAAGAAAGGATTTCAAAGACAATCTTTGAAACTATTTGATAATGTTCTTTGGAAAAGGTATAGGTCAAAAACATAAAAGTTCTCTGGGTGTCAGTGTCAATTCCCCCAAACAGTGTGACAACCTTGTTAACCCTTTCCCTCATATAGACGCTTTCTGACGCCTCTGCAGCAGACGCCTTTTTGAAAACATAGTGACAAAAGAAGAAATTGCACAAAACGTGCAATTTCTCCTTTTGCCACAATGTTTTCCACTTTTTGTCATAGGTTATCCATTCAATTATGGAGATTTTCTATGTTTTGACAAAATACGTTCAAAGTCGTCTGCTGCAGAATTGTTGTATGAGGGAAAGGGTTAAGATCTGCATTTTGTAGTATAAAGATTTTACTTATAATTTGTATTGTTCCCTTTTAACCCCTTTCCCATATGTCACCATTTGACGCATCTCAGGCAGAAAACTTTTAAAAACATTTTGGCAAAAGGAGAAATTGCCAAATCAACTTGATTCAATTATCATATTTATTCCGACAATTTTGCGACAATTTTGCTTACATATTTTACTGTGTCACTTATTTTCTTTAAATATTTCTTTCTAGGTGTGTGTAGCGACGAGGTACCAGTCAAATACCATGGAGATATTTGGAACACCTCTAATTGTGAATACTGTGCCTGTACAGATGGGGAAGTGCAATGTCATAGTGTCGTCTGTGAAAATATTATCTGCTTTAAGGTATTAAAACTATATAATTGAGAAATGATATGAACTTTTATCATATTGTGTTACCCCTTTCTTACCCCTTTCTTACCCCTAACTCTTTCTTAGAGTTGAAAACATTGTGGGAAATGGTGAAATTGATCACTATTAGCAATTTCTTCATTTGCCACAATGTTTTCAAAAGTTGCCTGCTGCAAAGGTGTCAGAGAGCTTCTGTATGTGGGAAAGGTTTTTGATACCCCATTTTGCAATATTCCAATTTTTTCCAATTCGTTATTGCACTCATTTGATAGCTCTGAGGCTGGTTTGGACTTTATATCTATGATTTTTTCCCCCAAAATTATGAAGAGAATCACCACTTTGGTGTCTTTGTGAACACATTTATTTTCTTAATATTTTCAAAGCATTTTAAATTTGTATTTACAAGAATTGTTTATCAAGTAAACAGCTAAATATACTTTTGTTTATAGAGATTTTCCATATTTTGTTTTCAAAGTTGTATGCTGTATATTTATTGTATCCGAGAAAGACATGCTAGCCCGTTCCCACATACAACAAATCTGCAACAGACGACTTTAAAAACATCGAGACAAAAGTTGAAAAATCTTTGTATATGCAAGTATAATAATTAAATAGAGTTGAAAAAATTGTGGCAAGAGGAGAAATTGCTCATTATGAGCAATTTCTCGTTTTGTCACCATGTTTTCAAAAGTCGTCTGTGCTGCAGAGCCCTAAGAAAGTGTCTATATTTGGGCAAGGGTTGAACAAGTTGTACCATTGTATTTAACCAGGAGGAGATACTAGTCCATCCACCGGGGACCTGTTGTCCACAATGTATCATACCACCAACCTGTGAATTTGCTGGTCGAGTTATACAGGTATAGTACTAACTTACACTTCTGTTAAGGATGGATAGATTTATTGTTTCACAACGGAAATGATCAAATGTAGATTATATTTTCAAAATAACCTATACCGCTGGCAACTGATGCCTGTGCAGAAAAAGAGCAATTTCTCCTTTTACCATAATGTTTTCTCATTTGTATTCAAAATGTACATTTAAATTTTTTGACGCTTAAATGTTTTTTTCTCATGTGTATTCAGAGCAGAAGAGTTTTAGAATATCATATGAGGGAACCCGTTGACTATGTTTCAGGATGGTGAGCGCTGGTACCCGGATCCCTGTACATTATGTTACTGTGAGTTAGGAAAGACGACGTGTTTTACCCAGCACTGTCCCAGCTGTCCAGATGGCTACGTTACAGTCCGGGGACAAGGGGAATGTTGTGGATCTTGTATACAAGGTACAGTCAATGTATCATTTATCATTTACTCACAAACACTTTACCTGACACTTGATACCTCTACAGCAGACATTTTTTAAAAACATTGTCAGGATGCTCAAATCAAATACTATTCTTTCTTTCCCTACACTTCTCAAACTCGGTATCAAATTTGTGCTGTTGACAACATTGTGGGGTAAGGATTGTGGAGCAAGTCCTCCCCCAACATAATTATAAATTCTGTAGTAACATTACTATACCAAATTCCTTAAGTGTTTGTGGTGCTTGTCTGCAATTAGACTTCTCTGTTGTCTGTCTCTCTTTTTGTCTCTCTGTCTGTTCATTATAATATGGTTATGGTGAAAGTGGATAGTGTGTGTGGAAAACACACAACCTCACAGTCTGATCAGGATCTGCCTTATTCACCAGCTAGAAGTAAAACTATCCTGAAAGCATAATTATGGAGAATGTTTATGATAAAATTTAACAGTACATGTATGCAATTTGATCATCATTGCCATTTACTACAAAAGCTCCCGGAATCCGCCTAGTCGAGTGGTTATTGTCGTTGATTTGAAACCGTGCATCCCAGTTTCGATCCCCAGTCGCGGCACGATGGTCATGGTGGCGTGTCCTTGGGCAAGGCATATTTTCTAGCCCATTTGTTTACCCAGGGATCGTGAATAAGTGAACTGTCGCCATGATACAACTGAAATAATGTTGAAAACGGCGTAAAACACCAATAATACAAAAGCTCCCATAGGTTGAATTTGGTTTTGTGCGACTCATATGGTAGGCAGACCTCCACGTTTAATTTAAACCTTTACCCCCTACAAGATATCTGCAGCAAACAAATTTGAAAATATCTAGGCAATAATATGAAAAATCTACAGAAATTGAATTATAATTTTTAAAAAGAGTTGAAACCATGGTTACAAAAGGATAAAATTGCTCCTATTGAGCAATTTCTCCTTTTGACACAATGTGTCCAAGTGTTGTCTGCTGCAATTGTGTGTCTAAATGAGTCTGCAAGGGGTCAAAAGGTTAAATAGTATTTTCTTTTCTTTTTATTCCAGTTGACTGTAAACCAGAATGCGTTGAATGTTCGCCTTCGTCTCCAAACAACTGTACAGTATGTACAAACACACAGTTATATGTACAGGACGGCCGCTGTGTACACACATGTAGGATGGGGTTTTACCCATCTTCCTCACACATGTGTATGCCGTGTCATGACACATGTTACACGTGTAATGCTGGTACCCAGTATCACTGTGACATGTGTCAGCCCGGATTGATGTGGAAACATGGGGAATGCGTGAACAAGTGTGGATCCGGGTACTATTTACAGAATGGAAAATGTCTCCGTATGTAATATTGGTTTCTTTTATGTTCAAAACTATGTAAGGGGGTTGGGTGCTTTCATATTTACTTTTGCCAGATCGTTTCCAGATTTTTGTTTCATTCATATTACATAAATGCATTTATTCCTGGTAATATTGCTTCCTTTCTACACATACAGATATTTTTTCAGACGCCTTTGCAGCAGACAACATTTGAAAACATTCTGGCAAAAGAAGAAATTGCTCATATGAGCAATTTCCGTTTCTGTCAGAATGTTTTCAACCCTAAAAACTTATCTTTCAAATGAAAGAGATTTTTCCTATTGTTGCCTAGATGAGTCCTCTGCAGCAGATTGTGTTACATGTTGGAAAATGTTATCACAATATGGGGCTGTTCCTGTTAAGTATGGATTGTACATGCTTGCTGATATAACCTTACTGAGTTGATGAATCTTGACATTTAATAGTCAAAGAAGATGCACATATTGGAGAACTAATGTCCGAGTATCACAATTCTAGGGGGTAGACGGGTTGTCATTCTATGTTGTCTGTCAATCCGCCTTTCTGTCCACCTTTCCATTTCTTTTCACTTCCTAAAATATTGGTAGGCCATGCATGCTTTCCATCATATATGTATGTTTTCCTTAAAAGAATACGTAATAAGTATCAGAATAGTGTTCTTGTCAATATTAAACTTGAGATTGTGCTTACAGTTTTGCAAAATTAAGAAATAGTGAGACATGTTTTCCAATGATTCTATCTTTTATTCATTTGTTAATTAGTGTTGCGTACATTTTCTCCTTTTGCCACAATATTTTCTATTTGATTTAATGATCAAACTGGTGATTAAACACATTTTCAAGATTTTCAAAGTCATCTGCTGCAGAATTGTTGTGTGAAGGAAAATGATTAAGCATTCAAGTATTCTCTGATATGTTAAGATACAAACAAATGTCTGATTTAACCCTTTCCCACCATACAGAAGCTTAAGCACTCCTTTACAGCAAATGTCTTATGAAAATATTTTGGCAAAATGAAATTGCTCCTGATGAGCAATTACTCCTTTTGTCAAAATGTTTCAATTCTATACACTAACTATACTTTCATTTAGAGAAATTTTCCATATTTTTGACTGTAGTTTTCAAAGGCGTTGAACATTTATTGTATATTGGAAAGGGGTTTAAACCTTTGTAAATGTGATTTAAACGATCTACCTACCATTTAATTGCAGAATGCTACTCTCGTTGCAAGACCTGTACAGGTCCCAGAAAAGAACAGTGTATAGCATGCTCTAACCAAGCCCAGGTTGTATTTCATGGTCAATGTGTGGATATCTGTCCTGAAAACTTCTTTAGTAGAGCTGGAAAATGTATTGGTAAGTTGTAGGATCCCATTTTGTATGTGACATTAATGTGCGGTGCCAAGTCAGTGCTTTTTGAAGCTTAATGAATTGGGGGTCTTTAATTTAGTAACATTATATTAATAAAGAATAGGATAAATTTGACCAGTATAGCTTGAACTGCTGCTATTTTGTTGCATGGGGGAAGGGATAAATGTGTGGTTCCAGATTATGACATTTTTGAAGCTTATTGAATTGGCAATGTGTTAAAAATTACAATAAAAATTCATAAAGAATAGAAAACATTGTGTGATTTATACAGTGATTTGTAATGGTGATTTAGATTTGTCAGAATCATTGGGCAGGACGAATATAGCCAACATAAACACATCATTATTACTCATGCAGTAGTACGAAATATACTTGCATTGAAGCTGAATCTATATCTCTATCAGAAATTTGCAGTCCAAGATCAAGAGGGGAAAAGAGTTGTTAGTCAGACAATGTCTCTCATAATTAACAATTAACACCAATATTGTTGTACTCCATGAAACCATTCTCTTTATTACCCAAAATGTATACATGGAGGATAAATACAGACTTTAAAATATGAAATATGGACAGCTCTGGACTTGTGTTTTTCAGCCTGCCACCCTACCTGTAAAACGTGTACATCTGATGGCCAGGGATGTGCCACCTGCTGGGAAGGGGGACTACTCCATCTAGGTCAGTGTGTGACCAGATGTTCTATTGGTTTCTATGCCAACAAGGATGTGTCATGCTCCCGTAAGTATATATAATTATGCATGATGTCATTGGGACAGTTACTGTTAAATAGTTTTAATCTTGACTTTTGAAAACATGGCTTCTTAAATTCTGCAGATTTGTTGCATGATGTCACCTGCAGATTTGTTGCATGTTGGAAAGGGTTAATAGTGAAATATCGTATCATTCCACATGAGAATTTAATCATATAATATTCTTTATTCTATATCCTTTTCCAGGTTTAAAACAAATAATAAAGATTCAATTGACATTTTATTTTACACAGGCATTAAAAACATGTATTTTAATTTCAGCATGTCATCCATCCTGTGAATCATGCAGTGGAGGAAGCAACAAGAATTGCACATCATGCTTTGCCGGTGGTCGAGTTACAAAGAAGGGCAAATGTAGGAACAGCTGTTCTAGAGGACAGTTCTTATCACTAGATGGGTCATGCAGAGGTACTCTTTTAGCTATTTGAATATCAAAACTTTCCCACATATAAAAATCTGTAAGTATTTAATTAAAAAAATACAGATTCTTTTGAGTACCAACAACATAGGGTTAGAGGGTCAAATAAGGATTTTAGAACATGCAAAACGCCCCTTAATTATCTAGAGCTCAGAAATCTGATATCAATTTTGTTTTTCAGAATGTGAGACTGGTTGTTCTGAATGTCATGAAGCCTGGAGTGGTGGATCCTCTATCTGTAGCGGGTGTGAGGTTAAGAGTCTCGTTCCCTCAGGAAGTGAATGTACGGAGAAATGTAGACCTGCACAGTTCCAGGAATATAAGTCTTGTAAAGGTAATATCCCTTTCCCACCTACAATATATCTGCAACCAACAACTTTGAAAAGATACAGGAACAAAAATATGGAGAACGTCTTTTAACCCTTTTCCTCATACGACTTTTTGGCAGCAGACTACATTGAACATATTTTGTCAAAAAATAGAAAATATCTATAATTGAATGGATAATCTTTGACAAATAGTGGAAAACATTGTGGCAAAAGGAGAAATTGCTCATTTTGAGCAATTTCTTCTTTTGTCACTATCTTGTCAAAAAGCCGTCTACTGCAGAGGCGTCAGAAAGCATCTATATGAGGGAAAGGGTTAAATAAAAGTATAATAATTGAATAATGATGAAAACATTATGAAAATATTGTGGGAAAAGGATCAATCTCTTCCTTTGCTAAACTGTTGTCAAAATTCATTTTCTGCAGGACTGAGATTGCGTCTGAATTTGGGATAAGGTGTTTGTTTAATGTTTTCTAAACCACTGAATTAGAAATAGATTAAGCCTAGCAGTACACAATGTTACATTTGGAGGTTGTTTTCATAGTACGAATGCCTCTGCAGCTGACTGAACATTTTGAAGAAAAAGGAGTCACTTCTCCTGTTCCCATGTGGGGTTTTTACTTAGTTTTTTACTTAGTTTGCTTATCAACATTACTTGATTAATATCTGTAGTTTGCTTATCAATATTAAATGATTAATATCTGTAGTTTGCTTATAAATATTACGTTATAGATATATGTAGTTTATACATATTATTACAGATTGTGGTGAAAACTGTTTGTTCTGCTCTTCTCCGATCTCGTGTACAAAATGTGCCTCATCCATGTTACTGTATAAAGGTCTGTGTGTGGAACACTGTGGACAAGGCCAGTTTGAGGACAGGAAAACCATGTCATGTAGAGGTAAGCTATAATGATATTGATGATGATGATAATGATGATGATGATGATGATGATGATGAAGATGATAATGATGATGATGGTCATATTGATTATGAGAATAACAGAAGAAGAAGAATTATAATAATTATAATATAATATTTATTGTTTCAATCTAACAAGGGAGAAAACTCTACTTCACATAATTCTTTTAATACACATACACCAACACTTTTGCACCGCTTGAAGGATTTTTAAATAACTCACCACAAATGTTCACCATACTGAGATGATGTGCAGGGCGCATGTTAAAACTACTTTGGTTCAAGATCAAGGTCGCAATTTGAGGTCAAAGGTCATGTGACTATATTTTGTGTCTGCCCAAGCACTAATGACATGCAATAGGGGAGGCATATGTTTTTGTGACAAAAACAATCATCTAGTTTTCTATTCAAACTGCAGAAGTCAAGCTACTGTATTTATGTTATGTCAACTTCAGACTGTGGAAGGCATTTACTGTATTTATGTTGTGTTCACTTCAGACTATGGAAGTCAAGTTACTGTAGTTATGTTATGTCCACTTCAGACTGGTCAAGTTACTGTATTTATGTTATTTTATGACTGTAAGTCAAGTTACTGTAGTTATGTTATTTTCACTTCAGACTGTGGAAGTCTTCAAGTTACTGTATTTATGTTATTTTCAGACTGCGGTACAAATTGCCTGCGTTGTTACAGTCCCACTGATTGTAGTGTATGTAGCAGTGATACTTACCTCAGGTCTGGTCAGTGTGTGGAGAGCTGTGGTGAGGGGCATGTTCCAAAGCCAAACTCCAGGGAGTGTATTAGTAAGTATCATAGATCTGTTTATGATGCAGCTAACATGTTAACTTTTCTTATGCATTATGCCTTTTATGCATACAACAAACATTTGCAGATGACTTAGAAAGCATTTTGGCAAAAATCTCAACAAATGATAATACAAGTTTTGAATGGAATTGTTTGATAAAGGTTGTCTGCTGCAGATGCATCAAAATGCAGCTGCAAGTAGGAAATGCTGAACAATTTAAGCTTACTACTTGTTTGTTGTGGAAAAAAACCCTATTGAAACAAAATTGAAGTACAACAATAATTCATATAATTACAAACAACATCACCCTTTCCCATTCCCACATACAACAAATCTGCAGCAGACAACTTTTAAAACATCTGTAGACAAATGTTGATGAGGTACATTCTCTGAAGTCCAATTTGTTGAAAACTTCTCTCAAACTAGTGTTGTTTTTCTTCATCCCAGCTTATAGTTAGTTCCTAGGTTGTTGTTGATGTAGTTATGTAGGGCTTTTTACCACATAAAACGTCAACTATGATATTAGTTCAAAATCTCTTGATTCTGGTGTCTGAACGTCGTCATTTTGAGAAAACGTTAACCATTGCTTAGCTTTTCATTGATGATGCAACAATAGTGATGTTTTTCACATTATATGAGTTGGCATGCATGTAGTTTCAATCACTGTATATCTTGTTCTTATGTCGTAACAAATAAAAAAAAAAAAAGCTTTTTTTTAGAGGAGACCATTATTATTAAACGTCCTATACTTCATTTGACTTTATTGAGTTTTTGTTTTCTGTTTCAGGAAACACAGGTCCCCCGATATTTCAGGTTTTGAAACATGTGAAGGTCAAGGACGGTGACTTAGTGACCTTGGATCCCAGTTTGTTTTACACAGCTGATCCGGATCTACCTGCAGATGACCTAGTTATTATTGTAGAACAACTACCTGACAATGGGGATATTATAATAACCAGGGAAGGAAAAGATGTCAAAATGAACAAGGGTGGTAACTTTACTGTTCTCGATGTGGAAAAGGGAATTGTGAGATTTCGACACTATGAGGGAAATAATCAGAAAGGTTGGTGTAATTAATTGTTTCTCTTTCATCAAAGATAGCTTAAATCCTCCCTTTCTGTCATTGAACAAATCTGCAGCAGAGAACTTTGAAAATGTATATATAGGCAAATATATAGGAAATCTCTACAGATGAAAGAATTTTAGAATTATAGTGTTGAAACATTGTGATAAATAGATAAATTGCTCATCATGAGCCTAGAAATTATGTGATATAACTAAAATACTGTTGAAAACGGCTTAAAACAATATCCAAACTAAATGTTTTTTATTTCCAATTACAGGTAGAGCTGTTGTAAAGTTAAGTGACACTCAGTTGACAAGTCAATCCCGAGACTTGTATTTTCAAACTGTCTGCAAATCGGCCATCACCCTGGCTACAAGATCCGTGTTACATGCGACAGAGGGGGAATTTACTGCGATATCGAAGCATTATCTAGACCTGAATACATCATCAGATCCCACAGATGTCATTCTCACTGCCATACAAGGTGAGTTTAACACTGAGCAGTTTCTCCTTTTGAAACAATGTTTTTCCATATATAGTTTCAAATCACATAAATATGATTCAATCATTTAGCAAATCCTTATCAAGTGTATTTATTTGTAAATGACATAATTATGATCCATTCATTCTGTAGGTCCAACCAAGTTTGTATATTTGCAAAGTTATATACATTTTGCAGGTTCCAATCAAGGTTGTATATTTGCAAAGCACATACAATCTATTTATTTACCTAGCCTTGGTTCGATATTTGCAAAGTTGCATTAATTTTGCAGGTTCCAATTAAAGATAAATATTTTAAAGTTTCATTCATTTTGCGGGTTTCAATTAAAGGTAAATATTTGAAAGTTGCATTCTCTTTGCAGGTCCCAATCAAGGTTATGTATTCGCAAAGCACATCCGATCAACGGTCCACAGTTTTACGCTGGCTGACCTGAGGGCGGGTGTTGTTGGATACAAACATCACTCGAGGGAGAAAGTGAAGTCAGATCTGATAGAGTTCCAAGCTTCTGATGGCATTAACCTTCTCACTTTCTTGTTTAATGTGGAAGTAAGAGATAGTGTAAGTTATGATTATTGTTTATGACTCCTCAATGCTCTTTTCAAGCTCAACCCTTATACAATAAATCTGCAGCAGATGACTTTGAAAGCATCCAAAATCTGTAGAAATGCGCGTTTATTTATTGTTTAAAGATGAAAACATTTTGACAAAAGGAAAAATTGCTCATTTGAGCAATTTTTAGCTCGACTTTTGAAAAAAATGAGAGCTATTGTCATGACCCTGGCGTCGGAGCGTCTGTGCCGTACGCGGTGCTCTTGTTCTTTTTGTCCCAATGTTTTCTAAAGTCACCTGCTACAGATGTATCCGTACATGGAAAAAAAGTGTAAACTCGCAATTCAATGACCAGAAGCAATATGGTACACATGCACCATACAACTTTTGCAAAATGTTTTCAACTTTATTCAGCTAAATCAACAATCAATAAAAAAGGTTTTAGCTCATCTAAAATGAACATTGGCAGTGTCAACATTCTCAATTTTATTAAATTTCGTTGTCGGGCCAAGTATTCTTTCTCCTTATAAAAATAAAGGCTTTGAATACTTATTCATCATATCCTTTCTATTCAACAGACTTTAAAAATATCAACTTGCAGACTCATTTTAATACTTCTATAGCTTGCAGCATTGTGTAAAACATTGTAGCAAAAGGAAAATTGCTCATGATCAGCAACTTTCCCATTCGCCAAAATGGTTTTTCGACTTTATTCAAATATTTTATATTCATACCGTAGATTTAACAAAGTTTCAGTAAACTGCTGCAGCTTTGTTATATGGCAAAGCGTTAACCATTCCCCACTTACAGATGTTTTTTTATGCATCTGCAGCAGACAGCTTTTAAAAAGAATGTGGCCAAAGGAGAAATTGCTCATAAATATCCTGTATGTAACTCTGTACATTTCACAGGAGGACATGGCCCCCATTATACTACACAACAAAGTGGGTCATGTAAAGTTGGGGGAAATGCTGCAGATCTCGAAAGAAATACTTCTGGCGAAGATAATGGACGAGGAAAAAGCACAGACGGAAGAAGTGATCTATACGTTGGTTCCCCCACTAAATAACCCACAGGAAGGTAATAAACCCTTTCCCACATACAAAAACTTTCTGACACCTCTGCAGGAGACAAATTTTGAAAACATTCTGGAGAAAGGAGAAATTTCTAATGATGGGCAATTTCTCCTTTTGCCGAAATGTTTTCAAATTTACTCAATAATTGTTCTTTCATGTATGGAATGTTTCCATATGTTTGACTTAATGTTTGAAAGTCTGCCACTGGAATGTGATAAAACATAATATTAACTTTCATAAAACGTTTTCCACATGTAGGAACATTTAAGTTTATTTGCAGCCTGCTTCCGAAAACATTGTTGCAAAAGGAGAAAGATTGAGATTTACAATACTTTTTGCCTGGATGTTTCCAATTTGTTGTTGTTAATGCCAGTTGGTGAGTTGTTTTGTAACGTGAGATAAAACTCACTCTGTTCTCAATGACGTCATAATAATGGTGTCTTTGCGCAATAAAAAAAATTTGGACACGAAACTGTATCTTAATGCCGAAGAATTGAAAATTCAGCATCAAATATATAGAATTATTATTTATTTTCAATGAGATTCTAAGTTATATCATCATAATTTTTAACTTTTTATAACACTTGATATCTACTAGAAAAAGAACAAAAATTCTGTAAAGATCCAATTTGCGAAATAGAGTTTCTTATAAGTCTTTGTGTTTAATAATATCCTGCGTACAGATGCTTTCTAACGCGTCTGCCGCAGACAACCTTTGACACAATGTGGCAAACGGAAAAATTGCTCTGCTCCCTTTGCCACATTGTTTTCAATTCTATTCAACCATTTAACTTTCTTTTATAGAGGTTTATTATCCCCTCGGCTAACGAAGTTTGCGATGGGGATATAGTAACGGGACTGTTCATTCGTCTGTGCATGCGTCCATAACAACCTTGTGACCACTCTACACTGAATGTTCTTCGACAGATCTTAACCAAACTTGGTATACAGTTAGTATATGGCAAGGTCTAGAAGCCTATTTATTTCCAAGGTCATCGGTTAAAGGTCAAGGTCAAAATTGGACTTTGAATACCGAGAGTATGCATCCGCTTTGCGGTGCCCTTGTTACATTTATAATTAGATTGGCTACAAATTTGTTGTATTTGGGAAAGAGTTAAGATGATTGAGTATGCTTCACCCCAATGGGGTGTTACGGCGTTAAAGTGACTGTCTCAAAAAAACATTTTGGCAAAAGGAGTAATTTCTTATTTTGCCATAACACTTTCAACACTAATAAATAATCATACTTCAATTTTAGAGAGTTTCCATCGACAGCTGCAGATATGTTGTATGTTTTAGCAAAATATTTGGGGTTATTTTCAGGCGAGATAGTAATGGTGGTACCCATTCCCCCTGACGGTATAGGTAGCGGTTGGGAGGAATTGGAAGACGGACATATGGCCGCCAGAATGACAAGGTTTTTACAGCGTGACATTGATGAGGGGAGAATATTCTACAAAAATAAGGGCAATGCCGCCCTTACTGATGTCGTCAAATTTGAGGTAAAGGACAGAAAAATCTACTCAATCTTATTTCAACAGTTTTATTAACCCTTTCCCACATACAACAAATCTGCAGCAGACAACTTTGAAAATATACCCGAAAAAAAGGGTGAACTCTCTTTAAATTCCTTCTTTTGTTGACATGTTTTCAAAAAGCTGTCTGCTGCAGAGGCGTCAGAAAGCGTCTATATGAGGGAAAGTGTTAATTAGAGGGAAAGCGTTAAATAATATGATTATTCTGCTTCTCTGCTTTGAAATAGTCTTAGGATACTCATAGAACTAACGGACAGTTGGCAGTTTTTAGCTCGACTTTTAAAAAAACTGAGAGCTATTGTCATGACCCTGGCCGGTTAAGTTTTTTTGTTGGCGGCGGCGTGGTCGTCCGGTTAAGGTTTTTTTGTTCAGCTCAGCTTTTTTTCTTTTCTGTTTTCTCCCTATCAGTCGAGCGTCTGTGCCGTACGCGTTGCTCTTGTTTAATTCAACCATTTCCAAGGTGCAGACTCATTTTGACGCATCTGCAGCAGATGACCATTCAAGAAATGTTTGTCAAAAAAGAAATTGCTCATTATGATTGATTTTTTGATTGGTTAAACGTAGTTTTCTACAATGTTTAACCCTTTCCCTCATATAGACGCTTTCTGATGCCTCTGCAGCAGACAGCTTTTTGAAAACATAGTGACAAAAGAAGAAATTGCTCAAAACGAGCAATTTCTCCTTTTGACACAATGTTTTCTACTTTTATTCATTCAATTATAGAGATTTTCTATTTGTTGACAAAATATGTTCAAAGTCGTCTGCTGCAGATTTGTTGTATGTGGGAGAGGGTTAAGTTATGACATAGTTACCAGTTTACCTACCCATGTGTTTCATCACTTTCTTACACCAGTTCCTCACATGCTAGTGCTCATCATTATGAGCATTTCTACTTTTTTGCAAAATGTCTGCTGCAGATGCTTCAAAACTAATTATCATACATTTACCCGACAGGTTGCAGACACATCTTCTGCCACAGCTGTGTTACCAAACCAGTCCCTCATGATAACAGTGCGGGAAAAATCTATACCGGGTCATATGACACATCCAACGCTGGCTTCAGATGTCAGGCTTGGGCTAATAGTGAGTATTATACATATTAATTCTGATACAGACATTTAAGCTTGTCTGTTTTTCGAAGAAAAAAAGTCGGGGTATTGTGATACCATTGGCGTCGTTGTCTGTGTCTACATCTGTGTCGTCACAAAATTTTAACCTTACCTCATAACTCAAAAACTGTTTAAAATTTTCAAATGAATCTTGGTACACCGGTTCCTAGGAACATAACTCTGGCTTTAATAATTATTCAGAAGTGCCCCTTTTTCAACTTAGAAAAAAAAAACCAGACAAGCATTGGCGTTTGCTCCTCGGCACTCTTTTTTTTAACCCTTTTCCTCATATAGACACTTTCTGACGCCTCTGCTGCAGAATTGTTGTATGAGGGAAAGGGTTAAAAAATATCTGTTTCAGAAAAAGATTACCGGTATAGTAATTGTACTTTTCTATCAATTTATTTTTCCTTCTCCCTGATTTCGAAGAACTGACACCTCTTAACCCTTTTCCACATTTAGCAAATTCTTCTTTTGTCGTCATGTCGTCATGTTTTCAAAAAGCTGTCTGCTGCAGAGGCATCAGAGAGAAAGCGTCTATATCATGGAAAGGGTTGATGACCTTTAAACACATTGTAGGAAAAGAAAACATTAACACAAATTTGCAGCTTCTCCTTTCCCTTCAGTATTTTCAACTCTGTATTAAAATAGTACTTTGGTATATTATATATACTTTCCTGATATATTTTCTAAGTACCGGTAGACTAATCTAAAATATCCTATGCAGTTAAATGAATTCCATATCTTTATCTTCATATCAACTATCCAGGCATTAGAGAATCAGCTTGTTCCGATAACCACTGCGGACTTGGCATTCAGCGATCAGGACACGCCCCCAGAGAAGATTGTGTACTCCATCACTCGCCCGCTAAGCATCAATGATGGTTTACTGGAACACATTGAGAGGCCCTTCCATCAAGTATCTCAGTTCACCCAGGATGATGTGAATAGTAATAGAATTATATACAGACCCCATGAAAATGAGATAGGATACAAAGCAAAGGATGTCTACTTTTATTTCACAGGTATGTATTCTCCATGTAAATTGAACTGTTTGCATTCTTGTGACCGATATGTCTATATAGATATTTCTTCGTAAACTGACATTATGTATGACATATGATAGTTCAATGTGCATGCTCTTTTGGGCACTCTTGATTAACCCTTTCCTACATACAGACACTTTCTGGTGCCTCTGCAGCAGACGCTGTTTGAAAATCTCGTAGATAAAGTAGAAATTGCTCATGATGAGCAATTAGTTCTTTTGCCACAATCCTTTCAACTCTATTCAATAATTAATGATTTATAGAGATTTTTCATATTTTGCTTTAATAGATGATTTCCAAGTCGTCTGCTGCTGATTTGTTGTATGTGGAAAAGGGTTACACAAATCCTGATACAGACAACCTTTGAAAGCTCTGCAATTGTGGGAACAGGACAAATTGCACAAATAAATTAATGAATTGTTTCTTCTTCTACCTCATTATTTTCATCAAAGTATCAGAATTTTAACTTCTAATGTACACATGCCACAATTTTGTTCAGTACATTTTCAAATCAGACAACTCAACAATATCATATTAGTTTAAACTTATTTATTTTACATCGATTGCGAAAAAAGCTTATATTAATCACGCTCGATGTCTGCTTTCTAGAGACTAAACCAGTCATCAGGCTGTTTGTGTGGGAAAATCCCAAAGTCAGAACCCGCTCACCACAGGACCCGAACCCGGGACCTTTGGTACGAGAGGCAGACACTCTACCTCTACACAACCATCTCCCAATATTATATTAGGTAAATGGTTAGCAAAAAATGATTATTTTTGTTTTTGTTTTCAGTGTCTGACGGTGAAGAAAATTATGTTCTAGAGGAATACAAGTTTTCCATCCATATCCTACCCGTCAATAACCAACCACCACAGATCACAACTCTGATGCAGGTTGTCCATGTGTCACAGGCAGGAAGTGTTGCCATTGGTCCATCTGTGATGATTGTTAAGGATCAGGACACGCCCCTTGTCGACCTAGCTGTCACACTTGCAAGGGCACCTGCTGCAGGAACCATGGAGAAATCAGAAAACCGGCTGAAAGCCATTCTCAGACAAGGTAGAGACTGTTTTCCCTATATTGTTAACTGTTTAGATATTTTAGTCACCTGCCCTAAAAACCTTGAAGACTTTTACCAGCATTGTACATGAGAACAAAAATGTTTGTATTGCGAGCATTTGCCCCTTTTACAACATTATTTTCAACTCTGTAGCAGTATTATATTTTCACCCTTTTACATCAAACTTTTTATCCTCGGATGTTTTTAAAGCCTGAAATTATAAAATATTCCATAAGGTGAACAGTTATGAGATATGAGCTCATGGGACAATTAATAATATTTTCATTTTTGAAAACATCTGATGAAGAAAAATATAAATTCTGAAAATATGAAGTATTAATAAAATAAAGAATAAATAGCATTATGGGATAATATGACCTTGCTTTCTTTCAGCACCTGCTGTTATCTCTAATTTTGTGTACATGATTATGTTACAAGTCTGTAGGAATTAGTTTAACTTTCTTTGAATTGTGATTTAACTTGACATTTACCATCAAGACAATTTTATTATTGCTTAATTAATGATGCCTCTGCAACAGATGGCTTTTTGAAAACATAGTGACAAAAGAAGAAATTGCTAAAAACAAGCAATTTCTCCTTTTGCCACAATGTTTTCCACTTTTAGTCATAGGTTATCCATTCAATTATAGAGATTTTCTATTATTTGACAAAATATGTTCAAAGTCGTCTGCTGCAGAATTGTCAGATGAGGAAAGGCTTAAATAATGAAAGATTGTAATTTAATGCAAATTTCTTATTTTTTAAAGGTGATATATTCACTTACTCTGAGTTTGAGCAAGGATTGTTTGTGTACCAACATGACGGGTCAGGAAAACTTGACGACAGTCTGACACTCGCTGTCAGTGACGGAGAACAGTCCACCGCAGTGACAATCGATATTACTGCTATCAGGATCGACAAATCATCACCTTACATGCTACCTCAGTCCTCCTGTAGATTGGTCATCACAGAAGGTGGGTATTCATACAATGTACAAGGGGCCATCCAGAAGTAATAGGATTTTTTGTTAAATTATCGACACACATCACTTTTTGCGTCACCCTGCGTAGCATGGTAGGCACTTAGGGATTACTTTTTTTGTGTTACCTGAGTAGCATGGTAGGCACTTAGGGATTTTTTTTTTTTGTCCGGCGTCTGTCTGTCTGTCTGTCTGTCCATCCGTCAGTCTGTCGTCACACTTTTTCGTCACGTTTTCAAATAACTTTTTTTCTACTCAAAGGATTGGATTGAAACTTCTGACAAATGTTTATATCAATCTTTGTGATGGGTTCACAAAAGGGGAATAATCCAAATATTTTATATCAGAGTTATTGCCCCTTTTTTGTCAAAAATTAACATTTTCTGACAAGGCCCCGGCAGGTGACACACATGCTCCGGGGAGCACTCCATTCTAGTTTTTGTCCGGCGTCTGTCGGTCCGTCACACTTTTTCATCACACTGTTTCGTCATACTTTCAATAAACAGGTGCAGGTGACACACGTGCTCCGCGTAGCACTCCATTCTAGTTAAGAAAATAAACCTGCTTTTTATTAAAATTCAATATTTCTAGTCTACTTGACAAATAAAGATTCTGTGAGATATGAATATTGTAAGTACTGTGGGGGCAGGCCATAGTACATGTAGTAACATCAATCTGACTTCGCCAATTGAAAGAAAAAAAAGTTTGTGTCAAATCATCGATATATCTCTTAGTAAAAATATACCTAAACACAGTAGCCATTGCCTAAAAACTTACCAGAACCACTGTTCACCAGCATGCGTAATGTTTGTAACAAATGAACATTCTGATGGTGTAACATTACACTTGCACATTTCCTATCAACATTAAAACTGACTCTTTTGGAGAATGGCATTAATTTAACACTATTGCGTGCATTCATCGCCAGCGGCCACATGACAATGACATCTCCAATGAATTCGTTTTTGTGTCACCTTCCTCCCACATACAAGAATTCTGCAGCAGACGACTTTGATCATATTTTTTTCAAAAAATGGAAAATCTCTATAATTGAATGAATAACCCATGACTAAAAGTGGAAAACATTGTGGCAAAAGGAGAAATTGCTCGTTTTGAGCAATTTCTTCTTTTGTCACTGTTTTCAAAAAGCCGTCTGCTGCAGAGGTGTCAGAAAAGCTGTCTGCTGCAGAGGGGTCAGAAAGCGTATATATGAGAGAAAGGGCAAATACATGTTTCTTTGTTTTTCAGGAACCTCTGAAGTGATAAAGAGACAGATTTTAGGTTTTGCTGATCATGATGACAGTGACAGGCAGTTACAGATTACACTCATTAAAAAGACAGTTCATGGAAAACTGTTGCTAAGAAACACACAAGTGTTTGTCAAGGACGTTTTCACACAAGAAGATATCAATCAAGGTCACCTGAGGTAATCATCTATATGAAATGCATCTGATATAATATAGTTAGAGTTGTCTCTTATGAATAGACCTAAAATAGAATTTTTATTTATCTATTAATTTCCTCATTTTGTGATAAGTGTAGAAATCATTGTGGAATAAAGAAAAAATTGTTTGTTCTGATTGATTTCTCCTTGATGCACAATGTTTTTAAAAGTCTTACTCAGACTGCAGCAGATGGCTTTTTGAAAACATAGTGACTAAAGAAAAAATTGCTCAAAACGAGCAATTTCTCCTTTTGCCACAATGTTTTCCAATTTTAGTTATAGGTTATCCATTCAGTTAAAGAGATTTTCTATTTTTTGACAAGATAAGTTCAAAGTCGTCTGCTGCAGAATTGTGGTATGAGGGAAAGGGTTAAACCCTGGACCTTAACTAGAGCTAAAAATATGCATGAACAAATATTTGTCATTGAAATTCTCGTTTTGTGTCACCGGCCTATGCAGGGAGATACAAACAGATCACTTGTCTGCCATCTGTCTGTCTGCCCGTCACACATTAACTTACTGACATAATGACAAGCGACACATGCGTTCCTTTGACTTTACGAATGTCAGTGATGGCTGCCCTCCTTGGTGCTCAGGGTTGCGGGGTAAGCATTACGACTGACTGGCTGGTGTTAGGATAAATGGACCTGTAGTACTTTTAACTTTCCAAGGAAACACTTTGATATAATTGAAAACTTGTTGAAAGTGGCATTGAACACCAAACAATCAGACCTTTGAACAGCCTCGTAATCCTCGTATTAATTATATACTTTCAGTTTTCTAGCTGATGCTGAGATAGGAGATAAACCAGTAACAGAAGTCGTTCTCTTCAATGTAACCGACACCAGTAAGAACACACTGCCTAGTCAAACACTCACAGTTCTCATAGAGCCAGACAATAATCAACCTCCTAGGGTCAAGGTCACTCTCAGTGTTATGGTAAGTTAACCCTTTCGAACATACAGTCACTTTCTTATGACTGCAGCAGTCGACCTTTTTGAAAACATTGTGACAAAATGAGCAATTGCTCAAAACGAGCAACTCGCCTATTGCCACAATATTTTCAACTCTGTTCAGAAATTATACTTTAATTTAAAGATACACTAGCACTTCTCTATAAGACTGTACTTGGGAGCCATGGTCTCGCACAGCGCTATTAGCGGGGTTAAATTGATAACGCTGTTCCAAAATTCATTACATATCAAATGCTTACACTAATTCAATTGTAAAGAGAGAGTGTTTTTGGCTAAAACAAGCTTGCAAGATATATTCACCTGTTTCTTTGACATTTGATAGATGTATCAGGGCTCGAATTTAAGCTCGCATACTCGCGAATTGCAAGTACAAATTTCAATTTGCGTGGTGAGATTTCAGGCACCAGCAGATTATTGCAAGTGATATTTTTGGACCAAATAATACGCATTTCTAATCATCGATCTTTTACAGGGTTATTTCTTTGACAATTCGCGGTAATTGCAGTGAACTTTTGAGATTTACCGAGTGGCTGGGAGTATACTTGTAGTTTTGCAATATTTGCGGAAGTTTACAATCGATACATGTCTCGTGCGCATGCCTATTCAACAAGTTTTAATTTACATATCGCAAATACGATTGGCTGGAATAGTTATGTGTATATTTTGGGTTCCCAAGTTATATTCACTATGGAGATCGAAGATAAAATATCGCAAATACGATTGGCTGGAATATTGGGTTTTCCCAAGTTGTATTAAATACGGAGATAGAAGTGGATGACATCCAGACAAAATTTTGCGAAATATGAAGTTTGAAATTGAGCTTGTTCGTTTGTCACACAATGACAGCCGCGGTCGATTAAAGTTGTATCAGTTTGCAAGGTGACTGAACACAATAAGCGTAATGCCCAAACAATAATTACACCAGATATCAATTTTTTTATCTGTCTATTGTTATAATATTGAACAAAGCGTTATGCAAACATGTGGATTAACTGCAGTGGAGATCTATTACTCGGATCGTATTTTGGTGTTTTATAATGCTATTCCCACATATTTCATGCAATAAAATTTGGGAGCCAAGCAAGATCAGTGTTATAATAAGATCAGCTTTAAAACGGAGAGTTTTATAGAGGAGTGCCAGTGTATTATCCATATGTTTGCCTAGATGTTTTAACCCTTTCCCTCATATAGACGCTTTCTGACGCCTCTGCAGCAGACAGCTTTTTGAAAACATAGTGACAATAGAAGAAATAGCACAAAACGTGCAATTTCTCCTTTTGCCACATTGTCTTCCACTTTTTGTCATAGGTTATCCATTCAATTATGGAGATTTTCTATGTTTTGACAAAATATGTTCAAAGTCGTCTGCTGCAGAATTGTCATATGAGGGAAAGGGTTAAAGACATCAGCTGCAATTCTTTTGCTATGTTGATTTATTTTCAACTCTTCAATTCTCCTCTATTTATGTCCTTCAAGTTTTAGAAGCAGATGACTAATTGTTATATCAAATCAGGTAGATTATTAAACATGTTTTATAACTTATATAATATTTTTCAACTCTTTTGCAGGTTGAGGAAGGTGACCTTGTGCCCTTGACTTCAAGTGACATTGCTGTCAATGACCCTGATACAACCGTTGACAGACTTATTGTGGTCATTGAAAAACAGCCAGGCTTCGGTGCCATTAAGGACTTTGCCCCTAGTAAGTGGAAAGCTCCTAAATCCTCTACTTCAAATAGATTTGCCTTTGTTGAAGATGATTTTTGAAAACATTGTGGAAAAAGTTGATAGTTTTCGAACAAGCAATATCTCCTGTAGCAATCATTTCATTAACTCTTTATCAAAATGATATCTTCCACATTAAAAGATTTCCCATTTTTTTCCAAAGAGAAAAAACATCTAGACAAGTAGGCAATTCTGTCATATTGAATAAATTGGTTTTCTTGTGATATTATGTTGTATTTGATGGCGAAGTTGTGAATTTTTATACCATTTGAAAAGTAGAATTTAAAAAAAAAAAGCATCTCTATGATAAATGGTAAAGTCATCTCTTACATATGTATTTGTATGTGCGAAATTGTTATTACTACTCAATATTTATTATTCAATGATAACTCAATAAACACCTACAGCTGAAGGATCTGAGGTATTTGAAGATAGACTGGTATCATCCTTACCTTATGACGACCTGGTGAATGGATACATCATTTATGCGCAGACCAACCACAAAAACAAGGAACCAACCCAGGACAGTTTTCTCTTCCATGTCACCGACGGCGAGAACAAGTCTCCAACCTACCGGTTCAATATCACTATATCTGTGAGTTATTTTTCACCTTGGAAGTCAAGATTGTAATTTTTAAATTGAGCTACATCTAGCAGTTTAATCTTGTTGCCTCCGCGCACAGTGAAGACTCAGATGAGCCTGTGCTTATGCACAGTTGCAATAGACTCTTCACTGTCTGCTTACAATTAGAATAGACACAGATATAACTCTAGTCATCTAGAGATGTAGTACCACAAGTGTTTATACCGTTTCTCTTTTCAAATCCCATTACTGGGATGCAAGAAACCCCCAAATCCACTGTACGGGTTAAATTATGTTACAATTATTATATAGATATACAGATATATATTTGTTTTTTAGAAAACCCACTTCCTTATAAGAATCATTTGACATTACCGATGCTTTCTGACAATTCTGCAGCAGATGTCTTTTGAAACATTGTGGCAAAAAAGAAATTTCCTCTTTTGCTTATTTTCTCCTTTTGCCACATTGTTTTCAACTCTTCTATAAAATGAAACTGTTTTCTGTAGTGGTTTTCTTTATTAGTCCCCTACCGGCGTGCCGAAGGGGACTATTAGGTTTGCATTATAATTAACATTATAGACGGTTTCTGACGCCTCTGCAGGAGACAGCTTTTTGAAAACATAGTGACAAAAGAAGAAATTGCTCAAAAAAAGCAGTTTCTCCTTTTGCCATAATGTTTTCCACTTTTAGTCATAGGTTATTCATTCAATTAGAGATTTTCTATTTTTTAACAAAATATGTTCAAAGTCATATCTGCTGTAGATTTGTTGTATGAGGGAAAGTGTTAATCCTTTCAACAAATCTACAGCAAATAACTGAACTATAGAGCTATTTCTCCTTTTGTCACAATGTTTCCAAGAGTTGTCTGCTGTAAAGGCGTCCGAAAGCATCTGTATGTGGGAAAAAGTTATAATTCAAATATTTATGTTTATATCTGTAATTTGTAATGATAATCTATGTTGCATAATCTATTCCTTCTTTTACAGTCTGTAAACGATGAACCACCCAATGTTGTAACAGAACAGATCTTTGTACACGAAGGACAGACTGTGGCAGTTACTAATGCATCCATATATGTGATAGATATGGATACCCCACCCACAGATCTTATCATTACAATACAGTCATCTCCCTCTAGTGGTATGTACATGATACAAGTAACATTACATCCATTGATTACATATAATTATTTAACACTTTCCCTCATATAAATGCTTTCGGACGCCTCTGCAGCAGACAGCTTTTTGGAAACATAGTGACAAAAGAAAAATTGCACAAAAAGTGCAATTTCTCCTTTGCCACAATGTTTTCCACTTTTAGTCATAGGTTATCCATTCAATTATGGAGATTTTCTATGTTTTGACAAAATACGTTCAAAGTCGTCTGCTGCAGAATTGTCGTTTGAGGGAAAGGGTTAACACTTTCCAAGGTACAACAATTCTGCAGCAATTGACTTTGAAAACAAATTGGCAAACAAGTGAAAATTCTGCATAAAGGAAAGTTTGATAACTAAAAAGAGTTCAAAACATTGTTGCAACGGAAGAAATTGCTCGTAATGAACAATTTCTTTTTTTGACAATGTCTTCAAAAGGTGAGGAAGGGTGAAAATACATGGATTCTGGAAAACGTCACCTGCTGCAGAGGAATCTTGAACATCCGTATTTGGGAAAAAATAAGGATTTGTTCAGAATGAGCAATCTACTTCTTTCCCTGAATGTTTTCAACTTAGTTTCAAAACTATGAAACTATGATGTCATTTAACGTTTCTTGTTCTCCGATGTATTCAAAGTGGTTTCAAAACTATGATTTCATTTAACGTTTCTTGTTCTCAGATATAATCAAAGTAGATGATTCTTGAATTATAATATTGTAGAACCAGTTGATGGAATCTTTTTTTAAGTTTTTATTTGTTTCCAGGCTATGAATTTTGAAGTGTATCATCCATGTGTACATGCTGTATAGAAATAGTTTTCAAAAGGAAAATGCCTTAAATCTGGGTAGAAAATTCAGGAGCAAGGGCATGACCCGGGTAATACATTGAGAACAGTCTTCTTTGAAAACATCTAGATAGATATATAGAACATCTCTATAAATGAATGGATACCTTTTGAATAGAGTTGAAAACATCGTGACAAAAGGAGAAATTACTCCTTTATGTCACAATGTTTAAAACATTTGTCTGCCTCAGAAAGTGTCTGTATGTAGGAGAACATTAAAAAACATATTCATTGTGTATTACTCGAGTTATCAAAAAAAAAATGTTTAATAAAGTAAACAAAAATAACCTTCATTCTGTATTGCAGGAGTTATTAAAAAGAAAAAGTCTAAAAGCCAACCAGTGTCACAAGCTGAAGTGTTACAAGCAGGGGAATCATTCACATATTCTGTAAGTTTTTGTTTACAGTTTTGACTTTTACTTTCTTGCTTTTTTCTTTTTAAATAATCTTTTCTTTTCTTTAATCATGATTATAAGTGTTAATGATCGGCATTTCGGTTTAACTTTAACACATTCAATGAATATTAAAATGTGTTTTATCAGCTGATCTGCCGTGCATATATATTGTTGGTTTGTCCAAACAAATTATAGAAAATTATAGTAATGCCGAATTTTGTGAATAAAAGAAATTCATTATACTTCCTTTTACATGTGATTATATAAAAAAAAAATAGCCATGAAATTGTACTGTAACATGAAATAGCTAAGATGCAACTTACAGACCTGTTATTCACTCATAACCTTCATGCTATATCATCTGGATTTTGAAATCAATGATTTTTACACACTTAAATATCCATTACCAAGACTTTGTACAGCAATATATTGTGGGCTTAATGCAAAATGGTTCTAACAACATCTTGTAAAAATATGTAGTTACAACCGTTTTGAGTTGAGCCACCAAATTACTGACATTTGTTGTTCCATTAGGACATCATCAAAGAACGAATGTTTTACGCCCATGATGGATCCGAGGTGGCCATGGACTCATTCTCTATACATGTCACAGATGGGTTGTTTAATGAGAGTAGAAGACTGAGTGTTATCATTGGCATGGTTAATGATGAAACACCCCGAGTTATCGTTAACAGAGGACTAAGAATACATTCTGGTAAGTTAGGGTTTAGGGCTGTGGGTCTTGCTTGGTTAATGATGAAACACCCAGAGTTATCGTTAACAGAGGACTAAGAATACATTCTGGTAAGTTAGGGTTTAGGGCTGTGGGTCTTGCTTGGTTAATGATGAAACACCCAGAGTTATCGTTAACAGAGGACTAAGAATACATTCTGGTAAGTTAGGGTTTAGGGCTGTGGGTCTTGCTTGGTTAATGATGAAACACCCAGAGTTATCGTTAACAGAGGACTAAGAATACATTCTGGTAAGTTAGGGTTTAGGGCTGTGGGTCTTGCTTGGTTAATGATGAAACACCCAGAGTTATCGTTAACAGAGGACTAAGAATACATTCTGGTAAGTTAGGGTTTAGGGCTGTGGGTCTTGCTTGGTTAATGATGAAACACCCAGAGTTAATGTTAACAGAGGACTAAGAATACATTCTGGTAAGTTAGGGTTTAGGGCTGGTGGGTGTTGCATGGCTAATGATGGAACACCCCAATTATTATCAATGGGAGAGATATAATCCACTCTGGTAAGTTGGGGTTTGGGATTGATAAGTGTGGCATGGTAAATGATGTAGCAGCCGAGTTATTAACAACAGGTGAATTTGAATACATTGAAGTTTGAACTTGATAAGGGGGCTTGACATGGTCAAAACTATCTGTTTTAGATATTGTTTATTATTTGTAGCTTAAACTGCTGTTGCAATATATTCAAATTCATCTGATTCGAAAACATCTGAGTTGAAATTATGTTGGTGCATGAGAAATTGCTTGTTTTGAGTCATCTGTTGCAAATTTAAGTTTTCAATTATCATTCTATATGAGGGAAAGGTTTAATGTGAGAAATGTTATCTGTTTATACAGGTTCCCTGACTTCAATCACTTCAGTTGATTTAAGTTCAGAAGATATTGATTCTGACAACACCAAACTGATTTACACCGTAACCCAGGACCCAAAAATTGGTTCCCTGTACCTCACACAGAATAAAAGGAAAGTACAAGTTACAGCCAGGGGACTTGTCAAAACTTTTACACAGACTGATGTTAATCAAGGTATTTTGTATAACATGCATTTCCTTCAACTCTTCAGGGATTTCTTGAGAAATTAAAGTGACTTTCAATCTAATAATAATGAGTTATCATTCAACTGGTATAAATGGTTTTCAGCCGTCTTTGAGCATTAACCCTTCCCCGCCACATTCAGCAAATCTGCAGCATGCGCCTTCAAAAACATTGATTTTTAGATAGAAATATGGAAAATCTCTATAAAACTTAGTGTTTTATAGAAAAGAGTTGAAAAAACTTATGAGCCATTAATTTTCTTCGTTTGCCACAAGGTTTTTAAAACTTGTCTGCTGTAGTTGCGTCAAAAGATATCTGCATTTGGGAAAGGGTTAAGTATTGACTGAAGCAAAATGTTTACAGTGTAGGATCTGCCATTCAGATGATGTCACTATTGTGTAGATAGACACATTCATTGGTCACGGGTCAACTCGGCCTTTTACAAACTCGGCCATGAGTCAACTCGGCCTTGGGTCAACTCGGGTGGGTCAACTCGGCCTTTTCTACATTTTATAATGCAGTGATAGGTATATTTATTGCACACTTTTATGTTCGTCGTAATTTTAATATTTGTCATGAAAAACGAGTGAAAAGGGGAAATGAAAAATAAAATGAATACGAATACACGATTATCATTGTTTAATTAAGGAAAACGAGTGAAAAGGAGAAATGAAAAAGAAAATGTTTGTCCACAACGATTATGACAATACTTTACATTAATAGGGATTTTCCACTGCAGTTTTGTTGTACGTAGGATATGGATAAATTATAGAAGACACGTTTTCCTGCAATGTTTTCAACGATCATGACAATGATTTACGATTAGATGTATGTACTAATTTATCTATGGATATTCTGCTTATTAGAGACAGGGTTTCCGTATTAAAACCAGTACAACAATGCAAATTTAAGGAAGTTCTCTTATTAAGTATGACTTAGGCAAAACAGTAAAATATATTGAAAAGCTCAAATAGCGTATAGATTTATAGATAAAATTAGCCCTACCTGTGTCGCACGTGCGATGCTGCCATCTGCCACACCAGTCACACTCCACAGCTTGCTGTCTCTCGCGAACATGATATGCACAACACCATCACGCAAATTCAAAAACACACAACAACGCACAATTGGATGAAAATTAAATATTATAAAGTTACTTTCTCTGAACACATTTAGCACAATCAAAGTTAGGTTTGTATAATGAGAAATTTTTATTTGCTTTCGGGATATATACTTACTCAAACTCAAACTCGTTATAAACATCTCAATGGCAAAAATCACGATTCTATAAAGTCAGTCAAACTTCAATTATTAAAGAATTTGGAGTAGATAGATTTAATAACAACATCAAACAACTGTGAAAAACTATTTTTCTTTAATTATATGATTAGCTATAATTATTACTTATTATATACAACAAACAACATAAATTATAATTTTAATTACAACTATGTAACAACTGTGACAAACAATTTTTTATTATAATTATACAATTTACCTTTACAACATCAACAAACAGCATCAATACAATTGACGTATACAACTTATAAAATACTTATTCTCCTTTTACATGCATATTCAGTACTGGCCGAGTTGACCTGGCCGAGTTGACTCACCCCGAGTTGACCCAAGGCCGAGTTGACCCGGATTCCATTCATTGACCAATGCAATTTTCAACATTGAAATATCCATTTTAGCATTAAACATTCAGAAAGGTTGTATGTTTGGGTGATAATGGAGTTATGCTTAAATTCATAAATACCACGGTAATACCACAACATATTATTTATATTTAGCCCATCAGAAATTCCGTTTCTGTTGTACTTTGAAATTCAGAATATTCTTCTAATTAAAAATCAAGAATACTTTCCCTGGTTCATTGCTGTCGGTAAATGTTTAAGGCCTGTTTTTCAATTACTTGCTTATATTCGTTTACTCCTTTTCAGGCCATGTTGAGTATGTGCACAATAGAGGGGAGACCACTGGTAACATACTGTTCAAGTTTTCTGTGACCGACCCTGAAGGGAACAGTCTCATTGACCAGGACTTCTACATAAATATACTAGGTAAAAGTCTTTCTATTTGGTTCATATTTACATTTAGAAAGAATTTGCAACAGGCAACTTCACAACAATCTTTGGAGAAATATGGGAAATCAATCTAAATGAAAGTATGATTAATATGATAGAATTAAAATGATTGTGGCGAAAGGAGAAATTGCTCATTATTGTTAAGAGCAATTTCTTCTTTTTAGCTCACCAGAGCACACCAGAGCTCACCAGAGCACACCAGAGCTCACCAGAGCACACCAGAGCTCACCAGAGCACACCAGAGCTCACCAGAGCACACCAGAGCTCACCAGAGCACACCAGAGCTCACCAGAGCACACCAGAGCACACCAGAGCTCACCAGAGCACACCAGAGCTCACCAGAGCACACCAGAGCTCACCAGAGCACACCAGAGCACACCAGAGCTCACCAGAGCACACCAGAGCTCACCAGAGCACAAAGTGCTCAAGGTGAGTTTTTGTGATATCGCCTTTTTTTCCGTCGTCCGTTGTCAACATTTTCTTGTTAACACTCTAGAGTAAACATTTTGCATTTAATCTTCATGAAAGTTTATCAGAACATATATCTCCATCGACTCTAGGCCAAGTTCGAAACTGGGTCATGTCGGGTCAAAAACTAGGTCACTAGGCCAAATTTAATGAAAATCTTGTTAACACTCTGGAAGCCGCATTTTTGGCTTGAGCATATTGAAACTTTGTCAGAATGATTGTCTTAGTTATATCAGGCCAAGTTTGAATTTAGGTCATGTCCAGTCAAAAACTAGGTCACTAGGCCAAATTTAAGGAAAATCTTGTTAACACTCTTGAAGCCACAATTCTATCAGAAAGTTTGTCCTGATGATATCTAGGCCAAGTTCGAAACTGGGTCATGTCAGGTCAAAAACTTGGTTTAAGGAAAATCTTGTTAACACTCTGGAAGCCACATTCTTAGCTTGAGCATGTTGAAACTTTGTCAGAATGATTGTCTTAGTGATATCTAGGGCTAGTTCGAATATAGGTCATGTCGGGTCAAAAACTAGGTCAAGTTTAAGGAAAACATTGTTAATACTCTGGAAGCCGTATTTTAAACTTGAGCATGTTCAAACTTTGTCGGAATGTTTGTCTTAGTGATATCTAGGCTAAGTTCGGATATAGGTCATGTCAGGTCAAAAACAAGGTCACTAGGCCAAATTTAAGGAAAATCTTGTTAACACTCTTGAACCTGCATTTTAAAGTTGAGCATGTTGAAACTCTATCAGAAAGTTTGTCCTAATGATACCTAGGCCAAGTTTGAATATGGGTCATGTCCGGTCTAAAACTAGGTCACTAGGCTAAATTTAAGGAAAATCTTGTTAACACTCTGGAAGCCACATTTTTGGCTTGAGCACGTCGAAACTTTGTCAGAATGTTTGTCTTAAGTGATATTTAGGCCAAGTTCGAATAAAGGTCATATCGGGTCAAAAACTAGGTCACTAGGTCAAGTTTAAGGAACTCTGGAAGCCGCTCATGAAGAGCAATTTCTGCATTTGTAACAATGTTTTTGAAACATTTCTGCCGCAGAATTTCAGAAAGCCACTGTTGGAAGGAATACCTGAACGTTGGTTGAAAAAAATCAATAATTTGATGAGTAAATGTTTATTTTGTCTTGTACTACAGAGGACAGACTACCACCCAAAATGTTGTCCAACAAAGTACTGATGGTACCCGAGGATGGTAGAATGACAATTACTACAGATTACCTGTCATTCACGGACGGGGACACAGCATCCTCCACATTACACTACATGTTGATTAATAACCCGAAACTGGGACATCTAGAATTGAATAATAATCTGGGTAAGACTAATTTATTTCAATAGAATAACTCTCATTTACTGACTTCAGCCTTTCCCACCTGCAGACGCATCTGCAGCAGTCTCCTTTTGAAAACATGGCAAAAGAAAAAATTGTGCTATGTTTATGAATAGATTTTTTATAATCGTCTGCTGCAGATTTGTTGTAAGTGGGAAAGGGTTATGCTTAAGTCACTTCCCGCGAAAACAGAGTCAGGCATTGCCACTAGGAGATTCCCCTCCCTCTGATAAGGTTCATCCCTATTTTTCATTTAGTTGTAATGGAATCCTTGATGCGGCATGATGCCACAGGATTATGAATATGACCGAAACCTGACTATATAAGTAGGCAATTTGATCATAACAGCTGTTAACCCTTTCCCACATACAACAGATCTGCAGCAAATGCCTTTGAAATCATCTGGGTAAAAATATGGCAAAGATAAAATTGCAAGGATAATAACTAAAAAGAGTTAAAAACAATGGGGCAAATGGAGAAATGAGCAATTTCTTCTTTTGTCATATTGTTTTCAAAAGTCATCTGCTATAAATGTGTCGGAAAGTGTCTATATGTGGGAACAATTTCTGAAAATCATGAGGGATGAATGAATGAAGTAGAAAATAATGTGACTGAAGGAGTAATTTCTCATTATGGGCAGTTTCTCCTTTTGCAACAATGTTGTCAAAAGCTGTCTCCTGCAGATATGTCTTCGCAAATGTCAAGAAACAAATCTTTTTTAACAGGAGTTCCACTGCAAGAATTTACTCAGGCTGATATTGCCGCTAACCACGTTGTTTATGTACACACAAGTATGGAGGAAGTGTATCACGATACGTTCACGTTTTCCGTATCTGACGGTATCAATGAGGTCATCAGAACGTTTACGGTCAACATCAGTCCTGTGGATGATTCGATACCTGTGGTTACTTCAAGTGGTATCCTGGCACAGGAAGGGATTAGAAAACTGATCACCGAGTTTGATCTGAAGGCCATAGACCAGGATACTAAGGTATGGGATTTAACCCTTTTCCACATACAACAAATCTGCAGCAGACCACTTTTTAGCTCACCTAAGCACGAAGTGCAAGGTGAGCTTTTGTGATCACTCACCGTCCGGCGTCCGTTGTCGTCGTCGTCGGTGTCTGTTAACAATTTCCTACAAATGACTTCTCCTACTAAACCAATGGACAGATTTCAAAATAACTTCACAGGAATGATCCTTAGGTAGTCCTCTTTCAAAGTTGTTCAAAGAAATTAATTCCAAGTAGAACTTTGGTTGCTGCGGCATCAGAAAAGGGGAAAATTGCCAAATCTTAAAAAATCTTCTTGTCAAAAGTACTGGCCCGATTTGAAAATTGTTTTGCACAAATGTTCCTTGGGTTACCCTCTACCAAGATTGTTCAAATATTTCCGATCCGTTGAAAAACATGGCCGCCAGGGGGCGGACCTTGTTTTCCTTTTATATGTGCATTGTTAAAACTTTGAAAAATCTTCTTGTCAAAAAGTACTGGCCCGATTTGAAAATTATTTTGCACAAATGTTCCTTGGGGTAACCTTTACCAAGATTGTTCAAATATTTCCAATCCGTTGAAAAATATGGCCGCCAGGGGGCGGAGCTTGTTTTCCTTATATGTGCATTGTTAAAACTTTAAAAATCTTCTTGTCCAAAAGTATTAGCCCGATTTGAAAATTATTTGGCACAAATGTTCCTTGGGTCACCCTTTACCAAGATTGTTAAAATATTTCCGATCCGTTGCGAAACATGGCCGCCAGGGGGCGGAGCTTGTTTTCCTTATATGTGCATTGTAAAATCTTTAAAATGTTCTTGTCAAAAAGTACTGGCATGATTTAAAGATAATTTGACACAAATCTTCCTTGGGGGACCTTCTATCAAAATTGTTCAAATTAATCCAATCCATTGAAAAACATGGCCGCCAGGGGCGGGGCTTGTTTTCCTTATATGTGCATTGTAAAATCTTTAAAAATCTTCTTGTCCAAAAGCACCTGCCTGATTTAAAAATTATTTGGCACAAATGCTCCTTGGTTAAACTTCTACCAAGGTTGTTCAAATTAATCCGATCCGTTGAAAAACATGGCCACCAGGGGGTTGCTTGTTTTCCTTATATGTATAGAGTAAAAAACTTTGAAAACTATTGAAGTTCTATTAAATCAGGTGAGCGATATAGGGCCATCATGGCCCTCTTGTTTAAACATAAATGTGAAAAATGTTGTAAATATCTCTCAACGAAAAATGTGATTATTGAATAGAGTTGAAAACATTGTGGCACAGGAAGAAAGTGCTCATTATGAGCAATATTTCCCTTTGCCTCCATGTTTTCAGAAGTTGTCTGCTGTAGAGGCATCAGATAGTGTTTACATGTAGGAAAGGGTTAAAATTTGAAAGTGAAAGCTTTTATCCATTCCCACTTACAGACGCATCTGCAGTATACAACGTATCATAAAAAGCAATTTTTCTGTTTGCCACAAAGTTTTCGACTCTAATCATTATATATCTATATTTAGAGTGACATACATTTTTTTTCCTGTTATTTGGTTGACTGCTGCAGATTTGTTGTGGGAAAGAGTTGAAATATAATACAAGATTATTGTCCCCCGCTTTTAGCGAAAGCTGGGGACTATTATTTCTCATTCGTCAGTCAGTCCGTCAGTCCGTCCGTCAGTCACGCTGTCACAAAAACTTTAACCTTGGTCATAACTTCTGAACCGTAATAGGTACTGCTTTCATATTTCACATGTGTATTCCTTGTGACAACCCCTTTCCATCAATACCAATTTTTGACCTTGTGACCTTGACCCTGGCGGGGGACCATGATTCTCTGAATTTGCTTGTTAGAGTTAAAGGCCAAATGTTACTGACATTAATAGGAGGAATCCGCTGTAGTCGAGTGGTTAGCGTCGGGGATTTGAAACCAAGTGTCCCGGGTGCGATCCCCAGTCGCGGCACTACGGTCATGGTGGAGTGCCCTTTGGCAAGACACATTTTCTAGCTTAGTACTGGTTAGTTTACCCAGGGATCATGAATAAGTGAACTGTTGCCGTGATATAACTGAAATAATGTTGAAAGCGGCTTAAAACCCCAATAAAACAAACAAACATTAATAGTAAAAAGCTATGAGAGTAATTTCTACAAAAATAGTTTGCAAATCTGTAACTTTCTATCCAGATGTTGTCAAAGCAGAGGACTGAAGATTATCCTTTATGGAAAAAAAAAACAACTCCCACAATCAGTGAATCAACCTGCACTTCTGCACAGTCTTATATGGATCTGTGATGTGGGCAATCTAGTGTGATACCTTGCTTCAAGCTTCCAAAAGAGGGCCATACAAATTTGAGCCTTATTACTATAAATTTCGAAATCTCTGAAGGTTGTTTTCATTGTTAATATATATGAAATTCTAGCACTGGGAACAGGAACTATTTCCGATAAAAAAAATTATCTTGCCAAAATGTTTATATCATTATTTCAAATTTTGATTTGCAGGAGAATTCTATTATTTTCACCGTTGTTGATTCACCAACGCACGGCAGCATAGAGCATCTACAGAACAGCGTTTGGGGACCTACAACAGTGTTCTCCATGGATGAGATCTATGAGAACAAAGTGAGCTACCTGCATGATGGAAGTGAGAGTTTCATAGACAAGTTCACATTTACTGTGTCAGACGGTACAAACAGTCGCTTTGCTATTTTTGACAGAGAAGACAGTGCCGCAATGCCTGTAGAACAGTCAACACCCCTGGTAAATAAAATATTTGATTAACCCTTTCCACCATACAACTTATCTGCAGCTACAAACTTTGAGGTTTTTAGGCAAAATTATGGAAAATCTCTATCAATAAATGCAGAATTATTGAGTAAAGTTATACAAATTTTGATAATAGGAGAAATTGGTCATCATGAGCACTTTATTCTTTTGTCACAATGTTTTCATTCATGCCTCACGTTTGTTAAAAAACATCTGTGACTTGGAAAGGGTCAATTAAACTGTTCCCACATTCAACAAATCTGCAGCAGATGACTTTGAAAACATATAGACAAAAACATGGAAAGTGCCCTTAACCCTTTCCCTCATACAACAATTCTGCAACAGACGACTTTAAACGTATTTTTTAAAACATAGAAAATCTCCATAGTTGAATGGATAACCTATGACAAGAAGTGAAAAAACATAGTGGCAAAAGGAGAAATTGCACGTTTTGTGCAATTTCTTCTTTTGTCACTATGTTTTCAAAAGGCCGTCTGCTGCAGAGGCGTCAGAAAGGGTGAAGGTATAATTATTGAAAAAAGTTGAAAACAATGTGGCAAAAGGAGAAATTGCAATTTTTTCTTTTGTCATGTGTTTTCAAAAGTCGTTTGCTGCAGGGGCGTCAGAAAGCGTCTATATGATGGAAAGGTGGGTCAATTAATTCATGTTTTTCAGTGAGAGAAAACATTGGACTTGATCCTGATGAACTCACTAATTCAAAGAGATGCTTCTATTGAGTACCTACAACATATGGTTTGAAGTTCAAATAAAGAATTAAGAATTTGAAATATGTCTCATATATATTGTATTAAATTGTGTTCAGTATATCTAGCAACTAGGTGTCAATATTCATCTACTTCAGCCATTTGACATAAGTATTTTACCCCTGGATGATGGAAGCCCCGTAATAGCCAACAATATAGGTCTACAGTTCCTGGAGGTGTCTGGGTCTCAGATATCTAACATCATCACGTCCCGCGAACTGAAGGCCACGGATGTGGACACAGAACCGGACAAGTTGAAATATGTAATAAGGACAGCAGGACAGTCTGGGAGAGTAGAGAAAACTGACAGACCAGGTGTAGATGTACTCTCATTCACACAGGGTGAGTTCTTTATAACAATGTAGGGGTGTAGTGTGGTCAAAATTTTATTTACTCAATGGTGGGGTGGGGGAGTCTATCCCCCACCGTATTGGGAGATTCCGGGGAATCTCCCGGTGAAACTTTGGGAACAGGAACATCAAATAAAAGGTTTTGCTAGGATTAAATACGACTCAATTAAACACATCTTTTCAACAAAAATATACAAAAAAGATGATGTGCCATCCTAGGTAACACTTTGTGAAAAGGAACAGCATATACAATGGTCCCTTGGGAGCAATACAAATTAAACACATATAGATTTTTCCAGCCTGTTTTAAATTTATCCTACAGGAATTTGATATTTAATGTAAACTAAAAAAAGATGTGAAAATGGGAAAAATATTTGATTTAAGATGGAAGAATCTTTGTTATACCCCATACCCTCTTTGTGATAGTTTTTATTGAATCTTTCAATCTTTTGAAGCTTAAGCGTTTGAGGGGGAGGGGGGCATAGCATGGCATACTCAAGTATGTAAACCTGCCCACTTGTAATGGTTCAGACATTTGATATTTTCATTGAATGTGAGTCCAGCTATTTGAGGATTTGTTTCCACTCCAATATGGTATAACTTAATGCTTTCCCACCTACAGACACATTTTACGCATCTGTAGCAGACAACTTTTGAAAACATTGTGGCAAAAGGAGAAATTGCTCATGATTTACAGAAATGTAACATATATTGTGCTTATATGTTTTCAAAGTCGTTTGCTGCAGATTTATTGTATGTTGGAAAGGGTTAAAGCAATGTTTTTTCTTTAATATTTAGATGACATAAACAATGGGCTTATTCGATATGTGCTGACTGACAAAGATTCATCATACCAGGACAGTTTCACATTTGACCTGTATGATAGTAAACCACACCGGGTTCCTGGTAATGTCTTCCACATCACATGGTCGTCTGTGAGCTTTGAAGAACCCTTAATTAACATCACAGAGACGGAGGGTGTTATTCAGGTCCCAATTAAAAGGAGAGGAAATCTCAAACAGGTAACGTCTATTTTTCTAATACAAGTCCTGTTTAGCAGTTTTAGACATATTGTGTGTAAAATCATGTGTGATAAGTATTAAGTTTATAACCAATTTTTTTTCTTCTTTTCTACATGCTAAAGGTAAGAATGGAGTGGCATTGTTCCTGTCCTTTGTCTCTCCATGTACCAGTCAACACTAATGAAAACGCTGGATAGTCCACAGTTTTCCTCTGAAAGTTTTCTAACTTAGATAGATTGTTCTATCAATAAAAACCAAGAATCTTTTGAATATGAGCACAATTCATGAATTAGTTAATTAAATTTCTCGTTCAACCCTCTCCCACAAACACATGTATTCTGATGCCCCTGCAGCAAAATGAATTTTGAAAACAATGTCACATTTTTGTACAGATGTTTTCAAAGATGTCTGAGGTAGAGTTGTTGTATGTGAGAAAGCTCTTGCTTGCCATACAACAAAATAACAGCAGACAACTTTAAAAACAAGAAGCAAAAACTATTGATAATGTCAATATTTGAAAATTTAATGTTTTCAAAGTTGTCTGCTGAAGAGGCATCAATAAGCGTCTATATTTGGAAATGGGTCAAATTTTGACTTGTAAGTGACTACAAATCTCTATATTTCAGTATTCTGTAGTGACATGTAGAACTCTATCAGGAACAGCTTTATCAAGTGACCAGGGGACTCGACCTGGTCAACAGGACTTTGTTCAACACGTTGGACAGGTAAGTCCACCTTCAGATAGTCTGATCACAGTACTATGGGTGTTGTAACTATTGTGAACTGTTACGATCACAAAAAGACAGTAATAATCAATTGTAATTTCTACTTTTCCTGCCTTGATTTCAAAAGTCATCTGTTCCAGAGGTGCCAAATGTAATCTGGATTTGAGTTATTAAGTTGATTAAACATTAGTGTTGTTTTTCACTTTTCCCTCATATTGAAGCATTTTTATGCATCTGCATCACTTGAATTGCAGATTTGTTGTATGCTTGAAAGGGTTCAGTGACTGGAGAATTTAAATGCATTTACATCAGATGTCTTTTAGAAACATAGTGACAAAAGAATGAATTGTTCATAAGGAGCAATTTCTCCCTTTGCGACTGTTTTCAATTCTATCCAATATCAATACTTAAATTTACAGAGATTTTCAATATTTTTCCTAGATGTTTTGTAGGATGTTGGCAGCAGATTTGTTGTTTATAGTAAAAGGATAAATTCCAAAATATTTTTGCATACATGTAAACGTGTATTTGACAGTATCCACTTCATGTTATATCTGACATTTACAGGTTCAATTTGACGAATGGCAGGATACGAAGACGTGTTCAATCATTATCAATGACGACTCCATATTTGAGGGCACAGAGAAGTTTTATGTCGAGTTAATCGAACCCGTGTTTACATTGATTGGAAGTATACCAAAAGCAACTGTCAACATTGTTGATATGGAAGATGGTAAGGAATTTATCAAACTCATTTTAACCCTTTCCCTCATATGACAATTCTGCAACAGACGACTTTGAACATATTTTCAAAAAATAGAAAATCTCTATAATTGAATGGATAACCTATGACTAAAAGTGGAAAACATTGTGGCAAAAGGAGAAATTGCTCGTTTTGAGCAATTTCTTCTTTTGTCACTATGATTTCAAAAAGCCTTCTGCTGCAGAGGCGTCAGAAATCGTCTATATGGGGGAAAGGGGTTAGGTATCAACAGGGGAGATAACCCATATATACATGAGATACAGAAGATGTAAAATGCTGAGTCTTCCGATTGTATAGTAACCAAGCTTTGTTTGTATTGTGAGTTTTAATTGGACAGAACAATGAGCACCTGTTGATGAATTTTTAATTGTTAACCCTTTCCCTCATATAGACGCTTTCTGACGCCCCTGCAGCAGACGGCTTTTTGAAAACATAGTGGCAAAAGAAGAAATTGCACAAAACGAGCAATTTCTCCCTTTGCCACAATGTTTTCCACTTTTTGTCATAGGTTATCCATTTAATTATATAGATATTCTATTTTTGACAAAATTTGTTCAAAGTCGTCTGCTGCAGAATTGTCGTATGAGGGAAAGGGTTAATTATCAATTTGAGAAGACCTTTTATGCGATGTTGTCAGATCCATTATATGCACAATATGACCCCCCCCCCCCCCCCCCTAAATATGTCCCTTCACAAGCAATTTTACCAACAGCATAGGGTTTTCAGGTCAAATATGGATTTAAAAATGTAATATATACATACCCCTTATCTAGAGCTCTTTTACATTCACACTTCCAAAATGAAGACTTTTTAACTAGATGAGTCAGATGAAAACATGCTTGTCTAAAGAAAGTCAAATCAAAATTTAAGTACCAGTGCATGAAATGTTCTTATTTTGATAGGGTATTGAAACATTAACTTAATTATTGAGAATAGTTTTAGTTTTGTCTGCCTTGAAATATTGTAAAATTAACCCTTTTCCTCATATAGACGCTTTCTGGTGCCTCTGCAGCAGACAGCTTTTTGAAAACATAGTGACAAAAGAAGAAATTGCTCAAAACGAGCAATTTCTCCTTTTACCACAATGTTTTCCACTTATAGTCATAGGTTATCCATTTAATTAAAGAGATTTTCTATCTTTTGACAAAATATGTTCAAAGTCGTCTGCTGCAGATTTCTTGTATGTGGGAAAGGGTTAAACCTGGAAAGTTGGTATTTTACTTTTTTCATCTGCTGATTAATTAACCTAACTTACTGATACATTTGATGCATCTACAGCAGACATCTTTTGAAAGCATTGTGGCAAAAAGAGAAATTACTCAGAAATTAGCAATTTCACGTTTCGCCAAAATGTTTTCCAACTCTATTTGATGGTTTTACTATGATTTATAAAGCTTTTCCATGTTATTGCCTAGATGTTCCCTAAGTCATCTGCTGCAGAACTGTTTTTAGTGGAAAAGAGTTCAATCAGTTTCATACAAGAAGTCTGCAGCAGACATCTTTGAGCACATCTCCGTTATTTGTGTAAAATCTTCATAATGTTGAAAACACTTTGACAAAAATCGTCTTCTTCAGAGGCATCAGAAAGTGTATGTATGTGGGAACTGGGAAAGGATTAATCTTTAAAAATTGACTGTATCAGGAATCATGTTAATTTTCTTCTTGTTTACAGAGCCAGTTTTAGAGTTTCAACAAGCTGTGTACCATGTCAATGAGAGTGAGAGTTATTTATCAGCCTCCATTGTTAGAACAGGTAGGTTTAACAGCTCTTTTTATTCCCTCACTAATGTTTGAGGTGTGCAGACTGTCCCATTGACATTGAATTCTTCATGGTAAATACATATTTTGTTGAGAGTTATCTTCCCTTGTACTTAAGCTTTTCTTTTACAGCTCAATAACTGCATAACTTTACTGCAAATATGAGTCTTGCCAAGTGCAGTACTTTAATATATTTCAACATAGAAGTGTGTGACTATTACTGAAGTTCTATTTAATCAAGTGAGCGATATAGGATCATCCTTGCCTCTTATTAAAATGTATGACAATTAAAACTGTTTCATTTACTAAACATTAATCAATGACTACAGGTGACTTCAGCAGCACTGTGTCCACCATATGTTCCACAACAACACTGACGGCTAGGGGCAGCCCACTAAACCGCCTGGATACCGGATCTGATTACATCTCTAGGGGAACTTCAAACTCCTACAGGGTGGTGTTTACCTCAGGGGTTACCGTGGCAACTTGTGATGTCAAGGTATGATATAGATTCTATTTTTCTCCTAATGTTTACATGTTTTAGTGCTTAGTTTGTCCGTCCATTACACTTTAAATCAGCTTCTAGGTCTTGGCTGTTTTTCTTAGAACACAGTCGAGCCCTTGTAGCTCAGTCAGAAGTGATGTGGATTTCAATCCAGGGATTCTGAGTTTTAACCCCAGCTCAGCCAACAATTTTTCAAAAGTGTTTGGCAAAATTCAATGCGACAAGTTCCATTTGTCTTCCACCAATGGGCTAACAGTCTAAGTGAAAAAGCAGTTAGTAGCTTGGAAAGTTTTTTGTGTGGAGAACTGATGTGAGAAAGCTAGGAAACATGTGGGTAGGTGAACTGGACATCTTGATTTGACTGAAAATCTTTTGAAAAAGGCTTTAAGCCCCAATAATATATGTATACATGACTATGTTTTCAGTTTACTGATGATTATAATGATGACTATGTTTTCAGCTGATAGATGATAGTTTACAAGAAGCCTCTGAACAATTTGAGTTAGAACTGTCTCTGCCGTCTTACGGCGCCAAACTTGGACCAGCCAATAGAGCCACTGTTATCATAGATGGACCAAATGATGGTAAAGTTATTTATTATATTCCTATCACTGAAATATTGGGATTTATATTTTTTTAATTTTCACAGTGAATATCAATATTACATGTAGTGATGATAACACTTTTGAAGTTATGCTGTAATAGTTACTACTTCTTTTTAGTGTATTTTTTACAAAGTGACCTACCCCTAGTTCTATTTCTTTTATGTATCTCACAAAAAACTGCCTTGACCCTTTCCCTCATACGACAATTCTGCAGCAGATGAATTTGAACATATTTTGTCAAAAAATAGAGAATCTCTATAATTAATGGATAACCTATGACTAAAAGTGGAAAATATTGTGGCAAAAGGAGAAATTTCTTTTTTTATCACTATATTTTCAAAAAGCCGTCTGCTGCAGAGGCGTCAGAAAGTGCTAATATAATATTCTATTGAGATAATATGTCAAACTTATGGATCCTTATAAATTTCAGAATCTGTGATATTTTTCTCCGACTCGACATTCCATTTTGATGAGGATGCTGGGGTAGTTGATATAGAGATAACGCGATACGGAACAGATCTATCCCATACATCCACAGTCTGGTGCGCTACACGACTGACCAACCCTCCCTCTGCATCATCCGGACAGGATTATGTTCCAAGTTCAAGTCAGATTACATTCGGGCCAGGACAGAATGCACAGGTCTGATAACTTTGCAAGTTGTTATTATAATCAAAGCTGTAGATAAAGGGCTTTTATATGTTCTAAAATCCATATTTGACCATCTAACCCTAATGTTGTGGGTACTCTCATTGAGACGATTCTTTTGAATACCAACATCATAGGATTTGATTGGATAATCAAAATAAAAACATGGGGAAAAGAGTTGTATACCTCTCCTTATCCAAACCTATGTCTATAATTATTACCAGTGTTGGTAAAGATTGAATGGAGGTACAGATTTCTTTCTGTTGAGCAATTTAAATTGATTTTCTTACTTTTTTTCCATCTCAAAAAGGTACTAATTACATAATATTGCATGATGATCTTTTTAAATAATGATACTCTAAATAAGTTGATAACTAGAATGTTAGGAATGGCCTTCTGTCCTCGGAATTGTGGGGACAGCATAATGGCTGACTTGACAGTGTCAGGATAGTTGAACCAGTAGTACTGGTAACAAATCAAGAAAACGCAAGTAATTGAAAAATTGTTGAAAATGGTGTAAAAACAAAACAAACAAAATTGTTGTCACTAAAATATCTTAAAAAGATACAATGCATTTTTGTTCTCAAACAATTTGACGAGTAAAATTTGTTTGGCAGTGTCATTCAATTACAAACATTTCTATGTTTTAGAGATGCCAGATTACAATAATGGATGATGACCTTGACCCTCGTGTAGAGAATGACGAGACCTTCACCTTGTTCCTCAGTTCATCTATTGGCAGTAGTCTTGTACAGCCCTACATAGCCACAATCCATATACAGGATACACACTTAGATGGTATGTCTTTAACCCTCTCCCGCATACAACAAATCTGCAGTAGACTAATTTGTGTGGACCAAAGGGTAAAGCCTTTCAAACTTTGAAATGTTTTCAGAAGTTATCTTAAGATGCATCAAAATCTGTCTGTTAGTGGGAAAATGGTTACCTGATTGATATCTTATCAGCTTGTGATACTCAACAGCAGAAGAGTTTTGAAAGCATTGCGGAAAATGTTGAAATTCCTTGTTTTCCCAGAATGTTCTCTTTTCCCACAATGCTTTCTTAAATTGTCTTCTACATTGGCTTATGTATTAAGGAAAGGCTTAAGAAGAAAAAGAAAAAAAAGCTGTAGATATTACCATTGTATTCTAACCTATTTTCTAATGCAGACAACCATTAATGACAGTAGGAAACTTCTGAAAACATTCTTGTGAAAGCCCCCTCTTTCTCAAAATATTTTCATCTCTTTATCTGATGTTACCACAATATTATATATTGTATATTCATGTGTAAATAATACAAATAGTAAATTAGTTTAATCTTTCCCACTTTCTGAAGCTTTGTTATAGATGACTTTTGAAAACATTTGTCTCAAAGTTTTCAGCTCTTTCCAGTAATTTGTCTTTCATTTATACATTTTTTCCTCATTTTTTCCTAGATGTTTTCAAAGTTGTCTGCTGCAGATTTGTTGTATTTGCGAAATGTTTATGTGGTACAATTCTATTTTACGTTATTGCATTAATTATGACAGAGGACTGGTAATTTGATGTGTCAATCATTGTTACATTACAGTGCCAAAGATGTCATTTGACAGTGCTTCCTACATCGTTGATGAAGCTGCTCGTACTCTTAGCTTGCCGATATATAGAAACGGTGATGTCTCGTTTCAATCGTCTGTCATATGTTACACTCGCCAAAACACGGCACAAGTCATGATGGACTATGAGGAACGTGTGCTCAATGAAGAATCCAGGATTTTCTTTTATCAAGATGAAAGGGTATGTTTTTAACCAATTTCGATGCTTTTTGTTGCCATTATAGATGATATGTTTTTTTTTCTGTGCAATGACTGGAGGTTTATTGAGGACAATTTTTTCAAAGCTCAACAAATTAACTTATTTCTGCAAGTGAAGATGACTCTAAAATAGACTATCAGGTGATATCTCCTTTTGACACAATGATTTCAAATGAAGGAAAGGGTTTAGAAAGAGAGATTTCAGTATAAAGGGAAAATGTTTATAAAGTTTTGTATTTAATCAGATAGTGTAGATGTCTATACAATTGCTAGAAGTATAAACATTTATAAGTGTTTTACATGTATCACTATTTGATAGTCATAATATTTAATGGATTTTTTTTTGTATTTATCTTAATCCTGATCCCCGGCACATCAGTCATTTGTGAAATGTTTTTTTTAATGCAGGGGTTGTGAGTTTGAGTCCCAGCTCAGCCAACATTCATCCGCTATTTGACAAAATTCAATGAGATAAGCTTCATTGGTCTTTCACCAATGGGCACAGTCTATGTGCAAAAACAGCCAGTTGCTTGGAAAGACTGTTTTGTGTAGTGCTGGTGTGAGAAAGCCATGAAAAACATGGGTAGGTGACATGTCTGCCTTGATATGACTGAACAATTGTTGAAAATGGTGTAACAAACCAATCATTCAACATGTTTCCCTTTCAGGTGAAGAATTGCACAGTGGGTATAGTAGACGACAATCATTTTGAAAGCAATGAGATTTTCTATGTTAAACTCGCAAGACCCCATGGAATAGACTCTGTGGCAAAACTAGGAGAGATTAATACCACAGAGATCACTATAACCAACAAGGACGATGGTAGGAGCTATATATAGTTTATTTCTGATACGGAAATTATATCCCGAGTGATATTTACACATGTGTAACAAATGAGTGCTGCTGCACAAGTTTGTTATTAGCGGGTAAAATCACGAGGGATAGGAATTATTATATTTAACATTCAATGGTAAATAAATGCTATATTACATATATGACGGATAAGAACGTTTGTATGTATATAACTGATGTTATATTTTAATAAAAGTAGCTATGTTTTTAACGCTTTCATGAAGCGAATAGTGACAAAGGTGATGATGTTATATATGTGATGTCATTAAATATTTTCAGGGCAGCTGATAACATCCAATGGGAATTATATCTAACCAGGAATTACAATTTTTTCAGACCTGTAATATAATTTAGGCATTTGGAGCAATTGTTTATTACGAGCAATTTCTCCTTTTGCCAATATGTTGTCTGTTGCAGATTTGTAAAACTGTGTATGCTTGTGGGTAACTGTTAAGAAGGAATTTTGGCACTTCTCCAATTTACTTTTGAAAATTGTTTAGAATAAGGAGAAATTGCTGTGTATATTATCCCTTTCCCTCATACAGAAGTATTTTAATGCATTTACAGCAGTTACTTGAAAATATTGTGACAAAAGGAGAAATAGCTGATAATGAGCAATTTCTGTCTTTGCCACAAAGTTTTTATTTCTATTCAATTATTAAGGAAATTATATAATTATTTTCCAAAATGTTTTCAAAGTTGCCTGCTGCAGATGCGTTGAACCATGCTGGTTCCTTTACTCAAGAAAAAGTGAGTACCAAACCCTTTATCAATAAATTTTCTAATTCAGTACCAACACTAGAGTTTGAAAAATCAGCGTACAGTATTCCAGAACCTAGCTCCAAGGACCAAATTTTCACAATAAAAGTCAAGGTCATCAGGTCGGGGGATTCCTCCAAAGCTGCGAATACTCGGTGTAGTACGAGAGATGGATCTGCCATGTCTGGAACTGACTACAATCCCAGAAGTCAGGTGTTGGAGTTTGCCCCAGGTAAGACAATATGCATTTTGTTGGCTGAATGCAAATAAGTTGTAACTACATGTTTTTACATGATGTAGCTACAACCGTTTTGCATGAAGCCATTGATTTTTAATCCTTTTTCAGTTACAGACAACTTTTTATAAAAAATGCTCAAAATTAGCAATTTCTTGTTTCCCACAATTCTTAAAGCACTTTATACTGGAAAATATTTAAACATAAAACATAAAATATAGAAACTTAAAAGTATTAACATTTTGAAGCAGATTTAACCCTTTCCCACATACAACAGATCTGCAGTTGACTGAAAATGTCTTGGGAAAAATAACTATATGAAAAATCTGTGTAAACGAAAGTACATGTATGTATGCATAATAATTTAATAGAGTTGAAAATATTTTTGCAAAATGAGAAATTACTCACTCAGAGCAATTTCTCCTTTTGTCACAATACTTTCAAAAGTTGTCTACTTTACAAAAAGTTTGTAGTTGGGAAAGGGTTCAAAAGGCCATGGGTAAAATAACTGTTAATATGGCTCGCTATTCCAGGTGTTGGAGAACTGATCTTTCCGATTGATATCCTATATAACAGTGATATTGAGTGGCATGAGACGTTTACTATAATGCTGGGCCCAGGAGAACCTGTAGGAGCAGAGCTGGGTACCAAATTTACCGCCACAATAACCATCCTGGACAATGATGTTTCCGGCAGCATGGTTTTACCATCTCCACCAGTGGTAGGTATCCATTGATTTTATCCCCTTCCTTGATTCAAGCTTCTTTTGGAAAACCTGCAGCAATCAAGAATCTGATGGCATACTGGTTCCCATATAATACAACATTTTTGCAACAGACAACTTTGAAAATATACCAACAAAACTATGGAAAATATCTTTAAATGAAAGTAAAGTGACTGAATAGAGTAAACGACATTGTGGCAAATGGAGGAATTTCTCCATTTGCCACAATGTTTTTCGAAAGTTGTCTGCTGCAAAGGCAGCAGAAAGCGTCTGTATGTTAGAAAGTGAAGTTTTCAAGATTTAAACATTTTTACCTAAATTGTTTTTTTGGAAGAAATTACCATATATTGGGTAAACGGGTAACTTTTCTTGACTCTTTCAAGTTGAACTGGTGCAGCAATAGCTAACAAGGGCTGTAAATTAAGAATTCAAGAATTCCTAAGATCTCATTTCAACTTGGCTTACGTTTCTTCCGATGTTTGACGAAAGTCATTATTAATAGCTGCATAAATCTTCCACCAGAATGCTAACAGTCCACGTTGGAAGGTTGCCGGTTGTCTGAAAAGAAAGCTATGCAAAGTACTGGTGAAAGAAACAACACCTTGATGACTTTGAGCTAAACAAGTTATAGTTACAACACCGATGCATGTTTACATTATATGATATTTTCAGAGTCATTTGTTCAAAAGTAATTATTTCTGTTTAAAGGTTGTGTCCTTGTTAAAATATGATGACGTAGAAGCTGGTATGAAGATAGACCCATCCCCCGGATATCCAGTTATCTGTGTTACTGTAAGTATCTATTGCTTGGATACCTGGTTGTATGTCTGACACCTACTTGTAAGGCAATCAGTCATTTAGGGATCACTTCTTTGTCTGTATGTATGTCTGTCTTTCTGTTCATCTGTCACACATTTCTCTTAATGACTTTTCAGGAGGCAACACATGTTATTGTACACTCTTGTATTTTCCTAAGTTATATTGATAGACTGTAATTAGTTCCTAAAGGTAATACACTATCTGCTTTATCCAGTGTGTATCTAAATATTTAAATAATTAAACCTTTTCCACAAAGCAACGCTATCTACTATCTGCTTTATCCAGTGTGTATCTAAATATTTAAATAATTAAACCTTTTCCACAAAGCGTTGCTTTGTTACATCTCTAAACAGCAGACAATTTTTCTAAACATCATGGCAATGAGAAGAAATTGCTCATAGTGAGCAATTTCTTGGTTTGCCACAATGTTTTCAACTTGATAGAGATTTTTCATGTTTTTGCCTACATGTTTTTAAAGTCATCTGTTGCAGATTTTTTATTTGTGGGATAGTGTTGGTCACTATTGTAGGCTATAACCAACCGATTTAACACTTTTCCTGATACAGACTACTATTGATGCCTCTGCAACTTATGGCTTGTAATGATTGGGAGACATTTGATATTTCTTCTTTTCATACAATGGTTTCAATATTCAAAAAGACATCAAAAGTTGAGTGTATGTTGGAAATAGTTTATGCATTATTTGTTAAACTGATGTTATATTTTGAGTCATTTGCTCTTAAAGTGCAATTTCTTTATTTTTCAAAAATTTAAAAGTTATCTGCTTTATAAAATAACAATTGACACAGGCTGATGAACAACTCATTCTGTTTCCTCATTTTTTTTTCAACTCAGTTAAAAGTTCTGTTCAGAAACCTCTTTACATAGCATGGAAAGGTTTTATATAATTAAAACTTATTAAATTTTCTTTAAATCTTTCAGCCATGCGACAAAGAACACCCATCCTATGCTGTAACTCATACAATGTGTGAGGAATCGAAAATCAATCAGACAGCCATGTTTTACAGATGGGAGGTAGCCATGCCGGATAACGGGAATACGAGACCTCCGTTTGTTGAAATATCTTACAAAACATTGTTTACAAGTGTTAACAACAAAGTCTTGGACAGCATATACTTCCGACCAAGTTTTAAAATACGCTGCATAGCCCAGCCTCTAGATGATAAAGGCAACCCAGGTATACCGCTCAAGAGCAGCCCTGTAACAATAGGTAGAGATAATGGTATTTGTAAAGCGCCAGTGTTTTCTGGATTACCCTTCAGTTACCAGGCACAGTCCTTCCACGCCAAGTTAGAGTATATAGGAACAGAGGATAAAGTTCATCCCAATACAATACATGTCTCTATAAAAGTTCCGCATCAGGATGGAATGCTACCTCTCATATCGACATTCCCCATCAATAACCTGCGGTTTGTCCTGTCAGAGCCGATCTACAGACAACAGCATATCTGTTCCAACATCATCACTCCGACAGAAAGAGAGCCGCTACTGGACTCAGGATTCCTACAGAACGGGTCGTTCTATCCGAAGAAACAGTCGGCGGGATTCGATTTTCCGTACCAGTTTGATAACTCACTGAGAGAAAACATGACATTACTCCTGTACAAACATTTGGATCTGAAAACATGTATTTGGACATTCGATGCTTGGTACCACATGTCTGACCTTGTTGACCTTTGTGGAGGTCGTGCCGTGTCAGATTTCCAGGTGTCGGACAAGGGTCAGACGTACCTGAGTGTCCGGGTGCCCCTGTTTGTGTCTTACCTGTATGCTGTGGCACCTATAGGTAAAGTTCTCATCTCATTCTGTGTTGCAATCCTTAGCAAAGGTGACAGTTAACCCTTTCCCATATACAGACAGTTTCTGACACCTCTGCACCATGACAACTTTTGAAAACATTGTGGCAAAAGGAGATATTTCTCATAAATGTCTCCTTTTGCCACAATGTTTTCAACTCAATTCAATAGTTCTACATTCATTTATAGAGATTTTCCATTTTTGTCTAGAAAGGTTAAACAGAAATTTCTCATTTTCTCACAATATTTTCAACTCTATTCAATAGTTCTGCATTCATTTATAGAGATTAATATTTTTTGTCTATATTGGGTTAACAGGCCTTTTTCTGTTTGTATTTCTATCTTGTCTGTCCCTCTTTGACATACTTGATTATATAAACTGTTTATTGGTGGGCAACATTTGTCCTGATGAAACTGCTTAAAATATTTGACTTAAAATTTGAAATGTCTCAAGGGTCCGGTCATAAGAAAGTATAGTTTCTAAGTTAAATAACTCTGATTTGGAATTTAACAAAAGTATGTACTTTTTGACATTTATAAAATTCATTTGGTTATGTTTCTTCTTTAACAAGCATTTATGATAATACAAACCACAATGAGATAGAAATTGAAAAAAAGGAAAACACATCATGATTATGCAACAATGATATGATAAAAATAATTTCAGAGAAAAAATGATAACACAAATAATGGAATCTTTATGACAATTATAGGCTGGGGTTCCCTAGAGCACAGAACAGAGCTGGAGTTCTCATTTTATTATGACACTGTGTTGTGGAGGTCTGGATTAGAGACCCAGGGCGATTTAGCAGGCAATCTACAAGTCATGCGCATCCTGATTGGTGACGATGGTAAACTGGTCGTGGATTTTAAAACACATTCCAAGTTCAGAGGTGAGTTGTGAAGAAGTTTTTATATGATCTGCCTCTCTATCCCTGTTTTCTTGAAGCAATTACATGTGTCACATATATGTGAAAATCCCAAAGGCTGACCCCACTTACCGCTTGATTTGAACCCATGACCTCTGGAAGGTGAGGTTGATTATTTTCCTCTGAGGCACTGTTTCATTGCCAGATTTTCTTGCACCCATGTTGACTTTGTCCCAATTTTATTTAAAGCAGACCTAAGCTTCACTGCAGTAGCAAACGCTCATATAGATCAGATGACTGCCTATAATAGGTAACCTCATATTGACCTTTGCGTAATTCGAACAAATTGTGGCTTACAACATTTTTAGTTATTAACAGAGGATATAACCCATATACAGAAACGAGATAGAGAAGTGGTGCTGTGGTTGAATGTTCTAATTGTTTAGTAACCATTTTGATAGCAGAACCAAGCTTTGGCTGCAATTTCATTGGACGCAATACCTGCTACTGCTCATAAATGTACGGATACACATTCCCTTCAATAGTTATACCCCCTTCGAAGAAGATGGGGTATATAGTAGTCACTGTGTCGGGCTGTCTGTCGGTTGGTTTGGCGGAAGCCATGTTTTGTCTGGCCTATTTCTTATAAATCACTTGGTGGAATTCAATTAAATTTTACATGAAGCTTCTATACCAAGAGGAGATGTGCATATCCTAAGGGTCTTACAATTGCATGTTATTTTACAGAGTTATGGCCCTTTTACTTATTAAGTCAAGGTGCTGTTTTTGGGGTATTTATCATCCTCAGTGATAGTTCTAGTTAAACTTTTATTTGTAGACATGATCCATATTTTATGCCCGGATGTTTTCAAACTTGTATGCTGCAGATTTTTTATATCTTGGAACATTTTTGTATGTTTACAGGTCTGTTTGTGCTGAATCACCATACACTCGAAGGCTATACAAGTCGAGTTGTATCAGTGGACAAGGTCATTTCATTTGACCTTAATATATTATGGAGTCAGAACACGTTTGATGGGCCTGTACAACTTTGGAGAGCTACAAGTGACTACAGTCTCAAGGTAATATTAATCAATAGATCTGTAACATTTATATTAACCGTCTAGGTAGTCCTAGAAATATTCATGAATGAAATACTACTAAGCGATGGAAGTTTTACAATTTCCCACTTACAGCAACTCTGCTGCAGACAACTTTGAAAATGTTTAGGCATAACTATGGAAAATCTCTATGAATTAATTATAATTATTGAATAAATTTGAAAACATTGTGACAAAAGGAGAAATCACTCATTATGAGCAATTCTCTCCCTTTTTCACAAGTAGTCTACTGCAGAGGTGTCAGAAATTGTCTGTATGTTGGAAATATTTAACCCTTTCCCTCATATAGACGCTTTCTGACGCCTCTGCAGCAGACGGATTTTTGAAAACATAATGACAAAAGAAGAAATTGCGCAAAAAAAAACCCGAGCAATTTCTCCTTTTGCCACAATGTTTTCTACTTTTAATCATAGGTTATCCATTTAATTATAGAGATTTTCTATATTTTGACAAAATATATTCAAAGTCGTCTGCTGCAGAATTGTCGTACGAGGGAAATGCTTAAAGGACCATGTGTCTTTTAACTAAATTATTATGATGTCCCTTTAACCTTGAATGAAATAAAATCAAAGTTATGTCATATTGATTTAGCTAAATAGATATACATACATGCATTTGGACACAAATAGAATGAATATTCATGAGACTCCGTTCTATAAAAGGTTTTGTGCTTTGTTTTAGTGGAAAGAAAGTGTGCTTTCATGAAGTTAATACATATTATAAGGAAATAGATTTTCAAAATGATCTATATGTGAATTTACCTAATTTGGAGTTCAGATGCATGAGCAATCTAATCACAAAGGACCGAGTGATTAATATGAATCTGAACTTCAAAGATGGACATGTTTCCCAATTTAGCCTTCGTAATTTGATTTCTTCTAAGGATCTTAACTCTGAAACAGAATTTACAAATAAATCTGTCATTAGATCATCACACCGTCAAATCTGTTTTCATTCTGACACGTAAACTAGAATTTCAATCTTTGCTGTGGTTTACCTTTTGCTGTCTAGGTTTCTAACAAAGGGGTAAGTATTTTGCCGATATCATTTTTTCCCTCCATCATCTCTGTATTCAGTTATTCACACATGCATACTCAAGCTGAGGTAAATGTTAATGTAGGGCAACATCTTTTACGTACATTCCATGATTCCTACATTCAGAATTTAAGATTGAACAGCTTCATCTACTATCAACCTGGAATACAAGTTTATTAGACTTTCAACTTTCAATAAGGATACATGTATCCTACTTCCTGAAGAAAAAGTTTTGTAGATTCAAAGAACTATGAGTCGTCCCGCGAGAAAAACAACATTATGGTCTCTGCGTAATGTATCGTCCCAAATCAGCCTGCGCAGTTCGTGCAGGTTAATCCGTCTCGGGTTGATAGAGGTATAGAATAATGATTCCTGAAACAGAAAATCCACAGGAGGTGTAAAGTGTCTGTCCGGGTTAGTCTGTGCGGGTTAATATTTTAAGCAGAGTCCACAATGTTGGTTTTCTGGCGGAATGGTTCATATTGGTAAGTACGATCTCCTTGATGTTGTGGTTAGAAAGTCCACCTTGGGAGCGGGAGTCCTGGGTCGATATCCGGTTGGGTCATACGGAACAAAACATTGTAGCATTTGCTTCCCTTCTTGGTGCTCAGGAAAGCGGCGTAAAACATCATTCAAGTACAACAGTTGACAATCTCTTTTTTTACTCATCCATCATTCTGTGTACAATAGTTATATGTCATGTTTTATACTTGGAGAAAAAATAATAAAGTAATTAATATTAAATAAACCTCAAAATGTATAATATCAAACTAATATATTTACAGGGAATTATTACCACATAAAACAAATTTGCAGCAGAAGACTTTGAAAACAACTAAATCGAAAAGGGTAAAATCTGCATAAATGAATGAATAATTATTGAATAGAATTGAAAACATTGTTGCAAAAAGAATTAAAGGCTCATTATAATAAGCAATTTCTCCTTTTGCTACAATGTTTTCAAAAGTAGCATGATGCAGACGCATGAAAGTATCTGTATGTGGGAAAGGGTTAAACCATATATTCTCCTTCCTGACAGAGACAGAAAAACATTTCATGCCTTCAGTAGTGTACAGTATTTGTTAGAAACTATGTCACTTTTGTATTTCATGATATTGAAAGTTCTGCACACTATTTTATCCACATTTTATTTGATTGACTTTCAAATTTTTATTGTTACAAAAAATACCTAAACATAGAATTGTTGCCCACTTAATTGCACAGCCTGTACATGAAAAAAAACCATTGTGTAAGACTCCGTAACAAAATAAATTAGTGCAGCAGTCGAAAAATGAAAATGTGAGAGGACTTAACAGAGGGGAGAAAAATGCAACTAAGAAATTCAACAGAGTTGTCACTATATATTAGAACAGTTTTCTGTCTTTACCTCTTTTAACTGGATTTATTTAAAGCCAGTGATTTGATAATACTTGTGACAGCAAAGAACAATTATGTCACATAACACTTCACATTGAAAAATGCATGCACAATGAGAAGGTCAGCATGACTGATACAGGTCAGTTACCGATACAGGGCAGTGTACATACAAAACATTTGCCAAAATGTTCTGCAAACAATAATCATAATGTGTACATCTACAATTCAAAGTTTGTGTTTATAGCCAATACCCTGTACTGGTCAGTCAAATCTGGTATAAAAAAAATATTATACATGTATATGTAATGCTGTAATGCTATAAATATACTATCCTTTAATTAGACATATAACAGTAAGTTACTGTAAATATACTATGTACTTTAATGGTACTCTACGGCGGGCAGTGAGTACTATGGCTATTCTGATATGTCCATTTGATGGGATGTTATATGTGAGTACATTTTAGAGGTTTTACTCTATACTGTACAGTCAAATCAGTGATAGACATTTATCAATAGATTATAATAGTGGTACAATGGATTCATGTTTTACCGACCTAGGTCAAAGGTCACAAGGTCACAGTGACTATAATATGTCTGTACAAAATAATGTCATTGCTTTAGCACTTTCATTTGTGAATGGAATTCCTTCATACTTCATAAACAGGTTCAGTGTCAAGAAGGCTTTTACAATTGCACTTTTCACAGACCTAGGTCAAAGATCAAGGTCACATTGACAATAAATAATATGCCTGTACGAAACGGTGTCATTGCTATAGCACTTTCATTTGTGGACCGAATTCCTTCATACTTCATACACTGCTTCAGTGTCGAGAAAGCTTTTACAGGTTTCACATCTTACCAATCTAAGTCAAAGGTGAAGGTCACAGTGACTATTAAATACATCTGTACAAAGCAATATCAGCGCTCCAGCACTTTCATTTGTGCACGGAATTCCTTCATACTTCATACACAGGTTCAGTGTCAAAAGAGGTTAGATGGGTTCACGTTTTACCGACAAATGTCAAGGTCACAGGATTACATAGGGGAGTATACAGTAGAGATTATACCCTACACTGTACAGTCAAATCAATTATTAATTAGATATATATTGGTACAATACTATAATTATACTGATTTGTCTATTTGACAGGATTATACAGGGGAGTATACAGTAGAGCTTATACCCTGTACTGTACAGTCAAACCAGGGATACACAAATATGGCACCATTGCCTTGTACAGCACATCATCCAACAAGGTAAACATAAAGTTTTATTTTCAAAATGTTTGAAACCTTTCATTCTTTTTAACCCTTTCAACAAATCTGCAGCAGGCGACTTTGAAAACGTATTGGCAAAAATATTGAAAACAACCAATTGTTGAATTGTGATGTAAGCAATGTAGTAAAAAGATTAGCAATTTCATCTTTTACATAATTTGTTCAAGTCTGTTGCAAAAAGTGTCTGAAAATGTCGGAATTGGTTAACTCTTTCCCCCATACAACAATTCTGCAGCAGACGACTTTGAAGGTATTTTGTCAAAGCATAGACAATCTCCATAATTGAATGGATAACCTATGACAAAAAGTGGAAAACATTGTGGCAAAAGGAGAAATTGCACGTTTTGTGCAATTTCTTCTTTTGTCACTATGTTTTCAAAAAGCCGTCTGCTGCTGAGGCGTTAGAATGCGTCTATATGAGGGAAAGGGTTAACTGTTTTTTCTCTTTTTTTTCCCACAATGTTAATATATCTTTTTTTTAATAAAAACTTTCAATATTCTAGTTGAAATATTATTTACTTCCGATGTTTTTGTAAGGAGACAACTTTATCTGTTTGAAAAATCCTATAGCAAAGATATTTTGGAATTTTCTTTTTCTGCGTCCATACCTGATACAGATGACATTAAACATGTCTTCATCATTTGAATTTTAAAAAACACAATTGGAAAAATAGATTATTCTCAAAATAAGCAATTTCTTGTTTTCCAACAATGATATCAACCCTTTTGACTCCTCTGCAGCACACGCTTTTTGAAAACATTGTGACAAAAGGAAATCATGAGCAATTCTCCTTTGCTGCAATGTTTTCAACTCTATTCAATAATTATACCCCCAAAAAACAAAGTTTTGGGGGGGTATATAGGAGTCACTGTGTCGGTCGGTCGGTCGGTCGGAAGCCATATTTTGTCCGGACCATATCTTAACAATGCAACATAGGATTTGAACGAAACTTCATAGGATGATACAACACATTGAGATGAAGTGCGGTGTACAGGAACCATAACTCTATTTTATCTAAATACAGTGTTATTGCCCTTTGTTACTTTTTCTTGTCCGGAGAATTACTTAATAACTAACAGATGGAATCTAATAAAACTGCATACAATGGTAGAGCATAATGAGAGGAAGTGCAGTGTACAAGAACCATAACTCTAATTTACATAATTACAGAGTTATTGCCCTTTGTTACTTTTTCTTATTCGTAGAGTCTTGTCCAGAGCATAACTTTAAAACAAATTGTTGGAATTTAATAAAACTTCATAGGATGATACAAAACATTGAGAGGAAGTGTGGTGTACAGGAACCATAACTCTATTTAATCTAAATACAGAGTTATTGCCCTTTGCTACTTTTTCTTGTCCGGAGAATTACTTAATAACTAACAGATGGAATCTAATAAAACTGCATACAATGGTAGAGCATAATCAGAGGAAGTGCAGTGTACAAGAGCCATAACTCTAATTTACATAATTACAGAGTTATTGCCCTTTGTTACTCTTTCTTATTCGTAGTCTTGTCCAGAGCATAACTTTAAAACAAATTGTTGGAATTTAATAAAACGTCATAGGATGATACAACACATTGAGAGGAAGTGTGGTGTACAGGAACCATAACTCTATTTTATCTAAATACAGAGTTATTGCCCTTTGTTACTTTTTCTTGTCCGTAGAATTACTTAATAACTAATAGATGGAATCTAATAAAACTACATATAATGGTAGAGCATAATCAGAGGAAGTGCAGTGTACAAGAAACATAACTCTACTTTACATAATTACAGAGTTATTGCCCTTTGTTACTTTTTCTTATTCGTAGAGTCTTGTCCGGAGCATAACTTTAAAACTAATTGTTTGAATTTAATAAAACTTCATAGGATGATACAACACATTGAGAGGAAGTGCAGTGTACAGAAACCATAACTCTATTTAATCTAATTACAGAGTTATTGCCCTTTGTGACTTTTCTTGTCCGGAGAATTACTTAATAACTAACTGATGGAATCTAATAAAACTGCATACAATGGTAGAGCATAATCAGAGGAAGTGCAGTGTACAAGAACCATAACTCTAATTTACATAATTACAGAGTTATTGCCCTTTGTTACTTTTTCTTATTCGTAGAGTCTTTGTCCAGAGCATAACTTTAAAACAAATTGTTGGAATTTAATAAAACTTCATAGGATGATACAACACATTGAGAGGAAGTGCGGTGTACAGGAACCATAACTCTATTTTAGCTAAATACAGAGTTATTGCCCTTTGTTACTTTTTCTTGTTAAGTTATGGTGTAGGTCAAGGTGCTGTTTTGGGGGTATTTATCATCTTCAGTGATAGTTCTAGTTGATCTTTCTTTAATATAGATTTGATGTATTTTATGTAGAGGTTTCATATTATAATTGTATCATATTTTCAATGCAGATGTCAATTAAAATATTATTTTGAGTAAATAAATGGTTTATCAGAGATATTATTGCTATTCCAGGTTCCAAGTGCCCATAGCATTCCAGCAGACTAATAGACCCGTACCCCTGGAATACACCCTGAACACCCACTTTCAGATAGGTAACAATGAGAGGATGTTCCTAGAAAATCCATTTACTGGAAATATAGACATGGAAGATATGGACTCTAATGCTGCTTTCTCCAAAGGTAAGTGTATATCTATTTAACTATTCACACAGACGACATATGACACCAGTCCTGCTCTTGCAGACGACTTTTGAAATCATTGCAATATTTTCTACTCTTCATCAATATACATGTAGTTCTTTCAGTTTTCTAGATTGTTGAAATTGTTCGTCTGATGATTGTAAAGCAGTCGACATTTGAAAAGCCATGTGAAGTAATGTGTTAAAGGGTTCCCCCATACAACAAATCTTCAGCAGACCACATTGAAAACATAGACAAAACTTTAGAGGATTTATAAAAATGAAAGTGTGGTTGGTTATTGAACTGAGTTGACATCATTTTGGTAAATGGAAAACTTGCTCATAATAAGTGATTTCTCCATTTGCCAGAATGTTTTCAAAAGTACTTTGCTGCAGAGACATTAGAAAACATTTACATATGGGGAAGCGTTGAGATCACAGAGGTATTTAGCTGAACTGAGCACAGTGCTCAATGTCAGCTATTGTGATCTGCTAGTGGCTGTCATTTGTAGTTTTGTCCTCAAGTCATCAACATCTTTCTTTACACTTTCCCACATACATAAACATTACAGCAGACAATTTTTAAGACATCTGGTCAAAAATATGGAAAATATCTATAAATAAGAGTGATTGATTAAAATGGTTAAAGTTTTGGACTATTGGAAATGTTTCAACATGAAGAATGTTCAACAAATGAAAATACTTAACCCTTTCCCTCATATAGACGCTTTCTGACGCCTCTGCAGCAGACAGCTTTTTGAAAACATAGTGACAAAAGAAGAAATTGCTCTAAATGAGCAATTTCTCCTTTTGCCACAATGTTTTCCACTTTTAGTCATAGGTTATCCATTCAATTACAGAGATTTTCCATTTTTTGACAAAATATGTTCAAAGTCGTATGCTGCAGAATTGTCGTATGAGGGAATTGTCTCAATGGGTTTAAATTTGAAGAGGACTAGTGTTGTTTGTAATTCTACTAAGAGGCAGCACAAATAATAAAACAAACTGTTGATTCAGAAAAGCTTGATGGCTCTGCAGCAGACGACATTTGAAGAGCGTGGGTAAGTAAATCAACTCATTCTTAATTTGTCCCCAATGTTTTCAAGTCAAGAAGTTGTCTTCTGAAGAGGCATCAAATATCATCTCTATTGGGTAAAGGGTTAATGATATGATTTTTAACTATATTCAACAGATGACCGACTGTTTGGGCGAGTACTATGGAGTCCAGAACAAGACTTGAAGGAAGCCTACATGCTGATCATCGAGAAAGTATTCATTTGTGCTGGTATGTACATCACGTCATACAACTTTAATACATTTGAAAATGAGATTAAACCCCCAATGAATAAAAAGAAAATAATAATAAAGTAACTAATAGTCTGTAGACAGAAAGAACTAGAAGGCTGAGATAACAGCATAGTTGGAAAATGAGAATTTGTAAATTGTAATCGATGTCTAGTCTTCCCACAATGTTTTAGTTTGATACATTCATATTAGAGATAGATAGATTATGTTGTTTGAACAAACCATTAAGGGTTTTTTTATCAGTCTCTGGCTCTATTACTATACAGTTATGGTTGTTGTTGTATTTACTGTTTACCTAATATATTACCAGTCGTCTACTTTGAAATATGTTAAGACAACATTGTAATATCTGGAAATTTGGATGTATTAGTAATAGTGTTGAACAGGAGAAAAATGCTTGTTTTCTTTGTCCCAAAATGCTCTAACCCATTTTCACACATGGATACATTTTGACGCTTATGAATCGGATGTCTTTTGAAAGAACTTTGTGGCAGAAAGAGAAATTGCTCATAATGAGCAATTATTCTTTTTGACTCAAGTTTTCAGCATTTTTCAGTGATAAAAGTATCATTTTTAGAGATTTTCCATATCCATGCCTAACTGTTTTCAAAGTCGTCTGCTACAGATTTGATGAATGTTTGAAAGGGTCAAATGTTGTCTGCATCAGGTAGTGTGTTTTTCCCCTCTTGGCGCTAAATTATTGGATTAGCATTTCAACTGACTTGCTGCTCTCAGGATAAATGGATAAATGGACCAATAGTACTTGTTAACTTACTTAGGAAATGCCATGATATAACTGAATATTGTTGAAAAGCGGCATAAAACTACGAAAATAAATAAATCAGAAACAAAGCATTGCATTTATAATATTGTAGGGCGTGATGGCTACATCCCCACCTATGATCCAACTGGAAGTAATTACAACAATGGACCCCAGTACGGGTGTATACAACCTTCATCAAACCTGAAGTACCGGTTCCTTATTCTGGTATGTATGACAGTGTTAGAACTAGTGGTTAATCCACTTTAACCCTTTCCCACATACAGTCGCTTTCTGATGCCTCTGCAGCAGGCATCTTTTTGAAAAAACTTTCCATATGTTTTCAAAGACATCTGATACAGATTTGTTTTATGTGGGAAAGGGTTTTCAGGCATACAGCAAATCAGAAGCAGCAACTTTGAAAACCTTTAGTCAAAATAATTATATGCTGCAGAAGCATCAAATTTTATCTGCATTTGGGGAAAAGGTGAAACCAACTTAAAAGTTACAAGTTGTTTTTTGTGTATTGCAAATTTCAGATCAAATTGGTCAAAGTCTGATCAAGACCTCCACTGTTCATTATTACTTACATAAGTTTCTTGGCAGATTCTGTCAACTTTAGTATATTTTGATAGGACTGAGGAGACCTACAAGCTGATCTGAACCTGCACAGTTTGAAAATGCTAACTTGTACCTTTTTCCATGCATGATGTCATATAAAGAGATTTTCCATACTCATGCAGCTGTTTGATATGTGGGAAGGGGTTAACCCTTTCTGATGGCTTTTTGAAAACATAGTGACAAAACGAGCAATTTCTCCTTTAGCCACAATGTTTTCCACTTTTAGTCATAGGTTATCCATTCAATTATAGAGATTTTCTATTTTTTGACAAAATATGTTCGAAGTTGTCTGCTGCAGAATTGTCGTATGAGGGAAAGGGTTAAGACCATCATGAATTTGTATTAGTTTCGTTTAGATCCCTTTTACTCATGTACAAATCTGTTCAAAAGCTTTCCATCATTTCATATCATATCAGATCATATGTGGTTCCTAAAATTCGCTTATATTTCATCCATATCAATATCTTTTACAGGACAGGGGAGCTCCGGATGTGATCACGAAACATTTCCACAATGTTCCTTTTGAGGCGGAGTTTGCATCAGAGAACCCATTATACTCCAGTCTACTGTCAATCACAGGGGTGGACGGATTTATGATGAGTGTCAACCCACTATATAAGGTAAATCTTCTAGGATAGTTCAAGATTCAAATATTTTATTATACTGACTTTCTGAAGCCTCTGCTGCAGCCCAATTTTTAAAACATTGTGGGAAAAAGGAAAGTGGCTAATAATGTTTTCACAATAATGAGATTTTCACCATGTTATAGCCCTGTCACACCAGATCGTTTAAGGCCAATGTGTGAGTAGCGCGTTTAAAATAGCTGGCAAACGCTGAACTTTCACAGAAAAAGTCAAGTGGAAACATTATTTCATTGTGTCCATAACGTGTTGATAACAGGTTCATAGCGTATGCCAGCGCGTGAGTAGCGTGTGAGGACCGCATCACCGATTTAAAGATAACATAAGACAGCTTTGGCCAGCGCGTGAGTAACGCATTAGTCTCACACTTGACGACTGCCTAGCGGGTGAGTAGCGTGATCCAACATAGTGCAAGGACCACATGATTGTTTGTATACACCCTCAAGCATTGCCAGCGTGTGCAGTCACACGCTGGCAAACGCTGGAAACTTAAGGTGTGTTGAAAAATGTAGTTTTGCCTCAGCGTAAGAGAGCATGTCCCAGCATGAGAGTAATGCGCTCAGCGTGTTGCTAACGATGGCCTAGCATTGATCAGTGTATTTTATTACAGGTAACTTCTGGCTTCCAATGGTACATGCAGATCTTCTACACAATAGGACCTTCTGATCCCAGCATGCAGCAGTATCGTAACAGACGATCAGCTTTCGCTTCCATGCACCGATCCCGACGAAATATGGCATATGATGTGGATACAGATTCTGATTGGTTAGAAAACAACAGTAGTAAAAATGGGACAAATATTAAAATACTCAGGTTAAATGATACTCAGATCGTATCAGACTTCCAACAAGGTGGACCAGTGAATGTGGCCACCATTGTTTTACCAGTGGTGTTTTGTGTGATACTTCTCATCGCAGTGATTGTCTTCTTTATTATTCTACGTAAAAGAAAAAGGCGCAAAAGAAAGCCTCCAAAGAAGCAAAGTAACATAGAACTCGCCAAACAAAATTCTGTGATTTATAAAGGGAACCAGAACAATATAGTCAAGCTGGTTTCCAGCAGCATTGAACTTAAACAAACCTCACTACACTCTGGAGATCGGGGAAAGCCATTTGTTCGGGTTAAAGACACAAACATTAAAACCGACAAAAATATATCAAAAGGGAACGGAACTGAAGTGTGATGTGATATTAATTTTATCATTCGATGACACAAACTCGTTTTTTGTAATCGGCCAATATCAAAGTTGATGCAAAGAATTGTGATGCATTTCGGGTAAAAAAAAAAAAAAACAGCGACTTTGTAAATACTGAATTGAACAAAACAACATGAAAGACTGACACTTCTGATAACTTGTGTTATTTTTTATGTTAATTGTTATTTCTGATATATGATTGAAAGGTGCGAGATCCAAAACATTCCAAATAAAAAGGTTGTAAGAAAGTGTAGAAAGTAAGACACTCATTTAACCTTTTACCTCATACAATCTCGCATGCCTTGTGTAGCGGGCAATTTTGGAACACATTGTTGAAAAAGTAGCAATTGAAAAATATAAGAAAATATCAATTTCTCCTTTTTCCAAAATGTTTTCAACCTGGCATAAAAATATGCTATTTTTTTTCCAGATTTTGACATGTTTCCATATATGTTTTCAAAGCAGATGGTTCTAAAGATATCAGGTCCAGGAAATATGTTTAACCCTTTCCCACCTGCAGACACATTTTGACGCAATAGCAGCAGAAAACTTTTGAAAACATTGTGGCCTAAGGAGAAATTGCTCCTGATGAACAATTTCTCCTTTGGCCACACTGTTTTTAACTTTATTTAACAATAAAGCTTTCATTAATGGAGATTTTTCAGGTTTTTTGTCACTATGTTCTTAAAAACGTTTGCTGCAGATTTGTTGGGTGTGGAAAATGGTGAATATAAACCTGTTCTCCCATGAGTCATCTCTAAACAAGTTTTATTACAATAATAATACATGTAATAATGTCTTTATTTTATCCATCTCCCACATATAGACGCTTTTTGACACCTCTGCAGCAAACGACTTTTGAAAACATAATGGCAAAAGGAGAAATTTTTGATGCAGAGGCGTCAGGAAGTGTCTATATGAAGGGAAGGGTTAATAGAAAAAACTTTGACAACTCTGGTGTGTGTTGTAACACACCAAAATAGGCCAGTACAAATGTCATATCAAACAGGAACCAAGACTGCAGGGATTATTATTTATAGCTCCACTATTCGTAGCATAGTGTGAGTCAGATGGCAGAGGTACATGTATTCCGGTGACACTTTGGTTGAAGTTGGAAAACGTGTTTACTATTAAATATTAGTTTCAAAACTATTCTTTTGAAAATGCATGTGTGTTTAACCCCTTCCCTCATATAAACGCTTTCTGACACCTCTGCAGCAGACGGCTTTTTGAAAACATAGTGACAAAAGAAGAAATTGCACAAAACGTGCAATTTCTCCTTTTGCCGCAATGTTTTCCACTTTTTGTCATCGGTTATCCATTCAATTATGGAGATTTTCTATTTTGTTGACAAAATATGTTCAATATCGTCTACTGCAGAATTGTCTACGAGGGAAAGGGTTTACCGCTTCCCACATATCAAACAGCTGCACGAGCATGTAAAAATCTCTATAGATGACATCATGCATGGAAAAAGGTACAAGTTAGCATTTGTGAACTGTGCAGGTTCAGATCAGCCGGTATGTCTCCTAAGTTTTCTATGTTTTGACAAAATACGTTCAAAGTTGTCTGCTGCAGAATTGCCGTATGAGGGAAAGGGTTAACCCCTCAATGATGCCTCAAAATGTATCTGCAAGTGGGAAAGGGTTAAAGGCAAAAGTGCAAATGTAGTTCAGAAGTCATGTCTAGCCATCAAATTTTTTATGTAAAAAGGGGCATGTCTAGAACGTAACTGCCATTGCAACTTAGTTATTGAAATAAAACTTCATGTCTGTTATCCATTTCCCTCATTCAGACATATTTTGATGCCTCTTCAGCAGACAGATTTTGAAAATATTGCAGCAAAAGAGGAAAATGCTAATAATGTGCAATTTCTCTTTTGTTTAAATCTTTTCAACTCGAATCGGAAATCATACTATCATTTACAGAGAGATTTTTCAAGTTTTTGCCCAAGATGTTTTTCAAAGTCAACTGTTGCAGATTGGTTGTATGTGGGAAAGAGTTAAAGGAGTGAGTCAACTGCAGATTCCAAGTACCATTACTCTACCTCTGTTAAATAACGAATTATCACATTTTGTGTCAAACACTTCTACGTGCCTGAATGGATTCTTTCACTACAAGTTTGGCAATTAAATGGTCGTTGCCATATATATAGATGCATTAGCAGTAAACAATTGATGAAATTTGTGTGACAAAAGAAGAAATTGCTCATAATGAGCATGTTCTCCCTTTGCCACAATATTTTCAACTATTCATACATTCATTTAAATAGATTTTCAGTAATTTTTGCTATATGTTTTGAAAGTCATCTGCTGTAGATTTGTTATTAGCTCACCTGGGCACAAAGTGCTCAAGGCGAGTTATTGTGATTGCCCTTTGCGGCGTCCGTGTGTCAACATCTTCTCCTTTGTAACCAGTTGGTCAATTGGGATGAAGCTTAACAGAAAGCGTCCTCAAATTCTTCAAATTGTTTACTCAATGCAGAATTCTGGTTTCCATGGCAACTAAAGAAACAAGTTCTTATCCAAAATGTTCATATAATTTTGTAGAAATGTTCCTTGGGTGACCCTATCGGATTCCTTCAAGCCATGTTGATTGGTCGTAAAACATGGCTGCCATTTGGTCTTAAATGGCTATACTGAAAAATTCAAGCTATGTTGATAAGTTAAAAAAACAAAAACAAACGACTGAGGGCGTGCTGTATTGCGTTATAATTGGCTATAGTGAAAACTTTAAAATCTTCTTCTCAGAAATGTAACCTGGGTTACCTTTTAAATGAATCCTTTAAGCCATGTTGATTGGTTGAAAAATGTGATCGCCAGTTGTGAGGCTGTTCTGCCTTCCATGTTCAAATAATTTTCCTAGTAATTGTGGCAAATCACATTCAGGTGAGCGATCCAGGGCCCTCTGATTTAGTGGAAAGGGTGAAGGTACATTTACACATTTAATTCATCTATAACAATATTGCAACTGAAATCAACTGCCTCAGAATTAGGCCCATCTTAACGGTATGAAACCGTTGAATTGCCTGCAGTAATACTTCAGTTATATATTTTAAATTAGTTATAAGGTGTTGATTATTATACCCCCAGATACATAGTATATGGGGACTATATAGGAGTCACGCTTGTCGGTGGGTCGGTCTGTAGATATTTCTTGTGAACACTATTTCTCAGCAACCCTTGGTCAGAATTCAATATAACTTCACAAGAATGATTGATACCAAGCCTAGATGTGCATATTGTTGGCGTGTTGCACTGGAATTATTTGTAAATGAGTTATGGCCCCTTAAATTTCTTATACATACGTATATTGTCAGGCACCAGCTGGGGGTATTCATCATCTTCAGTGATATTTCTAGTTGTTTTTTAAAAAAAAATGCATGATATAACAGTTATATACTTATTGGTGAGGTGTTTAATATGTTTATATTTTGTATGTAAAACTGTTTCAACCTTTCCTTCACGTAGCTGACTTTTGATACCGCTGCTGCACAGGGTATTTTTGTGACACCTGTCAGGTGGGAGACACTTTGGGATCACTTCTCTGCTGTCTATCTGCGTGTCGCACTTTCACTTACTGACATATTGGCAGGTGTCACATGTCAATCTTTGAACACTTTTTTTTTAACCGAAGAAGTAAAATGAGATAGGGGCCGATATTGAACAATTTTCTTTTTCCTTTACAATGGTTTCTGATGTTCTCTGCAGCAGGGGTATTCAAAGTATTTTTTCTTTCTAAGCATAAAACTTAAATTTCATATTAACCCTTTCCCTCATATAGACGCTTTCTGACGCCTCTGCAGCAGACAGCTTTTTGAAAACATAGTGACAAAAGAAGAAATTGCTCAAAACAAGCAATTTCTCCTTTTGCCACAATGTTTTCCACTTTTAGTCATAGGTTATCCATTCAATTATAGAGATTTTACATTTTTTAACAAAAAATGCTCAGTCGTCTGCTGCAGAATTGTCGTATGAGGGAAAGGTGTAATCCTTTTACACATACAACAAATATGCTGCACATGAATTTGAAACCTTCTAGGCAAAAATAAGAAAACTATAACATAAAGGTATAATTACTGAAAAAAGATGGAAACATTGTGGGAAAAGTAGAAATTGCTCGTTTGTAGCAACTTCTCCTTTCGTCACAATATTTTCAAATTCATCTGCTGCAGTGAAGACAAAAAGCACATATGTGGGAAAGGGTTAAATAAGACGAACACAGATCACTTTTTCAACAACACAACCAGATTCTGATGCCACTAGTTACACATTATTAGAAAAGGATGAAATACTCACAAGTAATTTTTCAAAAGATGTTCTTTTTCGTAAAAGCATGAAATTTGTTACCACCAAAGGTCTAGAAAAAGGAAGGGTAAACAACTATTTTCCAAGCTAATCATTCTTACAATCCAACAACATCCTATGCTGTGGGTACTCAAAATAATTGTCTCAGTGAGGTGATTCTTTTGAGGACCTTCAACGTAGGGTTAACCCTTTCCCACAAACAACAAATCTTTGAAAACGTCTAGGCAAAAGCACAGAAAATCCATTAAAATGAAAGAACATTAATTGAATCGAGTTGAAAACATGGTGACAAAAGGAGAAATTGCTCGTTTTGAGCAATTTCTACTTTTGTCGCCATGTTTTCAAAAAGCTGTCTGCTGCAGAGGCGTCTATATGAGGGAAAGGGTTAAAGGGTTTAATAAGGAATTTAGAGAATGGAAAATGTCCCTTATCTAGAGCACTGTTAACTATTTGTATGTATACAATTTCATGTAAAATACTTTATATATATTATTATATGTAATTTAAAATGTTTGTTAATCATTTTTGATACATGTAAATTTCAATTTTTAAAGCATTTTTACCGTGTTATTTTAATGCCATCCTAATATCTGACAAGTCATTTTCATTTTGAAATAAATGCATTTCTCATTAGTTTCTCTTCTTTATTTAAATTCTAATCATGTCGGCAATTGAGTTGTAATAGTGGGGAATTATTAGGATTTATAAAGGGCCTCAACAAAAGAAAGCCCACCTTTGAAACTTTATGACAAGTGAAGATCCAGTGTTCACAATCTAGTCATACAAACAAACTGGAAGCCTCTTGATGACAGTTATGTCCAAAAAACCAATTATGCAATTATGATTTTTTGATCATAATTGGCATCAATTTCAAAACTCTGTGGTGTAGTGTTTGTTTTATGGGGTTTTACGCCGCTTTCAACATTATTGTCCCCCGCTTTTAGCGAAAGCGTGGGGACTATTATTTCTCATTCGTCAGTCCCTCCGTCACGCTGTCACAAAAACTTTAACCTTAGTCATAACTTCTGAACCGTAATAGGTACTGCTTTCATATTTCACATGTGTATTCCTTGTGACAACCCCTTTCCATCAATACCAATTTTTTTGACCTTGTGACCTTGACCCTGGCGGGGGACCATAATTCTCTGAATTTGCTTGTTTCAGTTATATCACGGCAAAATCATATCCATATTCATGATCCCTGGGTAAACAAACCAGTTCTAGGCTAGAAAATGTGCCTTGCCCATGGGCACTCCATCATGATCGTAGTGCCGCGGCTGAGGATCGAACATGGGACACCCGGTTTCAAATCCGTGATGCTAACCACTCGACCATGGCAGATTCCTTGTGATGCAGTGATGGAGCGTCGGTGTGGAAAGTTGAGGGTCCATTCCCAGCTATGTCATACCAAAGATCTAAAACACGGAAGTAATGTCTTTCCCTCCTTGGTGCTCAGGATTGTGGCGGTAGCATTACGACAGATTTGCTTGTGTCAGAATATATGTGCAAATTTTACTGGTAACTCGCCAAAGAAATGCTAAAAAAGTGTCGAGTGTGGCATAAAACACCATACAAATGAAACCTAAAATAATTTGGGCTCCCGCTTTCTGATTTTGTAACAAGAAACCGCTGAAGACGGTAAGGCAGGATTGTCGACAATTTGACCCTGAAAACCAAGGTCAAGGTCAAAGTAACCATAGAAATCAATAGAACTTGTTACTGGTTACCTTCAGGCAAAGTTTCAAGTTTGTAACCCTTTCCAGTGCCGAGATTTTGCCTCAACCTGAAACTTTAACCAAAATGTTGACGGACAGACAGACGGACATCGGCAATCTATAGACCGGAATTGCTAGAGCAATCCGGCCAAAAACATTCGGCGGCTATTGGTACTTTGCGAAACGGAACGGAACGAGGGGCACCATGTGGGGGAAATAGGCAGTCATCCAATATGTAAGCGCGTATGTAACTGCAGCGACGTTAAGGTTTGGTTTTAATGAGATTGCTTTGCATCAGACGAGTTTTGAAACTACCCTTAGGCCACAATGTTCTTAATTCTGTTCAATAATTATACTTTCAATAGTGATGTTTTCATAGTTTTCTGCAGCAGATTCTTTTGCATATATATGGGAAAGAATTAAGCTTCACATTAACAGTCCAACTGATTTTACTCATCAATGAAAGCAAAGGCAGGAGAATGTGTTTATTTAGTTTAAAGGATGTGTTTGGGGTAAAAGAAGTTCAACAATCTGTTTTCTGTATGACACAGGCAAATAATTTCAAAACTATCAACCCACTGCAGCAATTTCTTTCCCTTTTTTAGGACTTTGTGTAAATGAAACATATTATAAATGAAGTTTGAAATTTAAAAATAAAAGCTCTTATGGCTAAACTGGTTTGAAAAAAGGAAAACCATGTAAGCATTTGTATAAGACATTTTTTATTTAACAGAGTTAACAACACAAAAAACCATCATGTAATTCATTAATGACAGAACAATGAAACAAGGTAATACATATGCAAGCCATGTTTAGAGAAATATAGAAAAGTTTGGGAACATAAAAAAAAGAGCGAAAATATGCCTGCATCTCTGATAAAATAAGATTATAATTGATCCCATGTAGTATTTCTAACTAATTTAAAATTGTATAAGTAATCATACTCTAGCAACACTTCTCTGAAAAGTCCACTCTTATTTAATTTATTATTTAATGGGGTTTTCAGCACATTACTTCAGTTATATCATGGCGCTACAGAACATGGATGACTCAACCAGTACTAGGCTATGTAATGTACCTTGGCCAAGGGCATTGTACGATAACTGCCACTTACGAGGTTCTGTACAGTCTGGTAATCGTCAATGTTCAAAATTGGAAAATGTGAAAAAGAAACCAGTTGCTTGGCAAGATTTTAATTTGGAAAACTGTTGAGAGAAAGCATGGATAGATAAATTGCCTGCCGTGATATGACTGAGAAATTGTTGAAAAGGGCACCAATCAATCAATTGTTCACCAGTAGTCATACCAGCATCATATTCATAGAAGCCTTTGGAGAATAGTTGTGCAATTTGATTGCCATAGCCATTCATTCCTATACCTTTGAAGGTCATTTTTTTGTGTGGTGTGGTTCATTTGAAATATCAGTCCTCATCAAACACAATATGCTTTCTTTCCTGTGTATCTAGGCTTGCCTTCTGGGCTTTGTCCATTAACTGCAAAAATAAATTAAAAGAAATTTACAGAGTTAGAAATGTTAGTATATAATGTCTGCTGCAGTAGCGTCAAAATACAATGACGTTGTGGGTAATGGGTGATCAAGAGTAATGTCTAATTTGGAATATTCTTTTGAATACCCACAAAACATTGTCTGGAGTGTCTATGAAAACTTTCCCTCATACAACAATTCGTCAGCAGATGACTTTATACATATTTTGTCAAAAAATAGAAAATCTCTAAAATTGAATGGATAACCTATGACTGAAAGTTGAAAACATTATGGCAAAAGGAGAAATTGCTCATTATGAGCAATTTTTCCATTTGGCACAACGTTTTCAAAAATCGTCTGCAGCAGAGGCTTCAGAAAGCGTCCATGTGAGAAAGGGTTAATCTATGAATCGAAATTAAATGTTACTTTTGATGATTCTCAGCGGACAGGTAATTAAAACATTCTAAAGAAAGGAATATTTAGCAATTCTGTTACGATTCAGATTTCTAGATGGATATATATATATAGATTGACAAAATATTTTTTTTTTCTTCAGAACAATAGCATGCGTCTCCAAAATTCCCATCCGGAAAGGGTTAAACATCGCAGCATAAGAATATATTTGAGCAGCAAAAGTCAACAAGATGTAATTCAGAATAACATAAATGTTTCGCGGTCAAAGGGGATTGTTTGGTGTTTTTCTCCGCTTTCAATGATTTTACAGTTATATTACACGTTTCCTGGATAAAGTACTAGTACTACTGGTCTATTTATCCTGAAACCAGCCAGTCAGACGAAATGCTAACCCGCAACCCTGAGCGCCAAGGAGTGCAGCCATTACTACCATTTTTAAAGTATTTGTTATGACCCAACCGTGGATCCAACCAGAGACCTTCCACACCCGAGTTGGACACTCTTCTGAGGGTAATAGGCTGCAACCACATTCAACCTCAAGGTTTATCTTATCATATTAATATAACTAACAACCGAAAAACTTTGAAAATTATGAAACCTACAGAATGTTAAAAGTCCAAGGGCAATAACTCCACGTTATGATTTAACTATCCTTTTAGCTAAAACTATTGAAAAAAACATTTTTGTGTACAAATTCAAAGAACTCCTATGAATGAAGGGATTTGGTAGCATTAAAAAATGCCTATTACATTTGTGACTTTGTAAACAAAAATAAACAAATAAAAAAGAATTATACCCTTACTTTCTGGTGGCCCCTTTTCTTTGGACGACATTTGTTACTTAACTTGGTCTCGCGATCAGATGAAAGCTTGTCCCAATACTGGGTTTCTGCATCACCTGTGAAAAGAACAAAAGTGTTCATAAGAACATGCATGTCATCTGCCATATCGCCATAAATCCTTGCCCACATACAGCAGACGACTTTAAAGAAACATCCAGGCATGAATATGGAAAATAAATGCAAGTATAATTTACTGAGTACAACCTCCGGTGAGACCATTGAGGCAAATTGGGAAAATGCTCATGATAAGCAATTTCTACTTTTGCCACAACATTTTCAAAAGTCGTCTATTGCAGAGGTGTCAGAAAGTCTATGGATATGGGAAAGGGCTTAGTGAAAGATTGACAGACAGACAATGGAAAGGCTATCCCCATACCACCCCGTCACAGTAGGCTACACAAAATGTAGCTCTATAAGTGTAAATTTATCTAACTAGCAAATTGGACCCTTTATTCTCTTACGACTGTAGACCTCATAAAAAATAGCTAAGCAATTTGAATCAACACCAAATCAATATAATTCATGTAGGCGGCTTTGGATTAATTCTCAAGTCCATAATTATGTAGGACTATTAATAACTACATTACATATCAGGAAACCAATTCACGCTCCATCTATTGAGTGGAGTCATGAATCAGGTCTAAAGTCTAGATCGAAATAACTATTTATTACATATGGTAAACTTTCTGAGTAAGGGTTCACTGTTTACTAAACATGGTATTTTAAGAGTCATCAGGCTTTGAAAACATCCAAGATTTTTTTGGCATCATCTAAAACTTTGGATAAAAGCATTTTGATAAGTGTAGAACAAATTGTCATAAAAAAAAGAAAATTTTAGAAATTTCTTTTCCCCCAAAAATGTTTTGAAAAGTTGTCTTGTGCAGCAAGGGCAGCAATATTTGTCTGTTTAAGGACAGTATTAAGAGAAGTCCTAAATACAATGACAGAAAATATTATTATTAATATTATCATTTATTACCTGAAAGAAGACTAAATTTGACAGTGTCTACAGAAGTCTGCAATATCTTGGTTGCTGATTCAGAATTTTCACATCTGATATGTCCCTCACAAAGACCGTCATGTAGGTCAACATAGGCGATCTGGATGTCTTCTTTCAAGGACTCCTGAAATAATTAAAATACCACATGCGACCATTGAATGGAAAGGAAAAGTATTATACAAATTGTGGAAACCCTGAAATAACTAAAATATCAGGAACCATTCAATGGCAAAGTATAATATTATATAAATGGGGAAATCTTGAAATAATTAAAATATCAGACGGGACCATTTAATGGCAAGGAATAATATTATATAAATTGTGGAAATCCTGAAATAGTTAAAATATCAGATGCGATCATTTAATGACAAGGAATAGTATTATATAAATTGTGGAAATGAGTGATACATAATTATATTCTTACCTTCAGCTCTTTACGAGTGATTGCTTCTTCAGACGTGACTTTAACAATTACATTGGCTATGAATTCAATGTCTTTTCTTTTCTTTTTGCCTTCCTTCACTGTTAAAAAAGAAAATATAATTGTTTACAATATTCTTACACTATGTATTTAGGAGAGCTATAGATGAGGGGCCTATTTCATATTTGTAAATCATTTTGAAAAAGGTGCTTCGGGAACTTGAATGGAGTGCTCCCCGGAGCACGTGTGTCACCTTCCGAGGCCTTGTCAGAAAATTTTAATTTTTGACAGAAAAGGTACAATAACTATGATATAAAAATATTTGGATTATCCCCCTTTTGTGAACCAATCATACACATTGATATAAACATTTGTCAGAAGTTTCAATGTAATCCTTTTGAGTAGAAAAAAAGGTTATTTGAAAATGTGACGAAAAAGTGTGACGGACAGACGGACAGACGCCGGAAAAAACAAGTAACTGGAGGATTGCAAGCAATACCATAGTCCCCTACCGGTTTGCACTTTTGAGTGTTTCTGTTGTCATAGCAACCCAATGTTTAGGTATATCAAGACAATAAAGTATGAAAATAAAGAAAGGGAAATAACTCAAAAATTAGGGAAGCAAGAGTTATGGTTCATGTGCACTGCACTCCCCCTTGATATGATGTATTCATGTGTGAAATTTCATAGCCATAGCTAGTATAGTTATGGAGATATGCTCCGGACAAAAATCAAGTATGAAAATAAAGAAAGGGAAATAACTCAAAAATTAGGCAAGCAAGAGTTATGGTTCATGTCCACTGCACTCCCCCTTGATACGATGTATTCATGTGTGAAATTTCATAGCCATAGCTAGTATAGTTATGGAGATATGCTCCGGACAAAAATCAAGTATGAAAATAAAGAAAGGGAAATAACTCAAAAATTAGGCAAGCAAGAGTTATGGTTCATGTCCACTGCACTCCCCCTTGATGAGATGCATCCATGTGTGAGATTTCATAACCATAGCTAGTACAGTTTTGGAGATATGCTCCGGACAAAAATCAAGTATGAAAATAAAGAAAGGGAAATAACTCAAAAATTAGGGAAGCAAGAGTTATGGTTCATATGCACTGCACTCCGCATTGATGAGATGTATCCACATATGGAATTTCATAGCCATAGCTAGTACAGTTATGGAGATATGCTCCGGACAAAAATCAAGTATGAAAATAAAGAAAGGGAAATAACTCAAAAATTAGGCAAGCAAGAGTTATGGTTCATGTCCACTGCACTCCCCCTTGATGAGATGCATCCATGTGTGAGATTTCATAACCATAGCTAGTACAGTTTTGGAGATATGCTCCGGACAAAAATCAAGTATGAAAATAAAGAAAGGGAAATAACTCAAAAATTAGGGAAGCAAGAGTTATGGTTCATATGCACTGCACTCCGCATTGATGAGATGTATCCACATATGGAATTTCATAGCCATAGCTAGTACAGTTTTGGAGATATGCTCCGGACAAAAATTTGCCGGACTGACTGACTGACTGACTGACAGATGGACTGACGGACTGACGGACGGAGTGCAAACCTAATAGTCCCCTTCGGCACGCCGGTAGGGGACTAAAAAGTAATCCCTAAGTGCCTACCATGCTACGCAGGTGACACAAAAAGTAACTGTGCATAAATAATAATAATCTACTTGCACATTCATGCTAAATGATACAAATGAAAATTCTTTATAAAACTTTCTTCAACCCTTTCCCTCATATAGACACTTTCTGATGCCTCTGCAGCAGACTGCTTTTTGAAAACATAGTGACAAAAGAAGAAATTGCTCAAAACAAGCAATTTCTCATTTTGCCACAATGTTTTCCACTTTAAGTCATAGGTTATCCATTCAATTAGAGATTTTCTATTTGTTGACAAAATATGTTCAAAGTCGTCTGCTTCAGAATGGTCGTATGAGGGAAAGGGTTAAGCTTTCTATGACTAATGGATAAATGTGCAGAACAAGATAAGACTGGCCTGGCTGATCTGGAACAACACCGGTCTCAAATGTCTTACAGTTGTTTTTTTGCAGTCACATTCATCTGTCCTTCAAACTATTGATATATTTGTTTTGAGAACACACAACATAGGGTTTAATTCAATAACCAGAGACATTGTAGGACAAAGGTTGGTAACTCCTCTTTATTTCAGCCTATACATTTGTGAAAGGGAGCCAACTCGATGAAGGCAAACCACACCTTAAACTATCTTTTATTGTGTGTGTGTAATAAACCTTTCCCAAATCTGCAGCAGACAATGCAACTATAATAATTGAAAAGAGTTGAAAACTCTGTGGCAAAATGAGAAGTTGCTCATTATGAAAGGGAAAATGGTAATAGTGAAATGGTCAAGCTTACCTTTATTTTTTTCATTCATCTTTTCATTTAATGTCTTTTTCAACATTCTCATGTTGGTTTTCTGAAGTTCTAGGTATTCCTTTCTCAATTTTAACCACTCTGTCCTGATTAAAAGGAAGAAGAAGAATTGAAGTAACACAAGTGTCTTCCGTCAATACAAACCTAAAATGTTTAACCCTTTTCCACATACAGTCACCTTTTGACGCCTCGGTAGCAGGTGACTTTTGAAAACATTGTGACAAAAGGAGAAATTGCTAATAATGAGCAATTTCACCATTTTCGACAATGTTTTCAACTCTATTAAACTAGAATGGAGTGCTCCCCGGATTATCCCCCTTTTGTGAACCAATCACACACATTGATATAAACATTTGTCAGAAGTTTCAATGTAATCCTTTGAGTAGAAAAAAAGTTATTTGAAAACGCGACGAAAAAGTGTGACGTAAAAGTGTGACGGACAGACGGACACAAAATCTATTCTTTCATTTATAGAAATTTTTCCTTTTGTCTCTAGATATTTTCAAAGTTGTCTGCGGCAGATTTGTTGTATGTGGGAAAGGGATATACAACAAAACCCCTTATGTGCTTAATATGTCAAACGTGTTGCTGTAATTCAAATATTGCACAGAGAAAGAATGAAAGTGAAATGCCATCAAAATAGTAACCAAACACATATTAGTTTGGTAATAGCTATTTAGAAAGCACAATATTATCTATTTAATAACTTTAAAATCTCTCTTATTTTTGATAAACAATATTGACAGTAAAACATTAAAAAATTCATAATAAATTAATTCATGTAAATACACTTTTTCAGATTTATAAGCCCCCCCATTTTTTTTGTAAAACTGTACAACTTTATATAATGTTCCAATATATCATGATGGGAATCTGCCATGTTCGAATGTTAAGTGTCGGGGATTTGTAACCTATCGCCCCAGATGATCCCTAGTCTCAGCAATAATGGTAAGATGCCCATGAGCAAGGCACATTTCCTAGTCTAGTACTGGTTTGTTTACATAGTGATCATGAATAAGTGAACTGTTGCCATGATATAACTGAAATAATGCTGAAAATGGCATAAAACCTTAATAAAACAAATCCAATATCATGATAACATGACCAACCACAAAACCCATGCCCTTCCACAACCTCATGCATTTTGCTTGCAGCACAGACATAGTGGTACATGTATTCTTATTGCTTCAATAGTACTTCTTCACCACAGCAGGGCCTGCTCTGGGTTGAATTTTTCTTTCGCCACCACTTTCGCCACATTGAAATAAAGGTCGCCACTTTTAAATTTTAGGAGCCACTTTTACTTTTAAGGAGCCATTCATTTTCGCCACTTTTGACAAATATTTTAGCCATTTGTTCGCTACTTTTCTTTAATTTCAAGAGAAGAAATATTTATATGCAATCTCATTAATGGGTCCACTATTTGTGTGTACTCGTCCATAATTAAATAGATTTTTCCCAATCAAAAATGACAAATTACATTGTCATTAAAAATCATGAAAGGTATACGTCGATCGTCTAAACCTGCTTCAAAAAGCGTGCCGATATATTTAATGCATCTATAATTGCCAATTATCATATGTATCAATATCGCTCAGAGTTGTTGGTCAGTCGGATTAAAAGGCTGAATTAACACTTCACAACAATACAACAAGTGTGAAATACACAAGCTGTCAAAATGATAAAAACGGGTATCGTAAAAATGTCGTAAAGTGGTCACTGGTTCCCGACATTGAATCAAATGACAGAGCATTATCTTAGATTAACGGAACCAGTCACTGTATGTCGTAAACTGATACCCAAAACAGGTAAATGTTGATGATAAACCCTTTCGCCACTCATGAAATAGCTTCGCCACTTTAAAATAATCTTCGCATTTGGCGAAAGTGGCGAACGACAGCGCAGGCCCTGCCACAGATAGCAGTGCATGTATGAAAGGAGAAGAAGATTTTTCAAGTTTTCAGTATAGCCATATAAGGCAAAACAGCCCAGTCCCTGTGGCTATTTTTTTAAACCAATCAACATGGCTTGAAGGTATCTGATAGAGGGTTCACCCTAGAAATATTCTACAAAATCATTTGAAAATCAATCAGACACTTTGGGAGGAAAAGATTTTTAAAATTTTCACTATAGCCATATGAGGTAAAACATTAAGAGGATGCTTGCTGTCAAGTTTCATTCCAATTAACCCACTGGTAACTGAGGAGAAGATGTTGACGGATGCCAGACATAGGGCAATCACAATAACTCACATTGAGCACTTTGTGCTCAGGTGAGCTAAAAAGTAATTAACAAATAAAGCGAAACAATCACATTGGTTAAACCCCCACATTTTTTTTCAAATGTGAAACCAGGTGCATGTGATGAAATCATTTTGTATCTAGCCAAACAACTACGATATTTTGGCTACAACTTACAAAATTGCATGCGTGCAAAGACTATATTTACACTGTTGGAAACTTGTCGGCTTAACCAATAAATCTTGATTTTCTCTTCTATGCTTCTGATATTTCGTATGAACCTTTCCCACATACAGATGCTTTCTGATACCACTGCAACAGATGACTATTGAAAACAATTTCACCTTTTGCCACACTATTTTCAACACTATTTAACAATTAGATATCATTTATAGAAATGTTTTATATTTTAACCAACATACTTTCAAAATGTCTGATGCAGATTTGTTGTATGTAGAAAAGGGTTAAAACAAGTTTAAATATGTCATATAAAATAAATGTGCAAAGTACAGCCAATATACATGCAAGCCTTATCACTTACTTTGGAATCACTCTCAATTCAGGAATCTCTTTCTCCTTCTTCTCCTTTTCCTTCTTATTGCGTAAACGTTTCTTCTTTTTCTTCACACTGTTTTCTTTGTCATTACCTTTTGACAGACTTTTCACTTCCTCTTTTAAACCCGTTTCCTTTGGAATATTTTCATCAAGTTTCTGCTTCTTTTCGGGAACAGATTCTTGAACACTTTTATCCACTTCATTGTCACTTTTATTTACTACATCACTGTCTGGTGCATTAGTTTCACAGGTTTTGGAGCGACTCTTTCTCTTTCTGGATTTCTTTTTACCACCTGGAGTTGCTTTATCTGTATCTGACGCTGTATTGTAGTCTGTTGGGATGTCAGATTTCTTCCGTTTAGTTGGTGTCGGACATTCAACACTATTCTCACTTACAGTCCTCTGTCTTTTACCAGGTATGCAGACTTCACTGGCCTTTGGAGCTTCAATGTCAGCCTCCTTGCTCTCTTGGATTTCTTCATTCTCATCAACAAGATTTCCATCAGAAATCATTTCTTTCACCTTTTCTTCTGTATCTGAAACAAACAAAATACATTCTCCAATTAGAATGTTTAAGTAAACACACACTGCAACAGCCAAAAACCAATTAAGTAAAACCTTGAGAGACACTTGTCACATATAACCCTTGCCCACATTTCGATTCATATGTGGCAAACGACTTTTGAATAAATAGCGGCAAAAGGAGAAATGGTCAAATCTTCCTTTTGTCACAATCTTTTTAACTATATCCAATGACCAATGATTAAACTTTGATTATAATAGAATTTCGACTTTTTCGTGCATACATAAAACAGAAAACATAACCAAGTACTTTCATGCAATCAGTTCCATTCAATCCTTTTATTTTCATTTTTATAAATGTTCCATAATTTGGTCTAAATGTTTTCAACTTCATTTGCTGCAGATATGTTATATTTGTATGTGGTAAATTATTAAAACATAAGTTTCAAACCTTTTATTTGATCTTCTGGTAGTTTCTTTTTAAGTGCATCCAACTGATGACTAGTCTTAGGAAACATGCCAAGTTTTCCCACAGCCAATTCAGCTGGAGGATTGTTTAGTTCCTGAAAATATTCAAGAGAAATTTTGTTTGTTTAAACTGCTTTTAAAACAAGAGCTGTCCATATGATAGCATGCTCGACTATTTGTCATTTGACTCTATAGTAAACATTGGTAAATGAGATATGTGCATGATAGTACCTTGCATGCCAAACTTTACCCAAATTGTCAAAGTCAAACAAGGGCCATAAGTTGTACGGAATTCATACAAGAGATATCTAACTTGACTGTCTGACATCCCTGAAGACATGAATGAAGTTTCCAGTCAATACCATTAGTGGTTTCTGAGATATGTCCATGATAGTATCTTGCATGCAAAACTTTAACCAAAAAGGAGCATTATTGTGTAAAAATCTGATGTAGAGTTATGGGACTTATCCTGCTAAGTCATTTGATGATGTCCAATAAGTGTGTGAAGTTTCAAAGCAATAGCATCTGTGGTTTGTTAGAAAAAGCCCTGCGTGCAAAGCTTTAACCAAAGTTGTAACGCCGACGCTAACGCACAAGTGACTGTAATAGCTCTCCATATTCTTCGAAAAGTCGAGCTAAAAACCCAGTTTTATCATGGCGTTACCTGGGTAAGTTACAAGTACTACTGGTCTATTTTTACTGACACTTGTAAGTCAAGAAGGGAAAGCCATTTCTACCATATCTGAATCCTTTGGTGTGACCCAGCTAGGTATGGAACCAGCAAACTCCCGCGCACAGGTGGATGCTCTACCACTATGAGAAACTGAACTCATGTGAGCAGAGCTCAAGATTATTTCATGATTTTCATGCTGTTAACCCTTTCCCTCATACGACAAATCTGCAGCAGACGACTTTGAACATACTTTGTCAAATAATGGAAAATCTCTATAATTGAATGGATAACCTATGACTAAAAGTGGAAAACATTGCGACAAAAGGAGAAATTGCACGTTTTGTGCAATTTCTTTTTTTGTCACTATGTTTTCAAAAAGCCGTCAGCTGCAGAGGCCTCCGAAAGCGTCTATATGAGGGAAAGGGTTAAATCCTTATTTGACCTATAAACACTATGTTGTGGGTACTCAAAGAAAATCGCTCAGTGAAACTCTTTTTTTAATTACATACAACAAAGCATATGGTAATGAGAGTGATATTTTGGGATAACATCCAAATACGAGGGGGGTGTTCAAAAAGTTTGTGGAAAAGTGCTCCCATTTCTTTATCTTTTGAAGCATTTCAGTAAAATTACGCTATTATGTAGATCGTGATATTCCCTATTCAATTAGTAATTTTCTGATCTGTATTCTTAATTGGTAATGACAAAGCATTACTATAGCAATGTCACTGTTGTCATCTCGGCCAAATTTTCAGTATTTCTAAATGTATATGTTTTCGAAACATTACGTCCATTATCCTTAATTCTAAAGGCATGTCTAAACAAGAAACCGCTAAAGACGGTAAGGCCGGATTGTCGGCAATTTGACCTTGAAAATCGACAAACCAAGGTCAAGGTCAAAGTAACCCTAGAAATCAATGGAACTTGTTACTTTTTACTTTCAGGCAAAGTTTCAAGTTTGTAACCCTTTCCAGTCCTGAGATTTTGCCTCAACCTGAAACTTTAACGAAAATGTTGACAGACAGACATCCGGACAGACGGACATCGCCAATCTATAGACCGGAATTGCTAGAGCAATCCGGCCAAAAATAATAAAATAATAAATAATAAAATATAAATAATATAAAACTATAAAACTGTTGAAAGCAAATTAAAACACAAGTCCATATAACTATAAAACTGTTGAAAGCAAATTAAAACGCAACTTGCCGTGATATAACTATAAAACTGTTGAAAGCTGAGTAAAACGCAATTTGCTGTGATATAACTATATAACTGTTGAAAGCAAATTAAAACGCAATTTGCAGTGATATAACTATAAAATTGTTGAAAGCAAATTAATACGCAAGTTGTCGTGATATAACTATAAAACAGTTGAAATCAAATTAAAACGAAAGTTGCCATGATATAACTATAAAACTGTTGAAAGCAAATTAAAAGACAAGTTGATATAACTATAAAACTGTTGAAAGCAAATTAAAACGCAAGTTGCTGTGATGTAACTTTAACCAAAATGTTGACGGACAGACAGACAGACAGACGGGCAATAGGAACGTGAAGGTCAAGAGTTATCATGGAAATCAAAAGAACATGTTAGTGGCTACACACAGACCAATTTTCAAGTTTGTAGCTGTTTCCATGTCCGAGATTTTGCTTCAACCAGAAACTTTAACCAAAATGTTGACGGACAGACAGACAGACAGACAGACAGACAGGCAATAGCAACGTGAAGGTCAAGAGTTATCATGGAAATCAAAAGAACATGTTAGTGGCTACACACATACCAATTTTCAAGTTTGTAGCTGTTTCCATGTCCGAGATTTTGCTTCAACCAGAAACTTTAACCAAAATGTTGACGGACAGACAGACAGACAGACAGACGGGCAATAGGAAGGTGAAGGTGAAGAGTTATCATGGAAATCAAAAGAACATGTTAGTGGCTACACACAGACCAATTTTCAAGTTTGTAGCTCTTTCCATGTCTGAGATTTTGCTTAACCAGAAACTTTAACCATTTTGCCTAACCTAAAACTTTAACCAAAATGTTGACGGACAGACAGACAGACAGACAGACAGACAGACAGACAGACAGACGGACAGAGCCAATCTATAGACCGGAATTGCTTAAGCAATCCGGCCAAAAATTACAAATAATCATTCCCACCATATTCCGACATGATTTTGGTGACGTCTTTTTGATTTCTGACATCACAAAAATAAACATCTGGTATGTTTTCTAAGAACAGGTGTTAAAATGAGTTTAGAACAGAGATAGGCAATACAATTCCATGTTTGGAATAGTAATTTCATGGCAAAAATGAAGAAAATGTTGGAACATGTCTATGGTAAACTGCAATGGAGAAATTTCAGTTTATAGTGGTTTAAATGCTTCGGGGAGGGAAGAGATTACATCAGGGATGTTATGCTTAGCGGTCATCCAAGCTGGCATAGAGCTACTTGTTAAAAACGCTGTTCTCTGCAGTCCAGGTGTCTATTTATTACATACAATGTAGAAAGAATCGTTTAGATGCTGTTTTCTAGAATCATTGCTTGGACATTTTTAAGTGTATTTTATTCAATGGAGAGCATTTTGAAAAGCATTAAGTGATTTTTCACAAAGCAGTTATCATGAACGGGTACGTTGACGTCAAAATGTGTTGGGCTGGAATTTGTTATTTGGTTGAGTGAAGTTACCGTACGGTGGTAACGATGACTCTATATGTACGCAAGTAATGAATTTGATATTTTGTGATCAAATTGGTATTAAATTAAATGATATCTAAATTAAGTTCCAGCAACTTAACTGCCTTATATAATATAGAAATAATAGCCCTTTTCCGCAAACTTGTTTAAAACTCCTCGTACTACTCTTTATCTAGAGTTCAAGCAAAATCTTCAGCATTTTACTGTTGATATGACATGATACTTTTAGAGTTCTCTGCATGAAACATTTCTAGTGAAATATATGTATACAGTCAGAGTTTTAAAAATTAACTGATTGCCGATAAAAATCATCTGTTAAAATCAGTTTTTGATCTGTTAGTTTTGCTCCCCTAGTGGGCCCCCTTCCAGGGATTTGCCCTTTATCTGACCCCAAGCTTTTCTCAATTCATCTGTTATAACAAAACATTTTGACAACCCTGGCAGTCAAACGTGTGATCAGCAGCCACCCAAGGGAAATGATAAAACTGGTTGCTTAAGACAGGTGGCTGCTAATCACAAAAATCATTACTTGGTCGGATTTGGTCAAGTTTATGTTCACATATTAATATTATATACAAATGCTAGAAAATTAATCATTTACATTACAAATAGTAAATTGTCTATTTTAACTAAATTTGGATAAAACATTTATTGGGACAAACAAATAGTGATTGTTCAAATTATGATTATCAAAGAAGACAAAAGTATGAACAATTTCCCCATTTTCAAGACTGTTTTTATTTTATGCAGAGGCGTAAAACACTCCCTATGTGAGATACATGATTCTATGATCAGATCAGTCTCTTACAACTCCCAACACCCCCTACTGCAATAAACTGCTGAAAACAGTGTTGGAAAATTTAGTTTTCCCTCATATAGACGCTTTCTGATGCATCTGCAGCAGACGCCTTTTTGAAAACAAGCAATTTCTCCTTTAACCACAATGTTTTCCACTTAAAGTCATAGATTTTCCATTTTTTGACAAAATATGTTCAAAGTCGTCTGCTGCAGAATTGTCGTATGAGGGAAAGGGTTAAAATTTAACATCTGACAGTTAAAGGGTAGTAGGGAAATGAAAAAAAATCCCAAAACAAAGCAATTCCTCATGTCCTAGTACTCCTACAATGTTTTCAAAGCAAAACTTTACAGGAGCATCAAAAGTATCGGGGAAAAGATTAAATAAATTTTACCTTGCAGGCTGCTAGGGCACCTTCAACTGTTTCAAACTCTACAAACGCAAATCCTTTCAGATCTCTTGTGCTCGGGTATCTAGGCAGACTAACGTAGGCTACTTTACCACAGGTGGCGAACAACTTCTTCATCCATTCATGGTCTACATTATTAGGTAAACTCTCCTGCACAGATACAATATGAATGATTAAAATAAGTAATGTGGGAAAAGAAGCTCATAGGTATGTATATATTAACCCTTTCCCTCATATGGACACTTTCCGACGCCTCTGCAGCAGACGACTTTTTAAAATCCTTGTAGCAAACAGAGAAATTGCTCATAATGAGCAATTTCTCCATTTGCCACAAAGATTTTAACTCTATTCAATAATAATGCTATCATTTATAGATAGAGATTTTCTATATTTATGTCTTGATAATTTAAAATTCGTCTGCTGCATATTAATTGTATGGCGGGAAGGGTACTAAAGAGTATCAGGTATCTCCTTTGAAATGATCTGTCAGAGAAAAAAAATAAAACATCCGGAAAATTAGAAGAATCATTTTGCTATCAAGTTGAAAACACTGTGGGAAAATAAGACTTCCAATGTCTTCCAATATTTTTCTACTATCAGAAAAAGGCTGAATATACTTCGGATTACTTCCTTCAGAAATCAATTATTTTTCTCATAAATGTATGCTTCATCAGGAGGGTATTTCATCTTCTGAAATTATTTTATTTGACCTCCAAAACCTATGTTATTTGTTAGTACCCACAACATAGTGTTTGATTATTAACTGTTCATCTGATATGGATCATAGTTGACACCTTTCTGGCAGATGACTTTTACAAACATTGTGGTAAAAGGAGAAAAGGTTCAGCCTGAAAATTACAATTGCAATTATATAGATGGAACCAGGGCTACAGATAACTTTTTTTAGTGAATTGGGTATTTACTGCTATGTTTTTCAGACAGTTGCTTTTTTTTAAATTTAAATAACAGGGATAATTTTACCCCATCATTTTTTTCAAATTGCTTTTTTGTACATCTTGAAATCATGTGGCAAAGTGAGACATAATGAGAAATGTCTCATTTTCTAACAATATTTCAAAGATGTTTAAACAATGCTTTTAATTGTGGCCAATCTATATATTTGGGGAACCCTTATTCATCCAGACACTTTTTTAGTTTAGTTTTGCTTTAATCTGTATGCCCAGGGTACATCTTCCATTAGTATTTGTCCCGTTCACTTCGAGCCATTGATACTTATTATTCCATTTGGATCGATTTAATGTAAATTATTTAAGCAACACAAATGTAAACAATTGCTTTATTTACGTTATTTACTTTATTTGCTTTTGAGAACTCCTCATTTTAAAAAGAATTGCTTTTTTTGACAATTCTTTGGCTTTTTAAATCCTTTCCCTAAGACAGAAAATCTGAAGCAGACGACTTTGAAAACATAGTAACACCTGCCAATTTTCCATTAAAGATAGCTTAATTGTTAAATAAAGTTGAAAACATTGTGGCTAAAGGAGAAATTGCTCATCCTACATACAACAAATAAAATTTCTTAAAAACTATGGACAATTTCTATTATGAATGATCCATTATTGAATTCAGTTGAAAACATTGTTGCAAAAGTACAAATTGCTCATTATGAGCAATTTATTCTTTTGTCACAATGTTTTCAAAAGCATTCTGCTGTAGAGACATCAGAAAGTGTCTATATATGGGTAAGTGATAATTAAATGTAGTTCTCATATTTTAAGTTTGTGTATGTATTCAAGTCCTTTGCTTAGCACAAAAACGAACAATATAGGGTCTTCCTGTTTTTAGTGAAAATGCAGCACTTACAGCATTTAGTTCTGAACAGTGGTAAGAATAAAAAAGTCATCACAGTTTAAGATGAAACAATGCACTTACCACATAGACTGTTCTTTCATCAAGGTTTTGTGGCGCCGATATAGGTGTGATTCTCCTCACTTGAGTTTTATCTTTGTTTACCTATGACAGAAAGGATTGCGTACAGAGGTGAGCCTTGTCATACTACTACTAGTGAAATAGGCCCTTAGACATTTATGCCTCTGTCACATTTGCTCTACAGCTAGGATACAGCGGCCGTAGGCCCCAGAATTCGAGATACATACGGCAGCCACAGAGGAACTGCGGTGGCCTCAGGGTCACCCTAGGGCATATCCCTATCTTTTACAGGCCATAGGGGTCGCCGTAGCAATTAGACACTCCGTAGCCATGCTGTAGAGAGGTTCCACGGCGACCACAAGTTGAGTGTACGGTGGCCTTGTGTTTGCCGTGAGGCTGCCCTAGAGTCTTATGAATTACAATTGACTTTTGTGGATCCCCAAAAAATTGCGGCAGCCGCAGGAATTCCACAGGCAGCCCGGCCCATACGGTTGCCTTGCGGTATGTGTCACACCCTGTGGGCAACACAATGCCCACGCAGGGCTCCCGTATGCTCGCCGTGGAGCAGGTATATATACCTTGTGTCTGCCTTGGTATTTGTCAAAAAAACTACTGCCGCAGCAAGGATGCTCTTATTTGACTGTGCGTCATCACTTCAAAGACTGTACGGCAGCCGCAGGTTTTCTGTCTCCACAAATTCAAAATGCACTATGTGGCTACGCTAACATATGTGACTGCTACAGCATGTGACCGTGGGAATGCTGCGGCGGCCCTATAATTGCTAATGGCTGTAGATAGTTTAGACCCCACGGTAGTAATGTGACCGAGGCATTAGTTACAGCTTTTTTTTAATTTTACATCTATTGTGAAACAAGAGGACCATATTGGTCCTGGAATCACACACAAGGGCTAAGTCAACAACATAGTCAATGACAATAACTCATTTTGTGGTCAGAAGCAAACACAAGTTTTAACAAGATTTCCTTTCAATTTGGCCTGGTGACCCTTTTCAACCTGATATGACCCATATTCGAACTTGGCCTAGATATCATCCAAGACAATAATTCTGACAAAATTTCAACATACTCAAGTTCAAAATACTGATTCAAGAGTTAACAAATAAACCTGAATATAATTTAGACATTCATCCTGACAAAGAAACAACCTGCTCAAATTAAAAATGCGGCTTCCAGAGTGTTAACAAGATTTCCCTTCAATTTTACCTTGTGACCTAGTTTTTCAACAGACATGACCAATATTCACACTTGGTCTAGATATCATCACAGGCGTCCGAATTTCCATTACAGAAAAAGAGGGGAAAAAACACACAATACCTCGTTAAAATACTCAGAGTCTCTCTATATTGTCCATACGCTATGATAATAATGATAGTTTGGGAAATCTCTCCTGTGTTACTATAAATAGCCCCTTTATACGGTCCATATAGTATAATAATAATGACAAAGTGTGCAACGACATTTTACCCCCTTGCTCGATTTGGGCAATAATTTCCGCAGAAAAATGTCTAAACCGACCTGGTCCCAGGTAGTGACAAGTTCATAAATAATTTTTCTTATGATCCACCACATCAATATTTACCAACCGACCAATACGCAGATGTTTTTAAGCTTAATGTTCATTATTTTTGACAATTTGCAGATGGCCTGACCGCCATGCGCTGACATCACAACATAACACTATATCTAAAGTTTTGCCTATTGACCTAGTTTTTGATCAGACATGACCTATATTCAAACTTAGCCTTGATATCATTAAGACATGCTTAAGTTAACAAGAGCACCGCGTACGGCACAGACGCTCGACTGATAGGGAGAAAAAAAAATGAGCTAAACAAAAAACATTAACCTGACGCCCACGCCACTGCCGCCGCCGACGACGCCAGGGTCATGACAATAGCTCTCGTTTTTTTCAAAAGTCGAGCTAATAAAAAACCTTAACCGGATGACAACACCTTCAGTGTAGATTTTCTAAGTCCAAAAGGGGGGATAATTTGGTCAATATTAAGTTCAGGGTTATGGAACTTGTTGTATCAAGTTATGTTAAAACATTGAATAAGTTTAGGAAGTTTCAAAGCTATAGGTTAAATTGTGTTTCAGTTATCACCATTTATCTCCCTTCAAAGTAGATTTTCTAAATCGAAATGGGGAGATAATTTTGTCAATACTATTTACAGAGTTATGAAACTTGTTATATAAGGTCAACTTAAGTCACTCAGCAAGTTTGTGAAGTTTCAAGCAAAAAAAAAGAAAAGTTTTTAAGATATGAAAAATCATGAGTAAAAAATTGTCAAAAACCTGAGCTAAACAAAAAACCTTAACCTTACGTTTTGAAGTTTTAAGTGAAATAAATAAAGATTTCCAGCTATATACTTTTATTATTTAACATATTATGATTATGTTTATGAAGTTTAGTGACTTTAACAGTAGTAGTTTGTTAGAAAACAGAAAAAAAACTGAGGTGAACAAAAAACCTTAACCGGACGACCACGCCGCCGCCGCCGCCGACGACGACGCCAGGGTCATGACAATAGCTCTCGTTTTTTTCAAAAGTCGAGCTAAAAATGCAGAATCCAGATTGTTAACAAGATTTTCTTTCAATTTGACCTTGTGACCTAGTTTTTCACCCGACATGACCTATATTCAAACTTTGCCTGGATATCATCAAGACAAGCATTCTGACAATGTTTCAGGCTGCTGAAGCAAGAATTTGCAGTCCCTATAATTTTGACAAGATATTTCTCAAAATTGGCCTTGTGACCTAGTTTTTCACCCGACATGACATATATTATAACTTAGTCTAGATATCATCAACACATTTATTCTGTCAAAGTTTCAACATTCAACATGCTCAAATTAAAAATGCGGCCTCCAGAGTGTTTACAAGATTTTCCTTCAATTTGACCTTGTGACCTAGTTTTCTGACAGGTCCCATATTTCATACTTGATGATCATCAAGGCAAACATTCTGACAAAGTTTCAAGCAAAACATGCAGTCTCTATAGTGATGTAACAAGATATTTTTATATTTGGCCTGGTGAATGTGACCTAGTTTTTCACTTGACATGACCAATATTTGAACATGGCCTAGAAATCAACAAGGTTTACAAACTGAAAATAGAAATATCACTGAAGGGGATGAATACCCCCAGCTGGTGCCTGACAATATACATATGTATGAGAAATTCAAGGGGCCATAACTCATTTAAAAACAAGCAAATTCATGAAATTTCTATCCCCCGCTTGGAGGAAATATTGTAGGAAAATGTTGAGGTTAGGTTTAAACATGTCAGTAGACTTTTTATTGAACATGTATTACAGGGTAAATTAAACTGATTGAAGAAAGCATAGTATAAATATTGCATACATGTAATGATGTTAAGCAGATCGTTGGTAATCTGTAGGGATTGTAGTCCACACAATATGGTGTCCGCCGAAAGTGATATTCGAACTTGGCCTAGCCCTTAAGGCATTTAACGTTGTTACCAAGTTTGAAAAAAAAAGGTTCACATTTGTGGCAGTTATTGCACGGAAACGACATTTTTTGTTAAATAAGGGGCCATAACTCCACCAAATAAAGTCCGCCGAAAGTGACGATCGAACTTGGCCTAGCCCTTAAGGCATTTAACGTTGTTACCAAGTTTGAAAAAAAAAGGTTCACATTTGTGGCAGTTATTGCACGGAAACGGCAAGAAACAACATATTTTGTTAAATAAGGGGCCATAACTCCACCAAATAAAGTCCGCCGAAAGTGATATTCGAACTTGGCCTAGCCCTTAAGGCATTTAACGTTGTTACCAAGTTTGAAAAAAAAAGGTTCACATTTGTGGCAGTTATTGCACGGAAACGGCAAGAAACAACATATTTTGTTAAATAAGGGGCCATAACTCCACCAAATAAAGTCCGCCGAAAGTGATATTCGAACTTGGCCTAGCCGTTAAGGCATTTAACCTTGTTACCAAGTTTGAAAAGAAACGGTTCACATTTGCGGCAGTTATTGCACGGAAACGAAGTGTGACGGACGGACAGACGGACGGACAGACGGACGGACGGACAAACCGAAATTAATAACCCCCCTTTTTTTCTTCGAAAAAGCGGGGGATAATAATCCAGTGCAACACGCCGACAATATGCACAACTAGGCTTGGCAGGGCTGGCTCTGGCCTAGACAAAATAATAGCCATTTATTTTAAATATTTTTTCATGAAAAAGATTAATAGCCAAAGCCAAAGCTAACGTGTGAAGCGCGTGAATGTGGTACAATAAAATAAACGCATGATAATGCTTTGTCAGCATTTTTATTTCATATATATTTATTACCCCTGTATACAAACTTTTCATATGACATTATCAGTTAGTCAAAATAGCAATAAGGTACATTTTTTTTTTATAAATATGATTCAGAGGGATACTTTTAATCTCAACTATACATTATAAGGCTATTGAAATTCATAAGTTCATCTTGGAAATCTAAACACTCAGTCCCTATCATGATCACTGTCTTTGTCCAAGTCAATTTATTTCTGTTACGAAACGGAAAGGGTACGAAACAGTCTGCATATAATTACCAAAGTGAAAGTTAATTTCCGGAAAACCCTTCCAGTTAAACAAAAACAAATTCTGTGTTTAAATAGTCCAAATCATTTAGACAAGTATTTGCTCGTATTTGTTTTGCTACCGACGTCTAAAAACCACCTCAATGATACATGAAAATCGAAACCACATTGATCAGCGATAAATTTAATCGTCCGCCATTTTGTTTGCAAGGTAAACAAATCTGTTAGATTTAATAAACATGTCCTTTTTTTTAAAAATTGGATGCATCGAAAATTATATCGGCATTGAATTAATTTAAGGTGTTATCATTCTAAATTGGGGCGATTAAAATGTACAATGAAAGGTGATAAGTTGCAAAGTCTTCGAAGTATATTACACACACTCAAGGATTAACTGATAAGGCGATGACCCACGGCCAATCAATCTTGTAATTAACACCGGGGTATGACACTTGAGATAAACAAGGTTGTTCACGCTTCATTGACACATGTTTTCATGCTCTCATACGCAATTAGCAGGCGATTTTTTTTATCCAGTTGCAAAATAAAATAATGGTCATTTTCCGTCGCCAAATTAACAAAATAATCGCCGTCTTCATTAAATAATCGCCATTTGGCGACAATGGCGACCTACAGCGCGAGCCCTGGCTTGGTATCAATCATTCTTGTGAAGTTATATTGAATTCTGACCAAGGGTTGCTGAGAAATAGTGTTCACAAGAAATGTCTGACAATATACATATGTATGAGAAATTCAAGGGGCCATAACTCATTTAAAAATAATTCCAGTGCAACATGCCGACAATATGCACAACTAGGCTTGGTATCAATCATTCTTGTGAAGTTATATTGAATTCTGACCAAGGGTTGCTGTTCACAAGAAGTGTGTTCACAAGAAATGTCTACAGACCAACGGACCGACCGACAGACTGACCAACCGACAAGCATGACTCCTATATAGCCCCCATATACTATGTATCTGGGGCCAGGGGTATAATAAGTTTCATGCAGATTGGATAAAAAATAGTGGCCTCTAGTGTAAACAAGCAAAATGTTGATGACAAATGATGAACATTGGACAAAAGATGATCACAAAAGTTCACCATGAGCACTTCCTTCTCAGGTGAGCTAAAAAGTATTTGAGGTCAAGTCATTCATCATTCTCAATGTCTGCTTCCTGGAGACTTAAACCTTTCCCACAAACAATCGCTTTCCAACGCATCTGCATCAGAAACTTTTGAAAACATTGTTGCATCTCTACTTTTACCAAAATGTTTTCAAATCTTTTCAATAATTCTACTTTCATTTATAGAGATTGTCCATAATTTTATCTAGATGTTTTCAGTGTCATCTGCTGCAGATTTGTTGTATGTGGAAAATGTTTAATGATATTTATTCTACAAAAATTGCGAAACAAGCGTTCAGGTTATATATTATTAATAACTCTCTATGCCTGCTTCCTAGAGACTTAATAGGTACTCAGGCCCTTAATGTGAAAACATCCCAAAGTCAAAAGCGGCACATTAGGGGACTCAAACCCAGAACCATTGGTTCAAGAGGCCGATGCTAAACCACTTCACCACTGTCATCAGCTTTGGTGTGCAGTTATATGTTGAGGAAAATAAAATGCAATCATATCTTTTCCACATACAACAAATCTGCAGAAGCAAAAATCTTTAAAAATTAAAGTACAAGTACAGAAAAGAGATGAAAACATGGTGGGAAAAGGGGAAATTGCTCATTATAAGCAATTTCTGCTTTTGCCACAATATTTTGAAGTCATCTGCTGCAGAAGCATCAGAAAGCATCTGTTTGTGGAAAAGGGAGTTTATTAATGTCATTTTCAACAATTTTTCAGTCATATCACGGCGGCCAGTTCACCTACGCATGTGTTTACTAGCTTTCTCACACCAGTAATCCACACAACATACTTTCCAAACAACTGGCTGCTTTTCCACAGGAGATTATTATTGCAGTGAACTGCTTACATTGGGTAGTCTTTGTTTTTGGTGTCAAACTAAAATATTACCTCAAGCATTTTGGATTTGTACATCAGCGCATCAGCTATAACATTCACATCATCTGTTAGAGATGCTATCTTGTTGAACTTGAGAAATATGTCCAGATCTACGTCTGAAAAAATAGGAGTCTTGTTAAAATTAAAAATTGAATTAACTAGATTAACTGTATTCCTTGTTTACCATCTATCAAAGATATTTCATAGACTATTTCTATGTTGTCTTCTTTGAACAACAAGATGTGTTTGTGAAACATTAATAACCGTCCTCAGATGGAAATATTTCTTTTAAACACCGGTCAAGGGTCACTGTCACAACAAGATAAAACATTTTGGTATCAATAGAAAGGTCTAGCCACAAAGAGTACACATGCTGAATATTAACGCCCCATCTACAATAGGTCAATGGACATAACAAATCAACGATCTCATGAATATTATTTCTTATAAACGCTTTCTAGTTATATCTGAAACATTAATCTGGGACTTTGTTTGTGTGTATGGTGTTTTACCCTTTCCCTCATACGACATTTCTGCAGCAGACGACTTTAAACATATTTTGTCAAAAAATAGAAAATCTTAATAATTGAATGGATAACCTATGACTTAAAGTGGAAAACGTTGTGGCAAAAGGAGAAATTGCTTGGTTTGAAGGAAAGGGTTAACACTGGTTTCAACATGTTGTCAGTGTGTCACTGCAATTCTAGCGTAAGTTACAAGTATTACTGGTTTATTTATCCTGACACCAGTAAGTGTTGTTAAACCAACCCCATAATCATGAGTGTTAAGAAGGGAAAGCCATTACAACCAATCTTAGTCTTTGGCATGACCAAGCCAGGTATCGAACGAGGAACCTTCCATACCAAGGCGGACGCTCTATCACTGAACCACCAAGATCATTCTTTTGAGTACCACAACGGAGCAACATGATTTAACCTTTTCCTACATACAATGAATCTGCAGCAGACGATTTTGAAAACATTTAGTCAAAAAAATCATGGATATTCTCTGTAAATGAAAGAAGAGTTATTGAATTAAGTTGAAAACATTGTGATAAAAGTAGACTGAGCAATTTTTATCTTTCGCTAATATGTTAGTTGTCTGTTATGTTGATATTAACTTTGATCACAAGCATGCAAGAGCAATATTCCCTTTTCAAACAATGTTCTACATTCTCTCTTAAATTTCGTGTTTTCTTATGTGAATACTTTCATTTTCTATCTTCTGATTTAAACTAGGAGAAGTTTAAAAAAAAATATAATTTTAAAGAAATATTGTAATTTATAAGTTATTTTAGAGTAGTCTACATTCTATTTTAATAGCAAACAATGGAAAATCCTACACCTTGTAAATTGAATGTATTCTTTTGAAATAGCTTTGAACACATTATGGTAAAAATTTTCTCTTTTAACAGCAGTGTTTGTCTGCTGCAGAAGTGTGGGAAGTTTTCTATTAACCCATTGCCATAATCTATACAACATTTCATTAACAGACAACGTTGAAAACATCTAGGCAAAAGAAAAACCTGGAAATTATCTGTAAATAAACAAAAGATGTCAAACATTATGCCCCCCTAAGCGCCATGTTGTCATGAATATTTGGATTTTTTTTGACCCGATGACCTCAAAATCAATAGGGGTCATCTATTGGTCACCCCCATGTGTGCAGGCAATGTCTAGATATCACTCGGACAAGCTTTTCACTTTCAAGGTCACTGTGACCTTGACCTTTGACCCGATGACCTCAAAATATAGTGGTCATCTACTGGTCAGGCCCAACCTCCCAAGTCAAGTTTGAGGACCATAGATTTAGGCATTGTTGGGTTATCACTCTGACAACCTTGGTTACTTTGACCTTGTCCTTTCACCTGATGACCTCAAAATCAATAGGGGTCCTCTACTGGCCACCTCCAGCCTCCATGTCAAGTTTGAGGGCCATCGGAGCAGGCAATGTCAAGTTATCACTCGGGCAAGCTTTTCGCCTTCAAGGCCACTGTCACCTTGACCTTTGACCCCAAAATCAATAGGGGTCATCTACTGGTCACCCCTAGTTTCCATGTCAATTTTGAGAGTCATGGGTGCAGGCAATGTCGAATTATCACTTGGACAAGCTTTTTGCGTTCAATGTCAGTGTGACCTTGACCTTTGACCCAATAACCTTAAAATCAATTAGGTTCATCTACAAGTCAGGCCCAACCTCCAAGTCAAGTTTGAGGACCATAGGTCCAGGCATTGTTGAGTTATCACTCGGACAAGCTTTGGTCTACCGACAGACCGACATGTGCAAAAGCAATATGCCCCTCCCTCCTCTTCGAAGGGGGCATGATTAATATATCTATAGGTGCTACCTATTTACGAAAAAACGCAAGATAATTATAAACAAAAATTAAAGAGCATACTTTGGCCATAAAAAAGGATTTATAAGTAATTGACTAGACAATACTAATGTTAATGTCATGTTTCGTGCATTATCAAAAAATATTTGGAATTCGTATTGCTGTCGTCTATTATTACGAACAGAAAATAATAAAGTAAAGACTTTCAAAAAATCAAGGAATACATTTATGATGAACGAGGTTAAAACATGATGGCCAAGATGATCCTTAATCGATCACCTGCATTATGGTAAAGAAGCAAAAAGATCAGCCCTTTGCTGATGCCACCTGGCGACTGCCTTTTTCAACCAGTCAATATGACTGGAACAAATGATGTAAGGCGTCACATTTCTGCTAAACCCTTTCCCTATTAGATACGGTTTATGGGGCCTTTGCAACAGACGATTTAGGGAAAGATTGTCGCTAAAAGAACAATTACTCCTTATGAGAAAGTTATCCTTTTGCCACAATGTTTGATAAATAGCTCATGTATAGGAATTTGGGGTATTTCATGTTGATACCACTTTTTTGCGGGAAACGACGTCGCTCCATTGACGTTACGCCAAGATGAAGTGTTACGGAAATGACATCACGTCCTTCTTTGGCTACGATACAGTCAAAATTTAGGTTCGGGCGTAGAAGTCTAATGCTGTCGGGAAAACATATTTCTTACAAAGTTCCATTTATTTTTAACTTTTCGTACAAATGTTAATCCCCACAAAACACAGCACTTTAATGATCTTAAATGTCGATTTTAAAAAAAAAAGATTAAAAAGACGACTATAATTTTAAAAATCCGTGTTTTTCGTGTCATTTTATACATACCCAAAATATCGATTTAAAAAAAATTATTAAAAAGACGACAATAATTTTTTTTCAATCCGTGTTTCTCGTCTCATTTTATACATACCCAAAATGGCGGCCCCCATGGATTTGGCCAGTTTCATTTCAGAAAGCTTCATGGGTTATTGGAAAGAAAAAAAAAAAAAAAAAAAAAAAATTCTCACACCCGTTAACCATAAGCGAAAAAAACCATTTATGTTTTTTTTTCGTATTATTGAATAGTTGAAAACAGTTACAAAAATTGAAATCCTCAATTTGAGCAATTACCCCTATTTGCCACAATAACGGAGTTCGCCCTGGACATTTTTCAGGCGCCATCACTTTCCCCAAATGAGTAAAAGTATGCGATTTTAAACATTCTGAATTTTTGGGCAACATATCTGGCCATTATTTAATACTTGAAATGAATAAAAGTACTATCAGCCCTTTCTTAATACTACAGACATCTTTTAACCCTTTCCCTCATACGACAATTCTGCAGCAGACGACTTTGAACGTATTTTGTCAAAACATAAAAAATCTCCATAATTGAATGGATAAAGTAAACATTGATCATATTGTGCAATTTCTCCCTTTGCTACATTATTTCAACAGAATACAAGGACTAAAATTTAATTTTAAGAGATTTTCCCTATTTTTGCATAAATACTTGTTTTTAAAGCTGTCTGCTTCAGCCTTGCACGGTTGACGGATTCTTAATGAATTTGGCGCGCAAATCTGTTTGGAAAGGATAAGTTTGAAACAGGCATTAATCAATTTAAACTTACAAAAATATTGGATTGTTTTTGTTCAGTCGATCTATGTCAAAATACTGCATACGGAAATTCCAAAATGTCTTATAAATAGCTCGCCAGACTGGTTATCGATTGTATTTTAATCTCAATATTATGAAAGCGTCTAGATGATAATATTTTTAAATCTTTAAACACTGTCACATGTTTCGCATCTATCTTAAATCAACATGCTTAAGTTAATCCTATTACTGCTCGTTATTGTAGATTGAAGGACGACACTTGACACCTGCTGTTCAAAACAACACAATGACAGTATAAAAGTTGCACACGCTCGAGTGATTTACTTGCTGTTTATCAACTTTAGTACTGCCGTTAATATGCAGCGAAAATAAAATCATGAAATGCAAAACATAAGTTAATTATGCGGCGCGATTCTCGAAATATATCTTCGCCAACAATTTTCGCCAATTCGAAATTTCTTGCAACAATTTTTTTTATTTTCTTCGCCATTGGTAACCACCAGCGGCAACCCTGAATAATGTTTTCAGAAGTTGTCTGCTGCAGAGGCGTCAAAATGTGTCTGTATGTGGGAAAGGGTTTTAAACAGCAAACATTAAACATGGGAAAGGGTTAACCTACATCCTTCAGCATTGTCTTCTATTATTTTCTTCATAAATCTGTCTTTGTGAAAATTTGCGTCACCAAAATAAAACTCCATCTGAAAAATAAAAAGCAAGTCCCTTTTATGATAAGAACCATTTGAAACTTACTCTATGCAAATGAAACATTGATACATATGCCTGAACATTCTGACATACAACAATTCTGCGACAGACAACTTTAAGAATATTTCAGCAATGGTATGGAAATCTACATATAATGACATTATTATTTAAAAGGGTTCAGTTTAACACATTGGGGCAAAAGTTTTCTTCATGATCCATATGATCAGCACAGATTTATTATGATTAATCAAATGCTAATGTAAAAGCTGATGATAGTAATTGCCACATGAAGAGCGGGCAGACACTTACTTTTACAATTTTACCTGTTATGAAAATTTGGTCTGTTTATCAAGAATTTTGTGGAGGGCTTTGACATAGCTACATGAAAAAAAAAAATTGTATGTAGGAAATAATTATAAATAGAAAGATGCAATTCTAGTTGGCTTGCGTATTTAAATATGTACACCTTTTTAACTTGACAAAACGTCCTTAGCAAATGCCTATCAAATGATGTATGGGGTTATGCTCCGCAAATGAATGCTCAGCATAAATTGTGGAGGTCAAATTGTATAAGACATCAAGGGTCAGATATATCTCTGAGGGAGGCGAAATTACTAAAAGGCCAATTAAAGGTCCAGAAAGGCCGATTTCCTAAAAGGTCTGGTCCAAATAGGCCGATTATGAAGGGGACCTATTTTTGAAGGTAAACAGTTTAAAGGTGTTATTATTTGGTATTTAAATTTAGTCTGATGTTTGTTTAACCCTTTCCCTCATACGACAATTCTGCAGCAGACGACTTTGAACATATTTTGTCAAAACATGGAAAATCTCTATAATTGAATGGATAACCTATGATTAAAAGGGGAAAACATTGTGGCAAAAGGAGAAATTGCACGTTTTGTGCAATTTCTTCTTTTGTCACTATGTTTTCAAAAAGCTTTCTACTGCAGAGGCGTCAGAAAGCGGTTATATGAGGGAAAGGGTTAAGATTATTAATTCAATATTTTACATTATATAATTTATCCGAGATGGGTGGAGAATTTATTCGTGTTATAATTGATTACAGGATGCTTTGAATGATTTTTAAAATTCCTTTTAAATTAGATAATTTGAGAAGTTTGAGAACTTAATTGCTTCTATAAAACATTGAGGAAAATTGAGTATATTTATTTGAAAGAGACTATTGTGGAATATTTAATATATGGTGGAGTATTGAATATACAGTCAAACCTGTATTAAGAGACCATCCTAGGGAAATGCTGTAAGTGGTCTCTTAAGACAGGTGGTCTCTTATTGAGGTACAAATGTATGTTTCGTTTGTTTGTGTCTTATGTATACTAGAATATACATGTTTTGGTATTGAAGAATAAATTACAATAAACATTCTGTAGTTATTTTAATTCTATATTTTATTTCAATATTAATCATATTTATTTTCAAAAGTGTAAGTAGATATAGATATAAAACATATACATGGAATCACAAACATGACTGTTATTTTTTATTTGATGGGTTTTTTTTAAATATTTTTTTATTTGATGTTTTTTTTTAAATATAACATAAAAAGAATATCTATGTTCACTAGATCACTTAGCCGATTATAGGTCCAGAATACATGGCATCACGTTGATATAATGTTTTGAATTTTGTGGTAAACTGTATTGCCTGTATTACTAATTAAATCTAATAAAAAAGCTGATTAAATATACCTGTTATCACCATTAGATAGAATGCAAAAAACAAACACAGATCCAATTAAACAGACCAAAAAGTCTGACCAAAGTTATCATAAATAAACAAGACACAAACCCCAAACAATTCAATTGGGGTGATTTAACACAGACAATAATTGATGTTAAAGTGTATTAAATAGAAACTGATAACACTGCAATTATCACCTTTTCCCACTGTAAGACACATCTGCTGCAGTATTTGACCTCGGGTTATTGTGCATGTAACAGGGCCTGCTCTAGCTTGAATTTTTCTTTCGCCACATTGAAATAAAGTTCGCCACTTTTAAACTTTAGGAGCCACTTTTAATTTTTAGGAGCCATTCATTTTCGCCACTTTTGACAAATATTTTAGTCATTTATTTGCCACTTTTCTTTAATTTCAGGGATAAACGGAGAGGAGAAGAAATATTTATATGCAATCTCGTCAATGGGTCCACTAATTGTTTGTACTCACCCATAATTAAAAAAATATAGATTTTTCCCAATCAAAAATGATAAACTTACATTGTCATTAAATCATGAAAGGCCTATGTCGATCATCGAAACCTGCTTCAAAAAGCGTGCCAATTATTGCCAATTATCATATGTACGGCCTTTAATGTATCAATATCGCTCAGAGTTGTTGGTCAGTCGGATTCAAAGACTGAATTAACAATTTAACACTTCACAACAATAAAACAAGTGTGAAATACACAAACTGTCAAAATGATAACAAGATGGCCCTGGATCGCTCACCTGATTATTTATTTTTAACTTTAGCTATATAAGCCCCGCCCCCTTTGCGGCCATAGTTTCCGACCAATCAACTTGGCTTGAAGGAATCTGATAGAGGGTCACCCTAGGATCATTTCTACAAAATTATTTGAAAATCGGCCTGACACTTTTGGAGGAGAAGATTTTTTAAGTTTTCACTATAGCCATATAATGCAAAATAGCCATGCCCACTGGCAGCCATGTTTTTCGACCAATCAGCATGGCTTGAAGGAATCTGAAAGTGGGTCACTTAAGGAACATTTCTACAAAATTATTTGAAAATCGGCCTGACACTTTCGGAGGAGAAGATTTTTTAAGTTTTCACTATAGCCATATAAGGCAAAATAGCCCCGCCCCCTGGCAGCCATGTTTTTCGACCAATCAACATGGCTTGAAGGAATCTGATAGTGGGTGACTTAAGGAACATTTCTACAAAATTATTTAAAAATCGGCCTGACACTTTCGGAGAAGACTTTTTAAGATTTCACTATAGCCATATGATGCAAAATAGCCCCTCCCCCCCCCCGGTGGCCATGTTTTCCAACTAATTAACATGACTTGAAGGAATCTGATAGAGGGTCATCCAAGGAACATTTCTACAAAATTATTTGAAAATCTGCCAACCAGTTTGGGAGAAGAAGAATTTTGAAGGTTTTTTTCCATTTCGTTGCCATGGAAACCAGAATTCTGCATGGATCCCAAAAATTTGAATGAAATCTGGTGAGGTCATTGAGAGGATGCTTTCTGTGAAGTTTCATCCCAATTGACCACTGGTTACTGAGGAGAAGAAGTTGACGCACGATGCACACCGCACAAAAGGCGATCACAATAACTCACCTTGAGCAAAGCTAAAAACGGGTGTCGTAAAAATGTCGTTAAGTGGTCACTGGTTCCCGACATTGAATCAAATGGCGGTGCATTATCTTAGATTAACGGAAACAGTCACTGTATGTCGTAAATTGATATCCAAAACAGATAAATTTTGATGATAAAAACCTTTCGTCACTCATGAAATTATCTTCGCATTTGGAGAAAGTGGCGAACGACAGCACGGGCCCTGATGTAACACTTTACCGGTTTGTCATTTAAACTTAGCACTAAACGTGTACACCATTGCTGTGTGGTTTAAACTTTACACGAGATAGTCGTTTCAGGAATATTTTACTGGTAGATTTATGGGTCGCTTAAACGTTTGATTTTATGAAAATGGGAAGGATTTAAGTGTCCATTGGTCGCAGACAGCAGGATCTCACTTATTGCAGGTTAATTTAGGAATGAAAAACATTGGGGGGAATTCAATGTGGTCGCTTACACCAGGGAGTTGGTTATACCAGGTGGTCAGTAGTACAAGTTTGATTGTATAGATATATTTGAATGTGATTATTGTGGAATATTGTATATATATAGCGAAAGAATATCTCATCAACAATCTGGCAATGTATGTTGAGGAATAACAAGAGCTGTCGGAGGACAGCGCGCTCGACTATTTCAGCGCTTATTTAAGTTACTGAGATAATGGACTCTAATGTAGTTGCATGCAAAACATTAACTACAATTTCTTAAAGGGTGATAATTTGCATTATATGCAGGATAGAGTTATTTAACTTGATTATTTTGATGTGTGATGGTTGGGAAGGGTTATATAACGTTTCAACGGAATGCATCAAGTAGTTACTAAGATATTGACTCTTAATGTAGAACTTTGCACACAAACCTTTAACCATAATTTCTAAGTAAAAAAAAAAGGGCAACAATTTGCACCATATGCAGGAGTTATCTTAATTGGTTGTGTATCTAGTTGTGAAATTGGGAAAGGTTGTATAAAGTTTCAATACAACGCTTCAAGTTGTTACTGAGATTACACCCTAAATGTAGTTGCAAAACTTTAACCAGAATTTCTAAGTCCAAAAAGGGATAGAGTTATCGTACTTGATTGTTTACATAGGTGTGATGTTTGGGAAGGGCTGTATAAAGTTTCAATGCAATGCATCAAGTAATTACTATGATATGGTCTCTTAATGTAGTTGCATGCAAAACTTTAACCAGAATTTCTAAGTAAAAAAAGGGCCATAACTTGCATAAAATGCAGGATAGAGTTGTTTAAATTGAAAGTCAACATAGGTGTGATAGTTGGGAAGGGCTGTATAAAGTTTCAAAGCAATGCATAAAGTAAATACTAGGATATATCGACTCTTAATGAAGTTGCATGCCAAACTTTAACCAAATTTTTAGTTAAAAAAGGGCCATAACTTGCATAAAATGCAAGAGTTATCTAACTTGATAATCTACAAAGGTGTGATAGTTGGGTAGGGTTGTAGAAAGTTTCAATGCAATGCATCAAGTAAACACTGAGATATGGACTATTAATTTAGTTGCACGCAAAACTTTAACCAGAATTCCTAAGTAAAAAAGGGCCATAACTTGCATATAATGCAGAATAGAGTTATCTAAATTAATAATCTACACAGGTGTGATAGTTGGGTAGGGTTATATAAAGTTTCAATGCAATGAATCAAGTAAGTACTGAGATATGGACTGTTAATTAAGTTGCACGCAAATCTTTAACCAGAATTTCTAAGAGAAAAAAAATGCCATAACTTGCATAAAATGCCGGATAGACTTATTTAACTTGATAATCTACATAGGTGTGATAGTTGGGTATGGTTGTATAAAGTTTCAATGCAATGCATCAAGTAAATACTGAGATATGGACTGTTAATTAAGTTGCACACAAAACTTTAACCAGAATTTCTAAGTAAATAAGGGCCATAACTTGCATAAAATGCAGGATAGAGTTATCTAACTTGATAAGCTACATAGGTGTGATAATTTGGTAGGGTTGTAGAAAATTTCAATGCAATACATGTAGTATTTAGGTACTTGCATGCAAAACCTTAACCAAAGTGTGACGTGGACGCCGACGCCAGGGTGAGTAGTATAGCTCTCATATTCTTCGAATAGTCGAGCTAAAAATGAGAAATGTCCAGTAGAGATATGTCGAAGTGGTGATGTATTCCACCAGCAGCATGACCATCTACATCCATCAGTTTGTGATCATGAATTGAAATCCAAGGTTTATTCCAAGGTAAACTCTCTCTCTCTCTCTCCTCATTATTTGATTATTACCGAAAACATCATAGGAAAAGGAGAACTCTCTCGACCTTTTTTTTAATTTATTGCGGTAAAACGAGATTTTACTATTACTATATATTAGGAGCTACTATTACGCGCGCCAAACATAATAGATAAAAGAGAACTCTGTTGCCGCATTTCACTAATAATAAGCAATTATTTATGAGGAAACCGTAAAAAAGTTACATTTAATAATTGTTTACTTTAGGTATGCCAGCCAGCTTGTCAACAAGTGTTTCAAAAAGGAGGTTATTTTAAATTTCAACCGTCCTAACAATGTTGCCGGCTTAAAGAAAGGCTTCCTGGAGACATCAGCGAATAGAGCCCAAAGAACCAAAGACCCTTGGTGCATATTTAAATTTGTTTGTTTTGTTTACATTGTGAATTTGTGTAACATAAGGCTAAAAAAATAAATATGTGTGGTTCAGGTATCATTGGTCAAAGAAAAGGGTAGGTAGGTAGGCTTTTTTTTTTTTTTTCTTTTCTTCAGAAGCAAGTTGTCTGTTGCAAGTTGTTACAGACGTAAGTGGTTACAAATGTGTGCTATAGCACATTCAAGACATCTCATCAATATATGCAATAATTCTTGCAAAAACTTCCCCGACGGTAGATGAGTTGATGACTGCCTTCATAATTCGTTTTGAAGGGCCATGGACGCGTTTTCTACCGTCACGGCAAACACTGTGGCCGCAGCCATGTTTGTTTTATTACGATCTATAAACGCTTTCCTAGCATTTCAGTTTCGTACAAAATTATTTTAGTTCCCAAAATCGATAAAAAGTTCTAGGGTCGGCCCCAAAAAATAGGGAAGGTAGGGTTACCTGAACCACACATATTTTTTTTTTAATCCTAATTGTGCTTTTACATTGTCAGACCGACTAACAGTTTATGAACAGTGACAAGTTTCTCATATCAGAGGTCAATGAAGATGGGCAATGCCATTTCCTGTTCGGCACAGCAAAACATCTTAGTTGAGATTTAATTCACGCCTGATACGGCGTAAACAGTAAAACTTTATAAGGATTTGGCCTTTTAAAGTTTTTGGAATTCGTCCATTTTGGACTAGTCTCAATATATCACTGTTACATATTGCATTGCAGGGCTTCGGAAGACCGGTAAAAGTGCCAGTCCGGACCGGAATTCAAATCCCCAGACCGATTGCAATCTTAAAACTTGTAAAAAAATCGGTCCGAGATTTTATAATATTTATAAAATCTCGTTAATACATACGCTATAAATGTCACTGTGTAAACGAAATACCTATAAAATCCATTAAAAGTACACACGCTCTTTGTTTCTAAAGCGTAGGATAACCTTCGAGAGAGTCACTTACCATGACGTAATCAAGATAAGCTGTCCGGTAATCAGTCCAGGAGGTGTGACAATCGGTTATGTAATTACTCCCTTCGGTTTGATAGATAAATGGGTTAAATGCTTCTTTAAAAGTGTTTGCTAATTACTAGTTGATCAGTTTAACATATTTTAATCAGTCCCAGTCAGGTCTGAATTGATATGTTATTGTTATTTTCGTTTCGGACCGTTTGTAATTATCAAACTGTTACAAACGATCTACGCCGTTTCGAACTATTATGCAACATGTACACTGAGAACAGTCATCTGTACACCTTCAAGATAGTCACTTACCGTGACGTAAACAGAATTATCGATCTAATTAAATTTGACAACTGAGTAAACTGATAGATTACCTCGATTATGAATGGATGACGGAATCACCCGAGAAAATCCCATTGAATGCATGCGGTAATAATTTCATAAATCTGATTGGCTGTTGCGTGTTATTAGGGAATTTCCATAGGTCACGTGACCTTTATGACCTTTCAAGATGGCAGGGAAAAAGTGATATTTACGAAACGTTTCGTAAAAATAAATTTGTCACTGCATAATTTTATAAGGCAGAAGTTTTAACTCCATTTCATTTAATTTGTCTTTCGATACTTTAGTGAAAGGGCTCAACGAAATTTACTTGCGATGTTCATAAAGTCAAATGACCGGCTTGGCAACGCGATTTATGTTGACAAAGAAAACCGGGTCAAACCGGTTCATAATTTACTCAACTACCTCCACCTCCACCCCCTGGTAAATGTAATTACCTAAAAAATGTCTTTCTCTAATTATTTCAGTCAAGGTATTTCCAAAACAACAAAGACCTTTTTTTGTAGTAAATGTTTTATTTTGATGTAGACAAAACAAAGTTAACGTACAGATAAAAGAAATGTATCTTCTGTGCGCAACCAATAATTTTCTAGTACGTACGGGTCAAACAATCTTAAGTACGAACGAGCAATGTAAACACACACACGCGGTTATGTTCGTCTGCAAATTTTGGAAAATTATGATTTGTAAAGTACTTCTACATTGACATTAACGAGCGATGACACTGTTATACAACCATCTATGCAAGGTAACCTGCAATAAAGATGAAATTTGTGTATATTTGTTTTTAAAAGAGTTTAAATATAAAAATAATTAACAGGGTGAAAAAAAAATCTGGACCGATTGAGATTTCAATATTTCCGGGGCCCTGTTGCATTGTACTTATACCTTTAAAAGAAACCTCCCCAACTCATAGTCATACTAAACCAACCTGATCTCGAATCTTTGCAAAAATTGCTTTCATTCTTTTCCTTGGTTTTCTTGTTTTTTTGTCATCGCATTTTTCACCAACGTCTTGAATTTCCATTTTACCTAAAGTGCAAATAAAGAGGTCTAAGATGTATTCTCTAATTTAAAAAATATTATCAGTGATATGAACTTTCAAGTGTTCAACAAAAATTGAACAAAATTCAAATCATAAACGCGAAAACCCATTTCATTCTATTTTAGTAAAACTACCCAATATATAAGAGTTAACTTTACAGCTTTGAAATTACAGCATGGATGTCTCGAGTCAGTATATAACGTTCCGTCTTTATTTCACGTGAAATTGTGTTCAGAAAACAAATAATATTCAGCTGCCCGATTTCATATTTTAAAGGAAGGGAAATCACTCTGTTTAAGCAGTGTTGTTGTTGTTGTTGATGGTAAGCGGACATTATCCCCTTCGTCAAAAAGTGCATTGGCGGACAATATTCGCTTCGTCAATTGTAAAAATGTGATTAGATGTTGTTATTCTCTCTCATGTTTTTTGTCTTTACCAATCGATAATGTTCTTTGCGAGAAAACGCTTTCTGATTTTAAGAAAACATTGAAACAAAAGGAGTTATTGCTCAAAACTAGCAATTTCTCCTTTAGTTACAAATTACATGGCAGAGGTAAACCCTTTAACCCTTTCCCAGTTAGAGAATTGGCTATTTTACTACCTTATCTCCATATAAGGCTATGCTATCTGATAACAAAAAACCAATAAACTAATGATAAAAAAGTGACACCATTTCCATACACATTATTGGAAAATTGTAGTGATTTGACACCTGTCTATTTTATACCACTATTACTATATCAAATATTGTTTAAACATTTTTTGTATAATAATAAAGTCTGTAGCAAATTAAATTCTCTTTCTAATGGTATAAAAAAGTATATCTTTGGAAGAGTAGTATGTAGGACATGGAAGGAAGAAAAAGGGATAGAGGATTTTTCTGTGTTTTTTTTACTCGAAGTGACATCTATTGTCCGTCTGTAACCTTTTATACATTGCTTGATGGTCATTTCATTATTTTATTACCCCTAATTAACTGGCATGCTGTTTATTACCCCTAGCCAGCTGCTGCTACTAATCAGCATATCAAAGCCTTGTCGGTGATTGATGGTAGATCATAAGTATTGACTGATCGCTACCGGTTATTTGATTGGATTTTATGACCTTTAATTTCCAATAATCAACATTACAGCGTGATTAACGCCTTTTGACACATCGTTTCCTACTTTATTTCTATTTGATGCCATACAGATTGTACTGTAATGTAATAAAGACATACTACACATTGTAATGTGAACACAGCCGCCATGACAAGATTGAAAATTGTTGAAACAGTGTCAAAATCTTATCAATTTTAAGAGTTTTGTACACTGTTTTTCTTAGATGGTTTAAAAGTTGTCTGGTGCAGATTTGCCGTATGTGGGAAAGGGTTAATTGTCCAAAACTGTCCATTATGTTGATTTGCACCCTATCCGTTTTATTTTAATTATGAGAAACATAATATATTGAGATTATCGGTATACCCACCAATTTATTTTGATTATCCACCAATTAATTTTGTTATCCACACAACACATTCGGAAAATCTATTTCACTTGTCCCAAATGTGTTGTGTTAAGAATTTGTACCACACCATACGAAAACGGGGAAAACCTCGCGAGGAAGAGATCAGTCTGATCAAGAATTGTTGTCTTTGCTTTCAAGCCGTGAATCAGTGCGCACTGTTAGCCTCTTCTTGCGATGATTCATGACCAAAAATCTACCACACAAAAATGCATATTGATCTTATTATGCAATTAACACTAAAACTTTCCAAATGCGGAAATTGTGCTGACGCGGTTCATCTGAGAAAAATGTTCACGCGCTATGACGTAAGCATTTCCAATAGGCTCTCCCAAATGTCGGTGTTAAAGTTTATGATCTTTTGTGTTTGTGAAATTGGACGATTTTATTTGGATTATACGGGATTTGTATGCAGTTTTGTGAACAATCGGTTCATTTGAGTAAAATGCTCACGCGTTATGACGTAAGCATTTCCCATAGGCTCTCCCAAATGTCGGTGTTAAAGTCTATGACCTTTTGTGTTTGTGAAATTGGACGATTTTATTTGGATTATACGGGATTTGTATGCAGTTTTGTGAAAAATCATTTGGATTACAAGGGATTTTTATGCAGGCTTGTGAGAAATTATTTTACAATTCACTCTTTAACAAACTAATAAATCTTTTGAAAGTTTAATCAAATATAACAAAATGAATTTTATTGAACACGTCGACCATTTTCTTGTTGAAGACGCATTTGTAGCAGACGATTTTTGAAAAACATCGTGACTAAAGGAGACAGCAATTTGCTCAAAATAAGCAGTTTCTCCTTTTACCATAATGTTTTCAACATTACCATTATGTTTTCAACTGTTTGCAATGATTATACTTTATAGAATTTCCTAATTTCGAATGTTTTTTACACATGCCAAGGTCGTGTTTTTGTTTACCTTCCATGGACACGCAGTGTAAGAATTGCGCATACAGAAATACACATCATGGTATTATATTATCTTTTACTGGCAAACTTTATATAGTAACAATATGTTGTGATCCTTGAAACTGCATTTTGAATAATTGAAGTTTAGGTTTATTAACTTTCGGGAGTAATTTTCTTACGGAAAAGTCGAGAATTAAGCTGTTGAAAATCAGACGCGGGCGAATGCGTATCTATTGGGGAATGGATGGAGGCGGCCGAATGCGTATCTATTGGGGAATGGATAGAGGCGGGCGTTTGCGTATCTATTGGGGAATGGATAGAGGCGGGGGAATGCGTATATAAGTGGGAAAGGGTCAAAGCGGACATTATCCCTTCATTATAATTTGGAATTTCTCAGATTTTACCAATTTTAACTTTTTCAATATCGTCTGTTATTGGCTGCACATGTGGAAAAAGGTAGGCCTACATATGTACTTATTCAAAGAAATATATTTGTATGTGTAATCAGAGACCTAAAATAACATGTTATTTTAGGTCTCTGGTGTAATATATATTTTTAAATAAAGCATATTGTAAAAATGTAATTAGATGTTGTTGTTCTCTCTCATGTTTTTTGTCTTTACCAATCGATAATGTACTTTGCGAGAAAACGCTTTCTGATATCTCTCAAGCTGAGAACTTAAGAAAACATTGAGACAAAAGGAGTTATTGCTCAAAACTAGAAATTTCTCCTTTAGTCACAATTTTTTCTACGTTTTTCAACTATTAAAATGGGGACTTTCCATACCATTGTATTGATGTAATGGGGATAATGTCCGTTTTCAGCAATCCTGTGATGGGGATAATGTCCGTATACGTAGGGGATAATCTCCGCTTTCATCAATAAGGTAAAGGGGATAATGTCCGCCTAAGAAGGGGATAATGTCCGCCTAAGAAGGGGGATAATGTCCGCCTAAGAAGGGGATAATGTCCGCATAAGAAGGGGATAATGTCCGCCTAAGAAGTGGATAATGTCCGCATAAGAAGGGGATAATGTCCGCCTAAGAAGGGGGATAATCTCCGCATGTGAAGAAGAATAATGCAATGTCAAAACAAAACTTTAATTCATATCCTGGCTAGATATCTGACATTTGCATTTGGAGAGAGACTTATTTGAAAGCATATTTTAATAACTGATATATAAGAATACTTCAAATGAACAAATCAATTGAATAAAAATATTAAATTGCAATAATTACTTTTTAATTTAGGATGAAATAAGTTCATATATATGACACTTATATAATTCATAAAGTATGATACTTGATAAATATCTATTTACATATCTACATGTGTTGTCCGTAATATGTTAATAGGCAAAGCCTAGGTCGTGTGAAAGCAAGAACAATTAATTAAGCACTGTCTGTCCCCCAACAAGAAACAAATTAATAGGCAAATTGTAGAAATTTAAGTTACAAAAACAGAATTTGAAAAACATATTGAAAAAAACGAAACTTAGCATGCATTTAAGTTTAATTTGTACATATATATCTGTTTTATTTTTTATTAGGTCAGGATTGTAATAGACTGTAAGATTTCCAAGGATGTTGATGGAAAACAACACTAGAAGGCATTGAAGAATGTTCTGATTTATTTTTACAAATGCCAGTTATTTGTAAACTAGTAATACATATAATTGAAAACTGACTCTTACCATGGTTGATTGAATGACTTGCGCTTAACATTACTCCACACAACAATCTTACAAGGCAGATGGCTAACTTTGCATGATCTGGCTGAATGTATAATCTTGAGACAATTTAAGATGACTGAGAAAAATGTAATTTTTGACAAATATTTTCAAAAGTCCCATTTATAATGATGTATGTTGGAAAGGTTAAAGTTTAGCCGGCCTTGTCTGATGTAAATTACTTGATTTCTGTGACTAATCCGAATACATTGTCGGAATGGTGTAATTGATCCAAAATGAACATATCCAAAATGAACAATATGTTCCTATTCAACAACATTTTCACTTTGAACACCTATCTCCTTTTCTGGTTTTTAATTTGTAAAACATGAAAACAGCATCAGATTATTTGTTAATAAGTACCAGACTTAGTGTCAACAACAGTTACTGAATATATATACATGTATCTGAAATATGTTGTTTGAAAAAAAAATGGATAATATAAGATCTGATCAATATATTCAATATACATTTTATTGCATAAAACAATAAACATTATGTTTATAGCAAATAAAGAAATTATAAAAAGTACAAACAGAGAAATGGATTTTCCAGAAGAATTTGCAATAATTTAACATTGTTAGTGATCATGTTAAAATTGCTCTATTATAAAAATATGATGTATAAATTTCGTTAAAACTTTGATATTAGAACGGTTATCAAAGCTGGATCAATCCTTGAACATGTACAGATTCTCAGAGTTATCAATGTTGATAACCATTCCTTTTTTTAATTGTTATTGCTCAATTATAAAAGCTTTTGAAAAGGGTACAGGGAGTAAACTATTTTCACTAGAAGCCTGGATAAAAATGTAATAAGTGTTTAAGTAAGACAACTCCCCACAACATAATTGTTTCATGTATACATTGTTAAGTTTAGTTGCCTCTTTCAAAACATGTACCTGCTGAGATTTGATCTTAGAACTCTTGTTAGACCAGGTGTTTTACCATTAAACTACAGTATAGGTTTTTATTTTGAGCAGCAGTTCATGAAAATATGTGTACTTTTATTACCAGTAAAGTATAAGAATTTTTTTGTTACAATGAATGTATACCAATTTAAATTTTACCATTTCTATTGTATAGATTATACAATTTCACACAGAAAAATGGATTTCACAATAAATTACATAGAAAACAGATACATTTCTGTGGTATTTCAGTTATATCAGAGGACAGAACACTTATGTGAGGTCACTGGGTGACTAACATAACTGACATTAATTATGAACTGCCTTATAGCCTTTTTCTGTTGAAAAACAGATTACGTTTTCTTTATTGTTCAACCAAAATGTTTATACAAATTTATTTGAATAAAAAGTATTTTGAGTGTTTGTTGAATTTAAAAAGAGATTGATCCTCTTTATCTACAGATTTCAATGCTCAGTTTGTTTTTACCTTATTTGAGTTTGATATAGTTAGTGTACATTGCCCTGTTTCATAGACGGACCTAAATCGGTGACCGTAAAAGGCTTTTATTTTGCATAAATTTGCTCTTCAATTTGAAGAGTTCTATGACATCATTGGTTGTTGTGCTCCCAAGTATGAAAATAGTGCTGTCAATAGATGTTGAATCTTTTTCAAATATTGTTTGAATACATACATGCAGAGTATTTTAAATAACCTAGTGAAAATAATGTTTAAATTCTTAGTACCAAGTTTGTCCAATCTGATCAATAAACACATTTTGGATAAATAAAAAAAGAAGGAAACTACTAGAAATTCAGCCTGTTGAAAGAAAAGTAAAGTGTTTTACTGATAGCCCCCATATGACATCATTTCTTTTAAACAATCATGACTCATTTGAGTTTGATCAATAAACACATTTTGGTTAAAAAAAAGATGAATCTACTAGAAATGCAGCCTGTTGAAAGACAAGTAATGTGTTTTACTGATAGTCCACATATATATGACATCATTTCTTTAAAACAATGGACTCATTTGAGTTTGATCAATAAACACATTTTGGATAAAAAAAAAGATAAATCTACTAGAAATTCAGCCTGATGAAAGAAAAGTAATGTGTTTTATTGATAGCCCACATATGACATCATTCCTTTAAAACAATGGACTCATTTGAGTTTGATCAATAAACAAATTTTGGATAAAAAAAAATATGAAACTACTAGAAATTCAGCCTATTGAAAGAAAAGTTATGTGTTTTACTGATAGTCCACATATAACATCATTTCTTTAAAACAATAGACTCATTTGAAGGCATGAAAGTGTTTTCCTCTCTTTCAGGTTGGAGGATATAGACATTAAGACATTTACTATGTATACCCCAAAATCAGGGTGAACTGATTCTGGTCATACTTTCATGATTTGACAAAGACTAGGTCATAGACATAAACTGTTAAACTGTACAATGTAAAAAAATAATGTAAATTGAAGGCAAATAATTTGAAATTGACTGTAGTTTTGTTTGTTTGCTACATTTACTGCAATAAATAGATAAACGTCTTAAAGTCAATACAACTAGACAGTCGAAGATATGATAGTTTTAATAGCTATTTTCTTGAGTGGAGTCAACATTTGACAAGACGGCTTCGGCTTCAAATGACAGATACAGTCATAAACGATACACACCATGTGACGTCACGCGATGTGACGAAAGCATCGTGGATCGTTCCCAACAGATATAACAAATAATTTAGAAATGAAGTTATATTTTTAAGCAAATTATTGATATAATAAATAGCTTACCTTGAAATGAAGCTATGCCGATACAGAAACAGAATTGTTCGTCCTTTTCAGATAAAATAATGTCCGAGGCCAGTGTAACGAACGATAACTTCCGTTGAAATTATTTACAATCATTTTCAAGTGTTTATTGCTTCTCTATATTGCAAAGATATAAAATCCATGAAATAATGATGACAGGTACAAAAGAATAGTCGACTTAGCCTTCATAAAGTCCTTCCAGTGAATGAAATCCATTTGTGACGAGTCAAACTATCTTTTCCTACCATTCCTGTCATTTTCCTTTTGTTATTTATTTATTACTTTTCGTTGCAATGACGTCACATTTGGCAATCTCTATTACATAGGCGCTCTCACTCTCTATTACATAGGCGCTCTACATTCACCAGTAAGACCGGAAGCAAAATGGCCGAAAAAAAGTGCTATGGGGTTGAGATTTGATATGTGAAAAACAGTAAGATTGTACTGAATTCTCGTTGTTTTGATCTCGTATGATGTGTTCGTACGTGTAACCTATAGGCGTGCTTCGCTCGAGCCTTCGGCTCAAGCTTTCACACGTATTAAGAATTGTTGTCAAAATGGTGTATATTGCGAGTTGCAATTTATAGTAAGTGTGGGACGAAGGCATTATATTACAATACAAGCATATCGTATTGCATTGCATAAATCAATTGAATTTAACAAATGATGATATCTTTTATCAATTTCTCTTATTTATATTCAGATATGCAAGATTCTGTTATAATCAAAACAACACTTGGTTCGTCAGTGGGGGAACACATGGCAGTTGGGATAAATAGATAACAACATGTTCAGGTGTGTTTTTTTTGTCAAACCAAACATCCAGATCTGCAACATTCTGCTTTAATGACAGCTGGGATAACTAGATAACGATAAAATCAATGCCGATTTCATTTATATTTCATACTTAAGTTGGCTTTAAACAGCATACAGCATAAACCAAACAACTGATCAAGATCCTTAAATAAACTGCGTTTTCCCCATATCAAGAATCATTGTTGCTTCAGGAGATCAGAAGACATCAACATGAACAGCGATTCCAAGATCCTTTTTGTCATCTTATACAAACCATTTTGATATAAGTTTCATTTCCCCATGATCTCCATCCATTTCAAAATCTAGATAGCCACTGAATTAGCAGTATCGTTTATATAGGTATCAAATTATCTTTTTTTCGAACGATGACTACTGCCTCTGGTTAAACTATCACGTTATGGTTATGCAACTGAGTTTCATGTAAATCCTCTGAAAAAAATACTTAAGGAAACCCAGCTATCAAGATATATAACCACTTTGATTGAGTTTCTAGACGAATGAATCTGTGTGTAAATTAAACAGAAGAAAATATGCATTGACAGAAAGTGTGGCAATTGCGGTGTTCAGAAAATGCAGTTTGAGACAAAGAACTCGACATCTCTGACAGCACTCAAGACGTGTAATGGGAACAATATGAATACTGTGACGGAAATTGGCTGTCTAAATGTTAGCATACTTTAAGGATATTTGCGATACGTTTGTTCAGCGTGCTCTCCGAGCGCAGTGGTAAAGCCAACGGTTAAAACATCTCGAACACAAAATGCCATTTTATGAATGTATCGCCAACCACAATTAGTCTGAGTTATCGCTGCTTTGAAAAGAGAGAAAGCCATTCCTGATATTTCCAAAGAAATACAATTTCTATTTATGTCACCCTTGTATATCAACACGCCTTACTAAACGTTGACGGGATTGAAAGCGCAGAAGGAAAGCATATTGTAGTGAAGGAAAATGTTAACGTCATATGTGACGACAATAAACAGTACCTTTTGCTGCGCATGTACAGGAAAAGGTAGCAGGGCATCTAGATACCATTATATATAACGCAGCCGCCATACATGCATTTACAGATGGCTGTAGCTGCCGATATTAATCAAGGAATGTTTTCGGGGGCCTATCACAGACATCTGCAGCTCTTGGCATAGCAATTACTTGTAATTTCTCTGGAACAAGTCATGCGAAAGGGACCCAGGACGAGGGACCCAGGACGCTGCAGACAACACTATCAAACGCCAGGCCGAACTTGCTGTTCTTCATATGAAGGCACGCATACAGAATGCCGAAGAATTATACAAGTTCGATAAAGTCAACAACAAAAAATAGCGGAAATATTTTCCCATATAGAGAGAATTCCCAGAAACGACCTGAAATATTAATCAAAGCGCTGAAGGCACTGCATTTCTTTGGGTACACCTACCTGTACACTTATTGAGTTTCCATGATATATTACATTAACATATATGTATGCATTGTGATGGAAATGGTTGGAAACCATATACAATTAGGTGGAAGTTTAAACAGCACTAAGTAAAAACTCATGCCAATGCCAAATTCATCCGTGTATATAAAAACAAGAGGGCCATGATGGCCCTATATCGCTCACCTGGTTTAATAGAACTTCAAGTTTTCAGAGCTTTTACCCTTTACATAATAAGGAATGTAAGCTCAGCACGCAAAAGCTGTGCTTTATGAAGTAAAGAAACTATTAGTTTCCCTCTTTCTTACATACAAATACTATTTAAGATTCTATCAGTTTTGTCAAGTGAAAACATTACCCAATAAACTGTCAATCAAACAGACAAGATTACTTCAGCAGATGACAATAAGAAAGTATCTGTGATGTGGCATCTGATCTTTTTCAAATCAAAACATCTCATGCTCAGACTAATATTGGTGGTAATAAACCATATAGCGAGTCGATCAATTCTTAACACATAAACACAGAGAATGAATTCACCAATCTTTTATATTTTTATTATTATTTTTAAATATTACTTTTGGGAAACAGGCTGGATACATGTATCACCATTACTCATTATAATAAGGTGACAGTCTAAAACACTGACAAATTAAGTAGACCCAGATCAGAAAGCAATACTCCTCTAAAATGGGTATGCATACTGTACCAATTTCAGTTCATACTACTTGTGTCAACACATTTTAAAATGCATGCATCAACCTTGAACAATAAATTGGGTTTCATGCCATTTCAACAGTATATGGGTTATATCTAAGTATAACTGTGCTTATACATACTACAATTAAATTAGTATTGCTAAGAAATGTGCAGTACACTATGACCTGCTGTGGACAGAAATCCAGACTGCCTTTTCAAAGAGCAATGCAACAGTTCTAGTTATTCACACATGCGAATAATTAGAACTGCTGCATGGCTGTTTCCTTGATGCGCTATTAAAATGTGTTTACTTTTCATAACAAGAGGTTCATGATGGCCCTATATTGCTCACCTGATTAATTAGATTGTTAATGTGTTTAAAACAACCATGTTTTTTAAGAAACATTTGTGCCAAATTTTAACAGTTTACAATTTACATATAAGAACAAGAGGCCCATGAGGGCCTTTGGTCAAAAGGAAACAAGCTCTCATGCATACATAGATACTGTATAAGTTTGGTAATCATTGGAATGAATGTATATTGTTTTATGGCGCATAGACAGCTAAGGTCATTTAGCGCACAATTAAATTTTATTATTCATGATCCCTGGATAAACAAATCAGTACTAGGTTAGAAAATGTGCCTTGCCCAAGGGCACTCCACTATGACCGAATTGCCGCAACTGGGGATCGAACCAGGGACACCCTGTTTCGAAATCCTCGACGCTGACCACTCGAGCACAGCAAATTCCTAGTAATCATTGGAACGTAAATGATGACTCATGTTCACAAGGTCAATTATAGCAATTCAGCCAATTTAAAGGGTCATAATCCTGACATGCATAAATGGTTTTCGAAAGGAACCAAGCTCTCACAGATATCTAGCTACTGAATAAGTTTGGTAAGCACCAGGTGATAAATAATGATTTATTGTGCTCACAAGGTCAATTATAACTATTTTCCTGATTTTAAAGGGCCATAGTCGTGTCATGCATAAACAACAAATCTGGCTGATCTCCGAAAGGAGCCGAGCTGTCACAGATATCTAGCTATTGAATAAGTTTGATAAACATAAGATAATGAATGAAGCTTTTATCGCGTTCACAAGGTCAATTATAACAATCTTGCCAATTTTAAAGGGCCATAATCCAGTTGTGCATTGATGGACCTGACTGGTTTACGAAAGGAACCGAGCTCTGGATAAGTTTGATATAAATCTGATTAAAATAAGAGTTTATCGTGTTATTAAGAAATTGTGGACGTATGACAGACAAAGTGTGATTACAATATCTCACCTTGTCACTATGTGACAGGTGAGCAGATAAACGCATCAGAGAAATGAATAACAGATCTGCCAAAGCAAAAATAATTGTATCATTATATATCTATTGACCCCTCGAAAACATCAACAACTCTTTACAATAAACATCAATCTGAGCATGCATATTATCTGATCAATCAGATCAAATTGCACAAAGGTGGAGGTTTGTCTGAATGTATTCTAGTCTCAAAGACCTTTGTTTCTGTTACAGAATGACACTCAACTATGCTACTTAAACTGTTTCATTGTGTGCTTATAGAAATACAGCAAACAGTGTTTATACACATATCCATTTACATCAAAATTTAAGACCAAGATTAGTAAAACATGCAGGTTTACAACATAGGAGCAAGTTTTAGTGTTACTCAAAATGAACATTTGTTTTCAAAGTGACTCTAAATTTTCATTTTTATAGCATTGCAAGCTTTGTTGTAACATTTTGAAAGTTGAATTGTAGAACAGTTAACAAGAGGGCCAAGATGGCCCTAAATCATGCACTCTTAGTGATAGTAAATTAGCAACAAATATTTAACTGCAAATATCTGTGAAAATTTGAACAGGAGCTCATGTATATGATATTGCAAGGAATGGACACTCTGTTAAAGAAATAGCTTATCAGTAAAGGTCATTTGTTTCTTGAAATGTAACAAGTTTTGTCGTTTTGTACCTTTCCTAATGCCACATTGCTGCCCTGTTTGTCAACAAAATCAATAAGGCTTCAACAGATTTTGTAAGAGGATCACTTTAAGAACATTACTGCCAAAATATCTTGGAATCTGACCAATGAACTTTATTGAGGAAAAGGTTTTGAAAGTTTGGGTACTTTTCTCAATTTCTGATGATGCAGCAATCAAAGTTCTACACATAATGCCTACACAGATTGTAAGTTTTTGAAGAGATTGAAAAACACCCATCAAAGAAAAATTCCTATAAAGTTACCTTGAAATTGGTAGAGTGGAATGGTAGGTGTTGTCATTTGTAGGTAAAGGTTCAATTTACCCCTTTTGTAATGACGCATGGTTGCTATGATTTTGTAACCAATCACAACAGCTTGAACAAATTCAAAAACTGTATTATGGTAAACAATTTTTGTTATCTAAGGACACGTTGTTCAATAAAAATTATTATAAGCAACATGTCAAAGTCCATACAGCAAACTTAAAACAAACGTACCATGTTTCGGTTATAATTTGGATTTACACCATTTCAACAGTATTTCAGTTATATACCGAAACCATTTAACTTAACCCTTTACCACTGCAACAATTTTGCGGCAGATTGACTTTGAACATTATTTAAAAAATATCTCTATCATTGCATCAGAATGGATAAACTATTACTTAAAGTGGAAAACATTGTGATGAAAGGATAACTTGCTTGTTTTGAAATATATGTTTGCAAGTGTTTATGAAGGTCACGTTATCGTTACTTTTAGTAAATTAATACAGTGATTGTATTAAGTAGTAAATCGTATTCGTTTTGTTTGTGCAAGTATTGAATTTGAGAATGAATTCTCCTTTAGGCATTCAGAAAAATTAATATAGTCTCTTTCATCACAACATAATGTCTACAATTTATCACAGTTATTAAATTTAGATGGTTCAATGTTTTTAATAAATATCACTGGCGATGCTTTAGTATCTGATTTGGCTCTTGTATGATTCAATGAGGAAGTTAGCGATTGATTTAGAGTCAATATTTCTCATCATTGTTTTTAGAGTGTTGTTATCACTGTCCTGCCCTAAGATGTCACCAAAATGTTTATGTCGTAGTTCCTTGTAGCCTAGGCACGACACAAGGAAGTGTGTCTTGTCTTACGTGTCCTTGGTTACAGGTTCTTCTATCTAGTGGTACTCGGGTCTCCTGTATCACTCAAATTCTATGGATAGTGGGAAAACACAGCATCTGAATCACACCAATGCGGATCTTTGTTTTATTGACAATTGTCTATCTACATATTGCTCAGTTTTAAAGCAGTCTTTGAACAGTTTATACGTCTGCAGCTTTCGCGATTGATGTAACCCATCTCTCCAGGTTGTTTCCAGCTTGTGTCTCATACTAAGGTTCAAACACTTAATTATGTATTCACGCGACACATCTTTTATGGTATAATCATCAAAAAGATTTATGAGGTAGTTGTCCTCCAGTATTTGCTTAACGTCTGCCACGTGTCCCCTGAAAGCGTTGTTTTGCCTTTATCCCAGACAAAACGCAATGTGCAACGCGTGAAACAGGTAAGCAAGATAGTCTATGCCAAAGACAAATTATATCAGTGTCTTCTGTAGAGTGGGCTATTAAGTCCTGTTTCACCGTCCAGGGCAATAAAAGAAGTTTGCTTTCGATGCCCAGAAATGTTTGTATAGCCATGTGTTGGAGTTTGTTCATGTCGTCACAGTTTTTAAATCCCCAAACACCAGCTGTGTAGGGAAACAATTGGAAGTTTGATTGTTTACAGCCTTCAGATCCAATGGACCACAATTTTCTGACTTTGGCTATGATAGCTCCATCCGATCCATCCTTCTGGGAACTTCTGTCACATTGGAAATTTATAAATGATGTGTTACAGCACTGGAAAATAAAACAAAAGGTTAATAAATTAAATCTTCAAGATACTTTTTCGCCTTTTTACCCAATTGTGTGAAATTCAACAGGTGACTTATAAAATATTAATGACTATATAGCATTTCCCAACTCTGATTAGCGTAACTTAGGCCTCAATGATAAAGGGGAAAGCAGCTGGGTTTTTTAACTACAATACGTGTGTCCAGGCACGTAGCTGCTGTTACGCCAAAAAGCCCAAGCTTGTACATTATTTTCTTGATTCTACTTTTCTTCATATCAATAATTAATTCATTAAAGTACATACATGATTTCTGTATAGCGGCTTGCAAATCCTATTCGGTCCAGCTACGCGCCTGGTGTCAGAGAGTTTTTTTATGTTATAGTAATATACTTAAAGACCTGTTAACTGAATGAAAAATTTAACTATTTGGAAAATCAGTAACAATAACACGAGTCAACACACATTTTAAAACAAAAATTGCATCACACATCAATTAAATATCCTTTCCCAGATACAAAAGAAAGACGACTTTATTGAGGTGTTATTAAGGCATATTTCTATAAATGAAAGTTATTGAAAGGAGTTTGTAACACTTTAACGAAAGTAGAAATAGCTGTCAAAATGAGTACAAAATAACTAGGGTACGAAGATAACTTTGTTTCAAATAAACAACATGGCAGATTGACAGTTCAATTGAACAATCACATTTTTTTATAAAAGCAAAACACAGAAATAATACTTACAGAGAGGCTATGCAACTTATTTCAAAACACCGAAATTGCATATAAAAGGAAAAACGAAAACATAACAGGTTTGCACGCTCGGGATACGTGGGAAATACCGGAATACATTGAAATATACCGAAATATACTGAATATATACCGAAATACTCTGAATTACACTCGTGTAGTACACAAATAAGCAGTTTTGAATCGACATACAGCACAGAAAAGTATTTTCTTTCATTACTTCATATTTGTTGAAATTTTCCCGGGTTGGATTCCATCTTGCCAGCTGACAACTTTACACCCGTTTTATCCTTTTGACAGGATTGTGTATTTCACACTTTACTTGTTTTATTGTTGTGTAGTGTTAATTCATTTTTTAATCGGACTGACCAACAACTCTAAGCGGTATTGATACATATAAAAGGCCATGAGTCGATTCAAAAATGCTTATTTGTGTAATAACACAAGTGTATTTCAGTATATTAAAGTATATTTCTGTATATTCAGTATATTCCGGTATTAACACGTACCCCATATTTGAAGTTACCTACTACATATGGGAGTTTCCGGTAGCATATGTTAGTATATTCTTGCGCTATAAAAGACCATCAATTATACATATGTCAATGCGCTTTTGAAGATTAATTAAATCCTAATTATATTTTTTTCAATTTTCAGCAATTACTGGGTTCCTTTGATTGTACTTCAAGCGTAAGCGTTTAAAATCAGGTACTACATTGCGCGTAGGCTAATCATTTGGTACCGGTGTATCGGCAAATCGGTTGTGTGTACTTCGGTCGAAATAAGTGTAAGGATCAATTCTACCGCGTTCGATTATTTAAAACACTCTATTACATATCAATACGAAATTCCTTTCCAAAAACTAGACGACACTATACAACTTATAAGATAACTATTGTGTTTCTTTATCAATAATGCTGAATTATTTGAAAATGCAGTGCATATTGGTAGAACTACATTCAGGCGTAGGCAACATGAGAACTGGAATTAACGAGGTTAGACCCGAGTTTCCCGTAACTATACTTCTTTGGTAAACCAAAGAAATAAAAACCTATTCAAGACTTTCCCCGGAACTGTCTCTTCTTCCAAGCTGTCTTGTTACGCGTGTAGTAACTTTCTAGATGGAAACTACAGCAACACAACTAACAGAATAACAGATGATACCCACCACACCAATGGACGACAAGACCATAATAGTATGTGAACCAGATGTGGAAATTCTATAGTTGATGTGGCTGTTTACACTGAAGACGAATCTTATTACTATAACCGTATGCTTGTGGCAGATGTTAAAACTTTGAAGTCGTATGTGACTGGACTGATGACTGGTGTGCCGTTTTCGTGGAAGGCTCGGGGTATAAGTAGTTTGTCATTTTTATGACAAATTGAGACAAAAACACTTAAAACATAGACTTTCGAAAAGGCAAACGACTTTCAATTATTTGGAGTGTTAAATTTGTTATGAAAACAATCGTCTAACACATGCCGAGGTGACCAAATGGAACTATCTCGAGAAAATATATGGGCATCTTTATAAAGGCGCATACTTTAAGTAGACATTAGCATTCAAAATGAGAATATTTTATTTTGAAATCTATAATATTTCATATCCGAGACTGATAATCAGAGTTCCGTTTTAAAAAGAAATCATCTTTTTTTTTATATTATTACTGTATATGAAAAGAATACCATCATTTACAAAGAATATAATTAAATATATTAATTGACCCCTTAAGTGCTTTTTCGAGAGTTGTCTATTTCCATCTCCATTATTATCATGAAACAAATTGTGTCATCTTAAAACTATTGACAAACAGTTCCATATACTGCTTAATTTATCTCTAAATTAAATGATTATTTATTATTCTTTATTTCCTCCCAAATGGAAGATCATTTCAAAATAACAAAGACAATTATTAACAAAGTCGATTGAAATATACAACATTATTAATGAGAGAGAGAGAGAAAGAGAGAGAGAGAGAGAGAGAGAGAGAGAGAGAGAGAGAGAGAGAGAGATAGAGAGAGAGAGAGAGAGAGAGAGAGAAGAGAGAGAGAGAGAGAGCTAGAAAGAGAGAGAGAGAGAGAGAGAGAGAGAGAGAGAGAGAGAGAGAGAGAGAGAGAGAGATAAACAGAGTGAAAGAACATACAAAAGAAATACAAAAATTAATTTAATTAATTAATGTCAGTATATGAGATGCACCGTAGCTGAACTTAACTAAATGCATTTGTTGATAATAACCACTAAAGAAACGCTTGACCGAAACGAAGAGAAAAGCGTTCATAGAGAAGGGGATGCAAAACACGTGCAGAAATATACCCACATCAACATATCTCAACAATTAATACATGCAATATTACAACAGCACACAAACAAACAAAACAAACATGACATAAAATAATACTGACAGTATTTATTTAAGAGAGAGACGTTACGTCACATCGGCTATGTGTGTAAACTTAGTCAGGAATGATAAAATCTCATAGCATATATACAAACATATTTATCATTTTAACACAGCTGTCACCTTTTTTATAATTCAACATTATACATTGTACATTATACATTCCTAAAGTAGTGTATATTATTTGTACGTTAGGTTAAGTGGTAATTCATTGTGAAGCTATTTTTCAGGCTGAAACGATTTGTTCACCAATCAAACAGATGATGACATTTCTTTTCGTGCATTTAAGTGCACTTTGTCTGTCAGGGCAGTCGTCCGATGTGTGAAGTATGTGTCACCAGTATAAGGACAGGACAGCCGTCCGATATGTGAAGTATGTATCACCAGTATAAGGACAGGGCAGCCGTCCGATGTGTGAAGTATGTGTCACCAGTATAAGGACAGAACAGCCGTCCGATGTGTGAAGTATGTGTCACCAGTATAAGGACAGAACAGCCGTCCGATGTATGAAGCATGTGTCACCAGTATAAGGACAGGGCAGCCGTCCGATGTGTGAAGCATGTGTCACCAGTATAAGGACAGGGCAGTCGTCCGATGTGTTAAGTATGTGTCACCAGTATAAGGACAGGGCAGTCGTCCGATATGTGAAGCATGTGTCACCAGTATAAGGACAGGGCAGTTGGCCGATGTGTGAAGTATGTGTCACCAGTATAAGGACAGGGCAGTCGTCCGATGTGTAAAGCATGTGTCACCAGTATAAGGACAGGGCAGTCGTCCGATGTGTGAAGCATGTGTCACCAGTATAAGGACAGGGCAGTCGTCCGATATGTGAAGCATGTGTCACCAGTATAAGGACAGGGCAGTCGTTCGATGTGTGAAGTATGTGTCACCAGTATAAGGACAGGACAGCCGTCCGATGTGTGAAGTATGTATCACCAGTATAAGTACAGGGCAGCCGTCCGATGTGTGAAGTATGTGTCACCAGTATAAGGACAGGGCAGTCGTCCGACCGGGCTCTTTATTGTTGTCTGCTAAACACAACTTTTTACTGATATTCGTAGAATTCGCTTTAGGCTCATTCAAATGCAAAACAGGACAAGACAATTTTAAAATGTTAGCATTGAAAGCGTAATGGGGAACTGAATGTGTATGGAGGGGACATAATATATATGTGTTCCGCTCGATTCAGGAAAATGTTCCACCCATATACTCACAGCGTTGGTGTAGACCTACGAATAGTGATAAATCGCCTAGAACTGTAAGGAAACGATAATTGCTATAGGAAAAACAGCCAAATGAAATAATAACACGTGTAGATCCAGATCAACAGTTTAATAATATGAATCTGAACTGTTCCCTTATCAGTCGCGGAAAAATTCAAGAAACGGCCGACAATCGTTTACATTTAGATCAGAGTGCACGGAACTGATAGGCATACAGATTTATGTACGGCATTAATATGGTAAGGTTTTGCTATATTGGAAAATGTCTCATTTATTTCTATTTATCTGCTGTTTAAAGACATTGTCGCGTTACAGATGGGGAATAAAATATGCACGTACGGGTGTAGTACAATATAATACCACCAAAATACGTCAGTGGCCCTAGACATCCTCACTAGGTATAGTCATGTCATTTAGATCTAAGACAACATGTATTTCGGTTATTCTAAAACTTATGCCAATTCAGTTCAGACTGCTGGTTTCTTGTGGTCATTAGTACCGTGCCGCATGTGGTTTAATGTTGTTGCATGCATTGAAAGAGATAAGGAAAGACATTAATTAGACTACATCGAGTAACATTTTAATCTTGACAATTGGTTTTGCTTTTTCAAAAACAAAGTCCATTGCATAGCATCTAATTGGGAATCTTATTGTATCTGTGTGATGGGATCATATTAACCCATTCCCAACTCTGTACAGGACATAATCTTGTTTATTTAATAGCAATGTATTCCTCGTTTACTATATTGTGATATGAACTAAAAACAAATCGCTTAAAACGAACTTACAGATAGATTATACTGCTACATTTAGCTGCGAAACAAATAGTGTATGTGTGTTAGTGCATTCAGGTGTATCATTACTTGTGCTCTGATTCATTTGGAAGTGTTTCTGCTGATAGAACAACACCGTTGTAGCATTGTATGGTGTGACTAAAAAAGGAATTTCTTAGGTAAGTTATCTTCGGGATGTTTAAAAACTTAGATATTTAAAATTGAATTAATGAATATGTGCATGGATACCTTAATACCATTTTTCATTCCAAAGGAGGAATGATTTGGTTACTAAATTAAGAGTATAAAACACGGTGATAAGTCACCGATGTCTGAGCTAGTTTGAAGTGTTCGAGAAAATAAATGTATGGCCAAAGAACGCAATGCAAACATATTAATGTTTACACATATTCGTCATTACGTTTAGCACTAATGAAAGGATGTTTTAGTTGTCTTATATTGCTAATCGTTTGGTCGATTACATACTCTTTATGACATAAAAACCTTTCCCATGAACAAAACATGTTGTACAGCAGACGTCTTTAATAATATAGATAAAACCTCTATAAATGTTATTTTATGTAAAAACATAAAATACTTTATGAATGTTTCAGGGTTGTATTGTCTCGTCCCCTTAAGTTCCCACGATAGCTATACATAGAGGAATTTACATACGCTAGGCTAATGTCAACACATCTTAGTCTGACAGTCACGTGCTTCTATCGCCATCTTTTTAATCTTCATATTTAATTGGGTTATATTATGTAACCATGTTTATTACTTTATGGCATTAATAAATGCCCATTTTCATTCAACCTGTTCTTAAGTGTTTTATTCATGACATACAAGTCCTACTGCCCTTGGTCTGAACGCTAATCGGTACCTTGCTCGAACTCATGCAAGTATTTGCTCATCTTCCCTGGACCAGGCATAAATGAAAGTATAATTATTGATCATAGTTGAAACTTTTTGGCAAAAAAAGATATTGCTCATTATGAGCAATGTATCGTTTTTGTCATAATGTGTTCAAAAGTTGTCTGCTGCAGATGTTTCACATTGCGCAAAAATATGATTCCTTTTTAGCTCCACTGTCTGAAGGCTAGTCTAACTACTTATGTCATGGCGAATTGTCCGTTGCGCGTGCGTGCGTGCGTCAACTTTTTGCTTTAAACGACTTCTCCTTCCTAACCACATGGCCAATTGGAATGAAACTTCATCCTCTCCTCAATTCTTTGGATCCATGCACAATTCTGCTTTCAATTGCAACCGAAAGGAAAAAACTTTAAAATGATCCGCTTCCAAAAATGTTTGGCCGATTTCCAAATAAGTTTGTAGAAATGTTCCTTGAATGACCCACTATCAGATTCCTTCAGACCATGTTAATTGGTCGAAAAACATTTTACCTTATATGGCTATAGTGAAAATTTAAAAAATCTTTTCCTCCGAAGGTGTCAAGCCGTTTTTCAAATAATTTTGTAGAAATGTGCCTTGGGTGACCCTTTATCGGATTCCTCCAAGCCATGTTGATTGGTTAAAAAACATGGCCACCAGAGGGCTGGGCTATTTTGCCTAATATGGCTTTAGTGGAAACTTAAATAATCTTCTCCTTCGAAAGTGTCTGGCCGATTTTCAAATAATTTTGTAATATGTTCCTTGAGTGACCCTCTATCAGATTCCTTTAAGCCATATTGATTAGTCAAAAAACATGACTGCCAGGGGACGTAGATATTTTGCCTTAAATGGCTATAGTGAAAACTTAAAAATCTTTTCCTCCGAAGGTGTCAAGCTGTTTTTCAAATAATTTTGTAGAAAAGTGCCTTGGGTGACCCTTTATCGGATTCCTTCAAGATATGTTGATTGGTTAAAAATCATGGCCACCAGAGGGCTGGGCTATTTTGCCTAATATGGCTTTAGTGAAAACTTAAAAAATCTTCTCCTCCGAAAGTGTCGGGCCGATTTTCAAATAATTTTGTAGAACTGTTCCTTGTGTGACTCTCTATCAGATTCCTTTAAGCCATGTTGATCGGTAAAACAACATGGCCATCAAAGGGCTGGGCTACTTTGCCTTATATGGCTATAGTGAAAACTTAACAAATCTTCTCCTGTGGTTTATTTCGAGCACCGCTCATATTAGGATAATAGTTGACCCTTACTCACATACAACAAATCTGCAGCAGACGACTTTGAGCATGTTTATGCAAAAGATCGTAAATCTATAAAAATGTTTTATTTTTGAATAGACTTGAGCTTTTATTCATCTTGTTTTTAAAAGTCGTCTGCTGCACATGCGTACGAATGCGACTGAAAGTGGGAAGGGTTAACACGGAAACCACTTGAAGCTTATAAACCGTAAATAAAATGCCTAGATTCTTTTGTTTAACTAGCATCATATTTCAACAACATTCAAAGAATTATTATTTAATTATTTCATTTGACCCCTCTGCATCAGACGACTTTTGAAAGAAACAATATGGCAAAAAGATAACATTGCTCATAATGAACTTTCATTTCAGGATTTTTATTTACATGAATGTTTTCAAAGTCTTTTGCTACAGATTTATTGTATATTGGAAAGGGTTAATGAGACACGACAGATGTTAAGTTTGGTACAACAATATCATTGCGTGCATGAAATATCGACCAGACCCATGTATCCCCGTTGGATATATGTTGCATATTTTATTTAACCCTTTCCCTTTTGACGCCACGGAAACAGACGAATTTTAAACAGATTGTGATAAAATGAGGTATTGCTCATTACGAGCAATTTGTCCATTTGTATTCAACTTTGGTCAATAACTGTGTTCTTTTATTTATAGAGAGTGTACATACACTGACGAGATAAAGAAACGCCTCATACTTACTCATTGTACAATATTTTGTTAACCGTAATTAAAAATTAGAAAAGAACAATTCCATTCGCACAACTGATCATTTAAGAGAATTGATGATTTATTGGACAGCATTTCATGGTCACATTATGCTTCAAATAAAAAAAAAAGACGTTGTTACCGATGAGGTCACGTAAAAACTAGACCGCGGCAGATGATTCCCCGTTCTCTTAGCCAATTTCTGACTGTATGTCGACCATACACGGAGTCCACGGTTACCTACCACTAAACGTAATGTCGATTTAGCCGTCACAAATCTGTCACGCAGATGGCGTTGACGGATGTAATTGTCCTGCCGTACTGACGTTACACGCGGTCTACCTGAACGTGGCCTATCGGCAAACGTTCCCGTGACTCCGTCACGTCGAATGAGACAAAACATTGTCGAACAAGAGACGTTAAAACGTTTAGCGACTTGTTCTTGCGTTCGCTCACATTAGCTTCAACATTATCAGAAACTAGATAATTGTCAGAAAATCTCTGAAAATATGGTTGTGTGTCGACTAACACATGTACCAGTGTAAAATTCAATTAATAAAACCACATGTTTGACACGCACGGGTTGCACGAGCAATTCGTGATCAGTAACACGAATGTGACAATGGGCTGAATAAAATCGTACGAGTTTAGGTATATCGGTCATATCGGTAAGAGTACATGTACATGTCTGACATTGCAACTCAAATTTAAACTTTGTAACAAAATTAACGCCAACTTTCGATGAGGCGTTTCTTTATCTCGTCAGTATACGTTCACAGTTGTTTACTGCAGATTTATTGTATGTTGAAAAAGCTAAATTTACTTCGTTTTCTACCAACGGGCAATCAGTCTATGTGGAAAAGCAGCCAGTTGATTGGGAAGTTTGTTGTGTGGATTACTGGTGTTGAGAAGTCAGGAAATACATGAGTAGGTGAACTGGCCGCCGTGATATGACTGGAAAATTGTTGAAAACGGCGTTAAATCCCAATCAATCAATCATTCATTTAGATTATCCTAATGACAACTTGTGCTCCCATGTGAAATCTGAAAAACGAATACAAATATAGTCGCCGACTATTAGTCTTCGCATGTATTACAACTGCCGTCATATGCATAACAATTGTCATCACATGTATGAATAAATATGTCACATATCAAGGTGAAACCACCACATATAATGCTAAATCCAACACACGGCATGACTTTTCTGTCACATGTAATGATAATACCGTCACATATATCAGAGATGTCGTCACATGTAATGATAAAACCGTCACATATATCAGAGGTGTCGTCACATGTAATGATAAAATGTTCACACACCAGGGTAAACTTATCACACGTAATGTTGATCCCACCACATGTAATGACAATTATGTCTGATGTAATAATAATATCGTAACATGTAATGACAATTATGTCTGATGTAATAATAAGATCGTAACATGTAATGACAATTATGTCTGATGTAATAATAAGATCGTAACATGTAATGACAATTATGTCTGATGTAATAATAAGATCGTAACATGTAATGACCAAACCGTCACGTACAATGCTGATGGGACTGTAGATCCAGTTGTAACGTCAAATAAGGTAGTTGCGACCGTTATCAAACTTATTCACTTTAATCTATCGACCAATGCCACTGGCTAAAGAACATGTTCTGCCCTGCACCGAATGGACAACAGTATCTCCGTACACCAATGACACAAGAGCGCCGTAACCATATTGTAATGTTTCACGTGACCAGAGCTGCTACTGACAGTGAATAGGGTTGCTCTGCAAATAACTCACGTATTACTTTATTTTGAGAAATAAAATATTTTGAACGTTACATCCCTGATAAACTCTCCTTTAATTCATATGAGTTCACACATACAATTTAAAATCTATATTTTCTGCGGTTATCCAAAGAAATCCCCTGAATCAAATACAGTTGATGGAGTCCTGTGTTACAGACAATAATTGTAAAAAGGGTGAAACCATTTATGGCGTGGACGGAAAGAAATGACATGCTGCTATCTCTTTTTCGAACAAGATATCAGTCGAACCGATGGATGCTCCCCGAAGTAAAGCGAGGACACATAAATTGTGCTATAATATAATTTATGTAGCAACAGAGCATTTATGAGGAATAGCCCGGACACAAATGGTCCTTTATCATACTGTATAGAAATTGAAATGGCAATAGTTCTGTGAAAAAACATGGTGATAATATTTACATCTACCCTTGTTATTGAAGCTTCCCATTAAGTGTCATTGAATCCCGACAGGTGCTTGCTGAGAAATAGCCCGGACTTAAATGGTGCTTTATCATACTATATAGAAATTTAAAGGACAATAATTCTGTGAAAAATTATTCAGTCGGAGCATGGTGATAATATGCACATCCAGGGGTGTAGCTCCCTTTAGGCACTGTAGGCACGTGCCTACACATTTTTTTCTAAAAATGCCCCAAAATGCAGCTGCGGCGATACACATCTGCGTAATGTATCGCTGTCCTGTCCGCGCAGACTGATCCGGCCGACACATTCCGTCTAAGGGGGGGGGGGGGGTTAGTTAGAATAGTGATTCCTGAAACAGAAAATCCACAGGAGGCGAACAGTGTATATCCGGGTACGCCTGTGTGGCGTGCTTAGGCTGATCCGGGTCGATACTTTACGCAGAGTCCACAATGTTGATTTTCTCAAGAGACGGCCTTCACATTGATTATTGCCAACCTACGCCCCTGACATCTTTTCTTGTAAGTGAAGCTTTCCATTATGTACCATTACATTCCGACAGGTGCTTATTGAGAAGTAGCCCGTACACGAATGGTGCCTATCATACTACGTGTATTTAGACATTCAAAGGGCAATAATTCTGTGAAAACTCATTCAGCTGGAACACGGTAATTATATGCACATCTTCTCTTGTTAGTGAAGCTTTAAATTAAGTATCATCGAATTCCGACTGGTGCTTGCTGAGATATAGCCTGGAAACACATGGTCATATATCACCATTTATAGAAATGCAAAGGGCCATAATTATGTGAATAATCATTCAGTCGGAAAATAGTGACAATATGCATATCTCCTCTTGTTAGTGAAGCTTCCAAATAAAATGTCATTGAATTCATCGAACCGGAACATAGTGATAGTATGCACGTCTCCTCTTGTTAGTGAAGCTTCCCAGAAAGTTTCATTGAATTCAAGTTTGTGGTTGCTGAGAAATAGCCCGGACAAGAGATCTCTCAATTGTCATATTTTACAGAAATTAAAAGTGCAATAACTCTGTGAAAATTCATCGAATCGGAACATAGTGATACTATGTACATCTCCTCTTGTTAGTGACGCTTCCAAATACAATGTCATTGAATTCGAGACCGTGGTTGCTGAGAAATAGCAGGGACGAGAATTATCCAATGTCATATTATATAGAAATTTGAAAGGCAATAACTCTGTGAAAAATCACCGTACCGGAACATGGAGATAAAATGCACATCTCCTCTTGCTGGTGAAGCTTCCCATAAAGTTTCACTGAATTCAAGACAGTGGTTGCTGAGAAATAGCCCGTACAATAGTTTTCCAATGTCAAATATAGAAATTAGAAAGGCAACAATTCTGAAAAATCATCGAACCGGAACATGATGATAATATGAACACCTCCTCTTGTTAGTAAAGATTCTCATAAAGTGTCATTGAATTCAAGAGTAGTTGCTGAGAAACAGCATGGACAAAAGCGGGACGAACGAACGGACGGACAAAGCGGCGACTATAATTATGCTCACCCGAAAAAAAAATCGTGTAGCATAATAAATGCAATATCAAAGGAGACTCGACATAGGAAAATGGCATTCGAACTTAAGCAACCAATTTAGATCCTGGTCTAATCACGCACACGCCCAGTTTAATCAAGACCAGTATAGAACAAGACGAATTTTGATGCTAACTTAAAGGGAAGCAGATGCAGTTCAATACATTTAAATAACCTGTGCAAACGGACAGGATGTAAATATTTTGAACAAGAAGGCCAAATGTACCTTTATCTTAAACAAGAAGGCCAAGATGTTCCTTTATTGCTCACCTGGATACCATAGTCTATAATAAAATGTTATCAAGAGCAAAAAGGGTCCATTTTGACGTAGGGATTATACACGTAATATGCTCGGATCTATGTGATATTCAGCATGTAAAGTTTAGTCTTCAAACCATTTGGTTTACCGTTTGCTTAACATTGACTGCAACAATAAAGTGTCATACAAGCTGAAGTTTCTTAATTTTAAATCTGCTCTTACTAGATCAATTAGATAAACAAAAAGCATAGATACTGAAATATTAACAGATATAAACTTAAGTGTTAATGCCTAGTTATAAGTTAAGTGTGACACAAGCTTTGGAAGGAGAGAGGGAAGTCTATTCTCCTTCCAGTTGAGCAGAAGTATGATAACAAAAGACGAGAGTATATAAACAAAAAATACAAATAATTCTAACGAGTTTAAAGATATTTAATATCAAAATTAAGCATTTATGAAATTAAAAGAACAAGTTCTCTTGTATAGTCAACATATAGCAAGAATACAATGGTCTGAATGAACAACTGTATGGGGAGGAACGTTTTAAGTTTAGTAATACAACAGAAATAAATAGGAAAAAACATCAACCGAATCTTTTTTCTGAGCTTTGATGAATCGAGTCGTCAGAGCAGTAAACCAAACAATTTAAAAAGCGTGGCCTAGTGAACTCCGTAAACCAACTCATAGAAAAAGCTTAGCCTAGTTAGTTGGGGAACAGTTATTAAAAACAATTTAAATGTGCATAAAGTTTTGTAATAACGGTAAACGATGTACATATTTTGTATCTTGTTGTTTCTTAAATCAGTTAATACAATTTATTCAATCATAAAGGCTGTTTTTTCAAACATATTACAGAGTGTTTCTTTACAATAATATTTGTTGGTTTCTCCCTTTACGATTACGTCACCCCATGGTACAAAATTAAAACCTATCCCATAATGACGCCGCACTTCCACGCGGCGTCAATAATGTAATTTCCGTTGACATTTTCAAACGACGTCTGTTTCAAATGCATCAAAAGTCGTCCAAACCCTAGCCTGTCGTGTTTATTATTGAACAGGAGGGAAGTGAGGAAAGATCCATGCTCTGATCAGTTTTAGTTGTCTCCTCCATCCTCCGACATTATTTAATTCGTTTCTCTTAAAACACATTATGATGTAATTAAAACCTTATTGAAACAAATCGGTTTCCATAAGTAACTAATTAAAACAAGTAACTGTAGGATTGCAAGCAATACCATAATCCCCTACCGGTTTGCACGTTTTGACTTGGTTTCTGTTGTCATAGCAACTCAATATTTAAGGTTATCAAGACAATAAAGCATGCTTTAACTCATAAAAAAATGACGAAATCCCATGAAACGCGAACTTGATCTGTGACACATGATTACAAAGCCATATACAAAATTTCAGCTCAATATCTTAATGCATGTAGAAAAAAAGTGTGGAAAAGTGATTTATTAATATTCTAAGTCCAAAAAGGGGCATAACTCATAAAAAAATTGACGAAATCCCATGAAACGCGAACTTGATCTGCGACACATGATTACAAAGCCATATACAAAATTTCAGCTCAATATCTCAATGCATGTAGAAAAAAAGTGCGGAAAACTGATTTATTAATATTCTAAGTCCAAAAAGGGGCATAACTCATAAAAAAATTGACGAAATCCCATGAAACGCGAACTTGATCTGTGACACATGATTACAAAGCCATATACAAAATTTCAGCTCAATGCATGTAGAAAAAAAGTGCGGAAAACTGATTTGTCGGACTGACTGACAGATGGACTGACAGATGGACTGACTGACAGATGGACGGAGTGCAAACCTAAAAGTCCCCTTCGGCACGCCGGTAGGGGACTAATAATTTGAGGATGATACAACACATTGAGAGGAAGTGCAGTGTACAAGAACCATAACTCTATTTAATCTAAATACCGAGTTATTGCCCTTTGTTACTTTTTCTTGTCCGGAGAATTACTTAATAACTAACAGATGGAATCTAATAAAACTGCATACAATGGTAGAGCATAATCAGAGGAAGTGCAGTGTACAAGAACCATAACTCTAATTTACATAATTACAGAGTTATTGCCCTTTGTTACTTTTTCTTATTCGTAGAGTCTTGTCCAGAGCATAACTTTAAAACATATTGTTGGAATTTAATTAAACTTCATAGGATGATACAACACATTGAGAGAAAGTGATGTGTACAGGAACCATAACTCTATTTTATCTAAATACAGAATTATTGCCGTTTGTTACTTTTTCTTGTCCGTAGAATTACTTAATAACTAATAGATGGAATCTAATAAAACTACATATAATGGTAGAGCATAATCAGAGGAAGTGCAGTGTACAAGAAACATAACTCTACTTTACATAATGACAGAGTTATTGCCCTTTGTTACTTTTTCATATTCGTAGAGTCTTGTCCGGAGCATAACTTTAAAACTAATTGTTGGAATTTAATAAAACTTCATAGGATGATACAACACATTGAGAGGAAGTGCAGTGTACAGAAACCATAACTCTATTTAATCTAAATACAGAGTTATTGCCCTTTGTTACTTTTTCTTGTTTACAGAGTTATGGCCCTTTTATTGGTCGGTCGTAAGCCATTTTTGAGTCAAGGTGCTGTTTTGGGGGTATTTATCATCTTCAGTGATATTTCTAGTTCATTTTGGTTAAGTTTTTTGTACCAATTCACTTTTTTTCAAAACCATTACAGATATTGATTCGAAACTTACAACACTTATTCGCTATCATCGGAGGACAGCATTTTTTTACTTAGAATTTTGGTTAAGTTTTTTGTACCAATTTACTTTTTTTCAAAACCATTACAGATATTGCTTTGAAACTTACAACACGTATTCACCATCATTACTTTTATCAACAGACAAGAGTACATAACTGTGTCAAGAATTTTGTAAGAATTATGGCCCTTTTTCAACTTAGAATTTTGGTTAAGTTTTTTGTACCACTTTACTTATTTTCAAAACCATTACAGATATATGGATTTGAAACTTACAACACTTGTTCACCATCATTAACTCCATCAACAGTCAAGAGTACATAACTCTGTCAAGAATTTTGTAAGAATTATGGCCCTTTTTCAACTTAGAATTTTGGTTAAATTTTTTGTACCAATTTACTTTTTTTCAAAACCAATACAGATATTGCTTTGAAACTTACAACACTTATTCACCATCATTACCTCCATCAACAGACAAGAGTACATAACTCTGTCGATGTTTTTGTAAGAATTTTGTCCTTTTTTCATTTTGGTTAAGTTTTTTGTACCAATTCACTTTTTTTCAAAACCATTACAGATATTGATTCGAAACTTACAACACTTATTCGCTATCATCGGAGGACAGCATTTTTTTACTTAGAATTTTGGTTAAGTTTTTTGTACCAATTTACTTTTTTTCAAAACCATTACAGATATTGCTTTGAAACTTACAACACGTATTCACCATCATTACTTTTATCAACAGACAAGAGTACATAACTGTGTCAAGAATTTTGTAAGAATTATGGCCCTTTTTCAACTTAGAATTTTGGTTAAGTTTTTTGTACCACTTTACTTATTTTCAAAACCATTACAGATATATGGATTTGAAACTTACAACACTTGTTCACCATCATTAACTCCATCAACAGTCAAGAGTACATAACTCTGTCAAGAATTTTGTAAGAATTATGGCCCTTTTTCAACTTAGAATTTTGGTTAAATTTTTTGTACCAATTTACTTTTTTTCAAAACCAATACAGATATTGCTTTGAAACTTACAACACTTTTTCACCATCATTACCTCCAACAACAGACAAGAGTACATAACTCTGTCAATGTATTTGTAAGAATTATTTCCATTTTTCGCCTTAGAATTTTGGTTAAGTTTTTCATACCACCCCACTTTTTTTCAAAACCATTAGTGATTTAGCTTATAAACTTACAATACTTATTTATCATCATTACCTTCATCAACAGACAAGGGTACATAACTCTGTCAAGTTTTGTTTAAGAATTATGGCCCTTTTTCGATTTATATTTTTGGTTTTAAAAAGTTATTCATACCAAATCAAATTTTCTCAAAACAATTAGAGATATAGAGCCCAAATACTTACAAAAACCTTTTTACCATCATTACATCCACCAACAGCCAAGAGTGCATAATTCAGTAAAGGTTTTTGTAAAAATTATGACTGATTTTCGACTATCACCAAAAAAAGTTTTGTTTTATTGGCAAGCACAAAACAGTTGAGCATGCTGTCCTCCGACAGCTCTTGTTTAACTAATGTCCCATTAAAATATGGCAATTTTGAAATCTGTATTGATCTTTGTGATGATATAAATATAAAATGCTTATAGAGTACCAAATATCCATGCAGACACTTCAGGTTGACACAGTGGGATAACAAATAAGAAGGGAAAATGAGCATAACGAAAATTCAAAGTTGAGTAATTAAACAAATCAAAGCGCCAATGGCACTGTAGTGGCGATCGTATGGAAAAGCATGCAAAGTAACAAGCAGTATATCGGTGTAGGGCTTGCTATTTTCAATAATAGTGCACTCTGCTGCGGGTTAATTTGAGAATGTATCAACCCTGCATCTTTTGACAGTAGAATGATGTTAGGTTGCCAGAATGTTGTCTTGGTGATTTTTTAGTTACGTTCTGAAACTGGTCATGATGTGTTCAAAATTAGGCCATTCCAAATTTAAGAAAAATCTAGTTGGTACTCGATAAACTACAGTTTTAGCTCATTAGAATGGCTTTTTGTAATCTAAATTGTTCGGGTAATCACATGCTCATCACCAGTTCGCTAGGCCATATTAAGATAAAATATTTCGTGCACTTTAGAAATGACAAAATTATCAAGAAAGGACAGAAAACAGTATCCATTAGTTTGGTGTTTGTTTCAATGATGTCCGATATTAAACAGGTCTGTTCAATTTAGTCCCTTCACATTGCATGATTGAGGGTTGTCAGAGACATATGAACACAGTGTACATGTATTTATATGTATCCGAGGTTGTTAAACTGCTTCGAAAAATTTGAGTGCAATAACAAACACAAAACATGCACAAAACATGCACAAAAAAGCACAATTTCACTATTTGCCAAACTGTTCAATTTATAAAAATATAGGCATATATTATAATGCTCGATCTCCAAACTAAATTAGGCTACACTTTCAGCATTGATTGCTAATTGACTCTAGAACGTGCAGACGTGTATACATAACGTGTGTACACACTGACATCGTGTGTCCTTTAAACCTTTGTAAACCAGTCTTATCATCCAGACGCTTTCATATATTTAAACAACTACAAAATAAAGCGTTTATAATATTGAGATTTAAGAACACCAGTCTCGCGAGCTATTTACAGAACCTTTTGGAATTTCCAGATTTGAAAATCATCAGAGTTATTTGCAAGGCAGATAGAACGCGCAATGATATTTATTATCTGCCCAATCATGACGAAGATAATATTTACATATTTTAACTCTATGTAGATAATGTCTCGATATAAAACTCAAATATAAGTAACAATCCGGTACAAAAGTAGCACTGACATAATTATTATTAATCGCGTCTCTGCATCAATGATGGAACTATAACGGATGTGAGTAAATTAGTTTGCAGTAAGGAAAATAAATATCAACCGACTTTTCAAAACCGACTATGTAAATATTTTTCGTTTTTGTTGTTTCTGTTAGCATTGTGGTTCATATCTAAATCAAGGATTATTTCAAATTAATTTGTTTAAAATATATAAAATGTTTAATTGCTTCTGTTTTTTAGTTTTCAATATGTAACGATATATTGCCCCTGTTATTTTGTTGTTGTTGTTGTTGTTGTTGCCTTTTTTGAAACTGCAAAGTTCCCAAATAATGACGTCACGAAAATAGGATAACAATTTCGGTTTCGGACTAGTTGTACACATGTGTATTCAAGATTTATTTTTTTGTGAATTACAAGTTTTCAAAGGATTTTTTATTCGAAACTTGGAGGAAATAAATCAATCTTTCAGGTAAGACATGAAATTTCGTATCATTCACTAAGCCTTCTGCATGTTAAAATACTGTACTATACTGCAAAATTGTCCTTGAAATATTCATCCCTACGTATGCTTATTACTTAAAATTATTCTCGAAGCCACAAGAAGGACAACAACCTAGACCAGAAGCGAAAAACAATCTCGTAGTAACATTTGGGAATGGTAACTGAGAAATTGTTAAAAACGGCGTTAAACCCCAATCAAACAATCAATCAATCAAATCATTTTGTAGAAATGTTCCTTGGGTGACTCTTTATCAGATTCCTTCAAGCCAAGTTGATTGGTCAAAAAACATGGCCGCCAGGGGGCGAGGCTGGCTATAGTGAAAACTTAAAAAATCTTCTCCTCCAAAAGAATCGGCTGTGGTCGAGTGGTTAGCGTCGGGGATTTCTAAACCGGGTGTCCCGGGTTCGATCCCCAGTCGCGGCACTACGGTCATGGTGGAGTGCCCTTGGGCAATGCACATTTTCTAGCCTAATACTGGTTTGTTTACCCAGGGATCATGAATAATTAAATTTAATTGCGCGCTAAATGACCTTAGCTGTCGATGCGCCATAAAACAATATACATTCATACATTCATTCTTCTCCAAAAGTGGCTGGCTGATTTTCAAATTATTTTGTAGAAGTGTTCCTAAGGTGACCCTCTAATCAGATTCCTTCAAGCCATGTTGATTGGTTGAAAACTATGGCCGCCAGGGGGCGGTGCTATTTTGCCTTATATGTTTATAATGAAAACTTAAAAAATGTTCTTCTCCGAAAGTGTTGGGTTGATTTTCAAATAATTTTGTAGAAACGTTCAGGTCTATCAGATTCCTTCAAGCCATGTTGATTAGTAAAAAAACATGGCCATCAGGGGGCGGGGCTGTTTGGAGATTTTTTCCTAATAGCCGTGTAGCGATACTGGCCCTCTTTGGCCTCTTGTTTTTATTGAAGCAGGATGGTCATCGATATTACGATTTTTCTCCCTTCAACTGTCAACTTTAGATAGAGAAAAATATGGACATAAATCAGAGGAAAACTTTGAAGCATGCTATTAATGGTCATAACCTGTTTTAAACGGTTCCATGGTTTGACAGTTTTTGAAAAGAATTAGCATATGTATAATCAGGGACGTAGATAAGATCTTATCTATGTCCCTGGTATACTGTAGGGGGACCGAGTGTATGCATTGTACTAAAGTTGCGTTCATAACAAAGTGTATGACAAATCACTAAGTTACTCCCACAAGTTGATTTCCAAAATATGCGGCCAGAGTTCGCCCAATTGGTGTCACTGATTAATCAATTTGATATCAATAAGGATATACTACAGCTGTTATAAAGGTTAAGAGAACAATTTACCCTTTTTAGTGTTGGTTGTTTTTTCAGGCATAAAAGGACACCGATGTTACGACTGTGTTGAATATCATTTAATTTGTTTTCATATATAGAATTAAAATATCGACGGACTAAAGTTGTATTACAACACTGTAACTGTTGGCAGGTGTTTGTGTATTTATAATGTCAAACCGTTGTAATAGAGTGACGCTAATAGGAGGCCAGACTCCTTACTTTCAAAAATCATATTGTGTCCAAAGCATCATTTATCCGAGACGTAGCCAGGGGTGTAACAAATCCTCTCGCCCGCTCGTGTTAGCGATTGGAATGAAAGATTGGGCGAGTACAAAATGCTAGGCGCTAGTCCGTCAGGGCGAGTGGGTTTTTCAAGCACGATATTTGAAATCAACAGACATATTCTAAAATATTCGTTCATGTCATAATGATATTCTGCATTGCTAAGCTTATTCTCTCTCTTTCTCTCTATCCATTTATTCCCTCGACAAGTGCCCATGAAATCATCCATGATGTTGCATATGGAGGCTAAAAGGTGCTCTTTTCTAGTAATGATGTCCATCGAAGTCGCTTTAGTTATGCATTCGTTTTCAATAAGTAATTTTCCTTTCACCTGTATGTATCCGACTACATCAACATTATCATGATATTAACAACATAAACAGCTATTAAAATGATTAAATAAATCATGATATTTAACATAGCATTGAGTCTCTAAAATATGCATCTCTTCAGCGAAAATATTGAATCATCCGCATTTTTCCCCCTTCCAACACGTGGTTAAATTGATTAGACAAAATAGGTATTTTAAAACAAATTAAACAAAATATCACCCAACTCCCTATCCTTTTTGTACAAGTAAGTTATATAATTATCTCGTTAAATATCACAATCGGTAAATTATCTAAGGCGACAATTTAAATGAATATAGGGCACAGAAAATGTTGTTTAAAAATGTAAACAAAGTTAAAACTATGCTTAATCTGACACTTAAAGGTTAATGTTATTGATGAACCAGTCAAATTGTCCTCGTCACGTCATGTCCAAACAAACAGGCATACTTGTTCGGCTGTATAGTTGGTGGGGATGAAGTAAAATGAGAGGAGGGGAAACAAAAAAGAGCCTTTATTAATAGATAAAAGGAAATCAATCCTAAACAGTTGAATTTAAGGGCGGGTGAAAGATTGGTAATGGCGAGTGCATTTTTCCAGTCATTAGTCCTAGAGGGCGAGTAGCATTTGAAAAATATTTACACCCCTGGTAGTGATTTTGGTTTATGGAAAAATATTTACGTCCTTGGTAGGGCGAAAAAGACAAAAGTAAAAAAATAAGTTTAATGACCCTTTTCGACCATTAAACAGTAAGTTTAGAGTTTGAAATGAAATTAAATGTCAACTAGAAAAGCTAATACTTTATTATAGTCCTATTACCATTAAATTAGAAATATCGACAGATAAAACTGGAGCAAAAAGTAGACGTATATTCAGACACAAATTTTCCCGAAAACTGTGCACAGCTAATCTTCAATTTTCATCTTTTTTCAAAGTGAAGAAAAATAGATTTGCCACTTTGCCAGTCAAGTAATTTATTTGTGTGAGTGGTATTCACAATGAAAATTAACTACATTATGAAATAACTTTTGAAAAAGGCTACATATCCAAAAAACATGTTTTATATAATTTAGCTCTCAAGATTGTTTTTGGCAGAATGCGCAAGCCAGATTGCAGTGAGATATTTATAACAAAAATTGTGAAAAAATATGTATTTCCCACAATTAGATGCAGAAGATAAATTTTGAAAACTTTTGAAAAGGGAGAGATTTTTCATACTTTTGTCTTCTTAGATAACCTAAATTGGACAAATTTTAGAATTGTGTTGTAGCCCACTGGGAAGCTGGTAGCTCGAATTATAGCGGATGCTTGAGTGTCTTATTATATTTTTTTTCTACTTCTGTACAAAGATAATATTTAGATCACACCATGTACATGATTTAAGGGTAGTGACCATTTCAAATAACATTATGTGTTGCAAAAGACATGAAGTGCAGCATTCAGTTATAACAAAATGGAAAAGATACTTTTTGGTGGAGCTTTCCATATAGGAGAAAATTGGTAAACAGCGTTGAATGTAAACATTGGGGTCGTCCGGTCATGACAGCATTGACCCAATTTCTCATTTTTCGTCCAATGAAATCACTTACTATTAAGTCATATGATTTTTCCCCACCGGTTATAATGCTAATTAATTTTGGTACACAGATCCGTGACTGGGCATTTAAATTTCTCGGAATTATTTCTTGTAAATGGCAAATATTATCTTAAGTCTTTCCGAACCGGTTTGTAGCAGTTTGTAAACATCGCATACCGAAAGTAGACATATTTATCAAAATACATTTTAATGAGACCGATCCGCTGGTTATTAGCCTAAGCATTCATGGATTAACGCATTGCCCCAGGGAAAATTGTCACTGTTGATTGGTCGGACTTATCGGGTATATATATATATATACTGAGCCAAACAAGTAACGATACATACTTAGATCATTTGTAAAATCTTAAAGCTTGAACTTGTGTTATATGTAATGTGATTACATGATTGCTTAAACGTATGACTGTTTTCACAGACCATTATCGATTATTGTAGAATATCGTGTTACTAGCAATAGGGATTTTTACGTTTTGCACGCATTGCACGGGAAACCCATGATGATGAACATGTATCGACATAAAAATATACGCATTTCACAGATATTGTACCTGTATTGTGAAAACATAGGCAAAATTCAATATTTTTCTGCTGTAATTATGCCGAGACTGAATGCAAATCAACGCCTTATAGCTATTGGTATGCTACAAGCAAACTTACGTCACGCTGACGTCGCTGCTCACTTTGGAGTGTCTAGGTTGACTATAGCCCGACTTTTAGGCCGTTATCATGCCATTGGTTCTGTTAATGACAGTCCCCGTTCTGGTAGGCCCCGTGAAACGACTCCTGCACAGGACCTTCACATAAGGACGTCACACTTACATGACCGGTTTATTCCATATACTGTTACTGCTGCTGTAACACATGGTCGTACACACAACATAATTAGTGCTCAAACAGTCCGAAACAGACTCGCCGAGCGTGGTATAAGAGCCAGACGTTCGTATCATGGGCCTATATTAAATTATTAACCCAACGTCATCGCGTCTTGAGACGTCAGTGGGCCACTGGACACTTGAATTGGACAAGAAATCAATGGAAAACGGTAATGTTCACTGATGAGTCGCGTTTTTGTTTGAGGCGAGGAGATGGACGTGCTAGAGTATACCGTAGGGTCGGTGAACGTTATGCTGACGTCTGTGTGCACGAGGTGGACCGTTACGGTGGTGGAAGTATCATGGTTTGGGGCGGAATATCCTACCAGAATCGCACTCCATTGGTTATTGTGCGTGGGAATCTAACGGGACAACGTTATCGAGACGAAATTTTAACACCAGTTGTCGTACCATTTCTTAACGCTAACGTGAACGTCACGTTGTTCCAGCAAGACAATGCTAGGTGCCATACAGCACACGGACCCCCCTAACACAATTATGAGGGAGAGGGGTTGGGATTGCCTAATATGGCCGAAGTGAATACTTTAAAAATCTTCTTCTGAAAGTATCTGGCTGATTTCAAAATACATTTAGGAATCCGCTAAGGTCGAGTGGTTAGCGTCGGGGATTTCGAAACCGGGTGTCCCGGGTTCGATCCCCAGTCGCGGCACTACGGACATGGTGGAGTGCCCTTGGGCAAGGCACATTTTCTAGCCTAGTACTGGTTTGATTACCCAGGGATCATGAATAATTAAATTTAATTGCGCGCTTAATGACCTTAGCTGTCGATGCGCCATAAAACAATATACATTTAAAATACATTTGAAGAAATATTCCTTCAACCCATGTTCATTGGTTTTTGTGGTTGACATTAAAGATCACATTGCATAACTCAGGTGAGCTAACCAGGGCAAACATGACCCTCTTGTTTAATTCTAAAAAAGTGATTCGTCGATAAAAGTCGATCGCTAGGGGTTATAATTTTATTTAAAAAACAGTGTATTTGTAGTACATAAATATTCAATTATGCTAATGTAGCCTAGATAAATGCCACAAAAGACGGGCTACTACGGTACAGGGATACAGATATTAAACTTGATTGTAGGTCTCCTTAATATACGCTTGCTTGTAAGGGAAATAACTGGACCTGGATAAACCTGAAGGGCAAAGAGAAGTTATTCAGATTGGCTTGACAGGTGGACAATTTTGTCCAGGGAATTTCAGATGAATATATGTAAGACTGAAGTTGTCTCTTATTGGACAATAATGATTTTATTGAAAGTTGAAAGTTTTTTATAAAGATGAATAACCTGTCTGATTTAAAATTATATATTGTATTGTAAAGGTATTGTTTTGGTTCTCTGTCAGACCGGCGAGCCCTGGTAGCTCAGTCGGAAGTCACGCAGGCTGTCAATCCAGGGGTTGTGAGTTCAACCCCAGCTCGGCCAACATTCTTTCCAACGTTTGACAAAAGTCATGTGACCAGCATCATTCGTCTTCCACCAATGTGCTATCAGTCTATGTGGAAAATCAGCCAGTTGCTTGGAAAGAATGTTGTATGAAGTAATGGTGTGAGAAAGCCAAGAAACATATGAGTAGGTGAACTGGCTGTCGTGATATGACTGAATAATTGTAGAAAACGGTGATAAACCCCAATCGATCAATCAGAACTGTCAAACTGGGTAGAATGCTAGAAAAATAACCTGGGAATCTTGCGATGTGATTTTCCCAGCCACATATTCAACAACATATATGGCCAGGTACTTCACCTTTCTCTCACATACATGCCATGTCATGCACCTTCAGCAGATGACCTGTGGGGGTATCAATTCCTTTTTATGAGCAATTTAATTTTGTTCACATTGACTTATTTTTTACTAAAAACTGAGTTTTGGTCTATTTTTAATATATTCTTGATTGAATGCATTTAATACACATGCAAAGGAATTCTTGCATAACTTAAGTATATCATTTATAGTGCTTAAAGGCCATGAACAGATGAATATTTTGACTCGACCATAACACATTTTGAGTTACCTCCCTTTTTTGATTTCCAAATTCTAAACACATTGCAGTTTTTAGCTCACCAGAGTAAGTAGTGCTCAAGGTAAGTTTTTGTGATCGCCTTTTGTCCATGTTTCGTCCGTTGTCAACTTTTGGCTTGTTTAACACTACAGGCTACATTTTGCATACGATCTTCATGAAAGTTTATCAGAAGATTGGACAAGTTTGAAATATGAGGTAAAAAACTAGGTCGAATTGAATTTGAAACTATCAGAATGTTTTTCTTGATGATACGTAGGTCAAGGATCAAAAAGTAGGTCACTAATCTTGTTAACACTTGAGAGGCCGCAATTTTTGCTTCAGCAGTTTGAAACTTTTTCAGAATGTATTTCCTGATGATATCTCATGTTGGATAAGAAACTTATTATAAATAGGTTACTAGGCCAAATTGAAGTACAATCTTGTTAACACTCTGGAGACTGCATTTTTAACTTGAGCATTTCGAAACTTTATCAGAATGTTTGTCTTGATGATATGTAGATCATGTTCACATATGGGTCATGTCCGGTTAAAAAGGAGGTCAATAAGTCAAATTGAAGGAAACTCTTGATAATACTCTAGAGGCCACAATCTAAATTTGCTCCAGCAGTTTGAATTTTATCAGAATGTTTGTCTTGATGATATGTAGGTCAAGTTCGAATATGGACATGGACCATATTGGGTCAGAAACTAGGTCACTGGGCAAAGGGAAATCTTGTTAACACTCTGGTGGCTGCATTTTTAACTTTATCAGAATGTTTGTCTTGATGATATGTAAGCCAATTTTGGTCATGTCTGTTAATAAAATTGGTCACTAGGCCAAATTGAAGGAAAATCTTGTAGAAAACAATGTAGAAGATGCATTTTTTTATTCAGTAGTTTAAAATTGGTCAAAATGTTTCTGTAAAAAATAAGTCACTAGGCCAAATTGAAGGAAAATCTTATTTACACTCTGGAGGCTGCATTTTTTGCTTCAGCACCTTGAAATTTTGTCTGAATGATATCTAGGTCAACACTCTGGATGCTGCTATTTAAACTTGAGCATGTTGAAACTTTCCAGAATTTTTGAATTGATGATATGTAGGCCAAGTTTGAATCATGTCTGATCAAAAACTAGGTCAATAGGCCAAATTGAAGGAAAATCTTGCTAACACTGTAGAAGCCGCAATTTTTGCTTCAGCATCTTCAAATGTCAGAATGTTTCTCTTAATAATAACTAGGCCAAGTTCGAATATGGGTCATATTTGGTTAAAAACAAGGTCACTAGGCAAAATCGAAGAAAAATATTGTTAAAACTCTTTGGCTTGATGAGGTCAAATTTAACCCCTATCAAGTGAATATGTCTTTCAAATTATTGTTTGAGTATAAGGTGCATTATTTTGTGACTGTGGCAGGATAAAAGGGGTCATTGGATGTCCGCGACAAATGTAAATCGTCGGTAGGGTCCGTTCCGAATAAAATCTTCCCTGTTTATAGCCTCTGGAAAACTTCCATGACTGCAAGCGGTGGGTTGCCCCGTCAAGCAGTAGAAATGTGCTGGACCTTCACAATTTGCACCTTTCCAAAGACCCCATTTCCCGGGTCATTGCTGAAAAATCAACCAGAATTTTGTGTTCTGTTTTTCAAATGCTTTATTATCAAATCAGTTAATGCTGCTATAGAAACAACATTTTATTTCCTTGTTATTACAGCAAAGAACTCTTATATTGGCACATTGAAGGACTTTTGACTTCGCACCCATGACTTTCATAGTCATTAAAACTAAGAGATAAACATGTTGAGTTGTGTATATCAATGTAATTTCAAGGTTATTTAGTGGCATGAAACTTTTTGCTTCTATGTGAAACAAAATCATGCCAAAATAGAATTTTATGTGAGAAATATCATCATAATGTTTATTTTTTAAGCAAAAAACGGGGGTCATGACATGAAAATTAGGAAGATTAAAATTTTGTATCAAATGAATTCATTGACATGTTGAATGCACCCTTACAAAGTGAAAACCATCATAAAATGCAAACTAGAATGATATTTTATGACTAAAATTAAACGCTGAAAACATTAAATTTGAATACAAGAAAGGTATCCATTTGTGAGCAAAGAGCACAGTACAGGGTTAAGGTAAAATTGCCATATTTGCCTAATGGTTGAACAGAATAAATCGAAAACTTTGTACACTATTCCGCAATAGGCATTTGTAAACTGAAATGTGATCATCATGCAGTTTATCGAAAAAAAAGACATTAAGATGTCAAAGGGAAGTAATTCAGACCGGCTCGCCGGGCGTACAATGTTGTACTTTATTTTATGTTTGCTTTTAGCTATATTGACACCTTAAGAGCCATTTTCAGGACATCCCGTATTTCCTGAAATTAAAAGTAAAATTCAGTGCGGGATAAGGGTGACCTTCTAGTTGACCTCATAAATAGAAAAATGGTCTGTTAACCTGTATGTTTTCTTGGCTATTTTGGTAGTTCTAATACTGAACTTTATTTTGATAGAGGTTTCTGTGTTGTTTGACTTGTTGGTAAGGAACCATAACCCATAATGCTGTAATCGTCGTCTATGGAAAATGAATAACTTCCCTTTGACCAGAAAGCTTGCATCATTCTCTAACACTATCGACTCATTAAATGTATGTGAGTATACAGGTGGTAGGGGAAGATGCGAATTTGGCCCGTGGATATTTCATATATTTAGAGGTTGTGAATCTGAATTGATTTTTAGCTCGACTATTCGAAGAATAAGGGGAGCTATTGTAGTCACGTCGGCGTCGCCGTTGGTTAAAGTTTTTGTGCAAGCTAGCATTTACCCTTATAGCTTACATACGCCTATTTTGGAGTCGGTAGTTTGGAGTCGGTCAAAGGTCAAGCTCACTGTAACTTTCTATATAGAAACAGTTCATGGTTCAAGTTTTTGTGCAAGTTAACATTTACCCTTATAACTAACATACGCCTAGGCCTATGGTCTTTAAACTGTGTATGGACATTTTTCATAGCAAGTTAATGATGCCTATACACTTTGGAGTCAGTAGCTCAAAGGTCAAGGTCACTGTGACCGTATATATGGAAACGGTTCATGGTTAAAGTATTCGTGCAAGCTAGCATTTACCTTTATAACTAACATACACTTAGGCCTGTGATCTTCAAGTTGGTTTTGCCTAGAAAGTTTGGAGTTACTAGGTCAAAGGTCAAGGTCACTGTGACCTTTCTGTAAAGAAACAGTTAATGGTTAAAGTTTTTGTGAAAGCTAGGATTTACCCTTATAACTTACATACGCCTAGGCCTATGAACATACATCATAGCAAGTTGGTGATGCCTAGAGAGTTTGGAGTCAATAGGTCAAAGGTCTAAGGTCAAGTTCACTGTGACCTTCAATACAGAAACATTCCTTGCTTTAAAACTACTGATTGCTTAGGCCTATGACCCTGAAACTTAGTTTGGGTAATGGTCATGATCAGCACTTGACTCAGACAGGTCATGGGATCATAAGGTCAAATGTCAAGTTCACTTTGACCTTTAACGAAAAAAACACTATTTTTTACAATAACTTTTGAACTAGTTGCATATGGTGCAAATTGTTGCACTATGGTTAAAGGTTTGCGTGCAACTACGTTAAGAGTCCATATCTTAGTAACTACTTGATGCATTCCATTGAAACGTTATACAAGCCTTCCCAACCATCACACCTATACAATAATCAAGTTAAATAACTATATCCTGCATATAATGCAAATGATCACCCTTTAAGACATTGTGGTTAATGTTATACGTCTGATATAGAGTTATTGGACTTGTCCTGCAAGGTCCTGCAAGGTCATTTGATGATGTCCAATAAGTGTGTTAAGTTTCAAAGCAATACCATCTGTGGATTTTGAGAAAAACCTTTGCATGCTTTAATTATATATTTCCATGAAACCCGAATACAATAGCAGCAATTGCATACAAACATGCACCTGAAACAGAAACTGTGACTGAGCCAGCGGAAGTTAGTTTTACAGTTAGTAATACAAAAGCACCAGTAGACACTGATGTTACGAATGAAAATACCGCTGATCTAACACTAGAACCTGCGGTCATGCAGTATGCAAGAAATAACAGGTGTTTAGCATTCTCTACTTTCACTTTCAAACAATGTCAAAATACTAAAAGTGATCAAATCAATAATTTCCAGTGTATCCTATACACATTTACAATGAATGTAAACTCAATGTCATATATTGAATGCATTCTGGTGATGGTATACACACATTTCTACGCAAACAAATATTTGTTTAGGGACTATTTGAGTTTAGATCAGCTTGACAGCGGATGTAATTGGCGTGTTTTGACCTTTGAGACAAATTCCTTGTCCTTATGGATATGTTTTTTCTATTTATTCTTTTGTATAAATAGGCACATACTAAATTTGTCTCACTATAAATAGCATTCAAATGCCTCAAACAACCATCAAGACACTGTAGAAGCATTTTTTGATTCAGCAGCTTAAAATTTGGTCAGAATGTTTTTCTGAATTGTATCTAGGTCATGTTCAAATATGGGTCATTTTGGGCCAAATGGAAGGGAAATCTTGTTAACACTCTGGATGTTGAACTTTGAGCTCACCAGAACAAAAAGTGCTCACGGTGAGATTTTGTGATCGCCTTTTGTCCGTCGTCCGTCATTCGTCGTCAACATTTGCTTGTTAACACTCTAGAAGCAACATTTTGCATCCAATCTTCATGAAAGAACATGAACATATACCTCCATCAAATCTAGGCCAAGTTCGAAACTGGGTTATGTCCGGTCAAAAACTAGGTCACTAGGCCAAATTTAATGAAATTCTTGTTAACCCCCTGGAAGCCGAATGTTTAACTTGAGCATGTTGAAACCATGTCAGAAAGTTTGTCTTAATGACATCTAGGCCAAGTTCAAAAATGGGTTATGTCCGGTCAAAAACTAGGTTACTAGGCCAAATATAAGGAAAATCTTGTTAACCCTCTGGAAGACGCATGTTTGGATTGAGCATGTTGAAACTTTGTCAGAATGTTTGTCTCAGTGATATCTAGACCAAGTTCGAATATATGTCGGGTCAAAAACTAGGTCACTAGTCCAAATTGAAGGAAAATCTTGTTAATACTCTGGGAGCCGGATTTTAAACTTGAGCATGTTGAATATATATAGTCCAAGTTTGAATATGGGTCATGTCGGGTCTAAATATAGGTCACAAGGTCAAATTGTAGAACAATCTAGTAGACACTATAGAGATCGCATGTTTGACTTGAGCAGCCTGAAATTTTGTGAGAAAGTTTGTCTTGGTGATATTGCCATTGGCGCTGAAAGAGTAAAGTCTTAAATAGCCCATTACCAGGTGAGCGATTCCAGGGCCTCAAGGCCCTGTTGTTAACTTGAGCATGTTGAAACTTTATCAGAATGTTTGTCTTGATGATATGTAGGCCAAGTTCAAATATTGGTCATGTCCTGTTTAAAACTATTCTAACAAAGTTCTATTTTGAAGAACAATCTTGTTAACACTCTGGAAGCCGCATTTTCGGCTTCAGCATGTTGACATTTTGGCAGAATATTTGTCTTCATGATATCTAGGGAAAGTTCGAATATGTTCAGGTCAGGTCAACAACTAAGTCACTAGGCAAAATTGTAGAACAATCTAGTTAACACTATAGAGATCGCATTTTTGACTTGATCTGCTTGACATTTTGTCAGAAGGTTTGTCTTGATGATATTGCCATTGTTGCTGAAAGAGTTAAGTCTTAAATAGCCCATTCTCAGGTGAGCGATTCCAGGGCCTAATGCCCCTCTTGTTTTACTTATAAAGTACTTTGCTTATAATTTAAGTATTGGTTATGTTTTCTGTACCACCCAAAAACGTTTTGTTTTAATAGGCAAGCTTAACAAAGTCGAACGTGCCGCCTCCGACAGCTCTTGTTCTTTTTCCTCGGAAAGACATATTCTTATAATCTAAATATCTCTCCAGATTAAAAAGATATCCCCTTTGCGATTATATATATATATATATATATATAGCATGCTCAGGCAATTGGTTCTTCGTTTTGTAAGGTGTGACTATCGAATGCGGAAAAAAGAGCTATGGTGTGATTACGTTTCGGCATCAATTTAAATATGTTTGTACATAACACTGGCCTTGCTACACTTCAAGTGTTTTTGTTAGAATTCAGATTTAAGGACATGGATATAGTAGGAGGACAGCGAAAACTCGGTGAAACTGCATTGTGCAATCGTACAGGCTGTTCGCAGTGTCAAACCCTCTTTTTACTTGGGTGCTATTGGATCATTGAGTACGGCATTGACCCATACAACAAAACTCCGACAGAATGTATAATGTTCGTTATTCTAGTAATCTGATTGCCAAATGTGTGGTGTTCGTTTGTAGATTTCGGTAAAAAGAATAAATGGATCGTCGCACGTATGTTGGAATGACGAAGATGCCATATCACGGGAAAAGATAATGGAATTTCCATTCAAACCAAATATGCAATGAATATTTATATTGGCCGCGTCTATCGATTTAGGGTCTGAATGACCCTCCGTAACAGGACCATTTAAATGTAAATTTGAATAAAACAAATGAACTCCCAATTCAAGCTTTTTGTTAAAAGATGCATCTTTACTTAAATTACATGTGGACGGCCAGTGACGGGTCTGTTGAGACTTAGTGGATGCACAGGATCGGCAGTCTTCACTATATGCATATATATTAAGACCTCAATTCGCTACACACGGCTCGTATGTTAGTATCGGAATCGTCTTTGCAGGCAACGCTGCTATGACACTAATATAGGACACGGAAAATAACGTTGCTGAAATATTTTCCGTTTAATCTTCTTTGACTTCTTGCAATACAAACATGCATTCACTCATTGCAATTAATACATGCCCATTCATGCATATTCACTCAAGGCAATACTACAAACATGGGTTCATCCATTACACTAGTACCATTACCTTCCTTCATTATAATAATATACAACAGTGCCAACATGTATGCCCATATTCAAAATAAGTCAACAGTACAATTAGAGTATACAAGCATTCAAAATGGACTGTAGAAGGTCACCCTAGGAACATGCCTACACAATTATTTGGAAAACATTGAGATACTTTTGGAGAATATTTCTTTTCTCTATAGCCATATAAGGCAAAACTGCCCCTGGTGACAACTATTTTCAACCAGTCAACATGGCCTGAAGGCATCGGCTAGAAGCTTCGAGGTCATCCAAGGAATATTTCTACACAGTTATTTTAAAATCGGCCAGATACTTTCGTAGAAGAAGATTTTTAAAGATTTTTAAAGTTTTTCATTATATCCTTATAAGGCAAAACCGCTATCGGGACGCTGATGTTTTAACCATATTCGTTAACAGAATTTAGATGACATTCATAAATGTTCGTGACGTTTTGTCCCGAGTCTAGATTTTGAGACAAACGGTTGTAGGTTGTACACATATATCACTTAGTTTTGTACGTAACACAAAGAGCTAAAATCTTCCAGGGCATGATTACATTTGAGAACATTGAAGTAGAAAGGAATCTTACGATTGACTAAATGACAAATTAAGAAAAAAGATGATCGAATATAAATTCTAAACCCCCCAATAAAGGTAAGCAAGAAAAAGCATAAGATTCGAACCAATGAAAAGTTATGTTTGATTTCTGAAATTCTCTTTTTCTTTAAAGCTAAACTATCATGACGGTCTTGTTTTAAAACCACCTACGTTAACGTATGCATTAGGTAGAATAACCACATAATGGTAACGATTACACAACCGAGTGTTAACAAAGACATGCGAATATTAATGAGCGACGGGTAAAACCTGTTTACTAATATTCTAAATTCGCCTTTTCTTGTATTATCAAAACATAAAAATAAATATAATGGGGGCCAATCGGGTGTGAAATGTCAATTTAATCATTACATCATGGGAAGAAGATAATTAGTTCATGTGCGTCTCAAAACAATCACTTAAATACTTCTAGTATAGTATTACTAAGTTTTATACTGAAGATAATGTTTTTGTGGCGATTGGTTTGACAATCGCCACTATGCTAACAGAAACAACAACAACGAACAATATTTACATAGTCGGTTTTGAACAATCGGTTGATGTTTTTTCTCCTTACTGCAAACTAATTTACTCACATCCGTTATAGTTCCATCATTGATGCAGAGACGTGATTAATAATAAGTATGTCAGTGCTACTTTGGTACCGGATTGTTACTAATATTTGAGTTTTATCGAGACATTATCTACATATAGTTAAAATATGTAAATATTATCTTCGTCATGATTGGGCAGATAATAAATATCATTGCGCGTTCTATCTGCCTTGCATATAACTCTCAATATTTTAAACGCGTCTAGATGATAAGACTGGTTTACAAAGTTTAAAGGACACACGATGTCAGTGTGTACACACGTTATGTATACACGTCTGCACGTTCTAGAGTCAATTAGCAATCAATGCTGAAAGTGTAGCCTAATTTAGTTTGGAGATCGAGCATTATAATATATGCGCCTATATTTTTATAAATTGAACAGTTTGGCAAATAGTGAAATTGTGCTTTTTGAGCATGTTTTGTGTTTGTTTTTGCACTCACATTATTCGAAGCAGTTTAACAACCTCAGAGACATATGAATACACTGTGTTTATATGTCTCTGACAACCCTCAATCATGCAATGTAAGGGACTAAATTGAACAGACCTGTTTAATATCGGACATCATTGAAACAAAGACCAAAATAATTCATGTAGTTCATGTAGAATTAGAAACCTGATAAGCTGTTTTATGGCTTATAAGCATTTATGCTTTTATTGGTCCTTTTATTATTTGTTTTCCCTGAATACTGTTTTCTCTCCTTTCTTGATAATTTAGTCATTTCTAAAGTGTAAAAATATTTTATCTTAATATGGCCTAGCGACCTGGTGATGAACATGTGATTACCCGAACAATTTAGATTACAAATAGCCATTCTAATGAGCTAAAACGGTAGGTAGTCTATCGAATACCAACTAGATTTTTCATAACTTTGGAATGGCAAACTAACATTATTCTTCTGTCAAAAGATGCAGGGTTAATACATTCTCAAATATACCCGCACCAGAGTCATCGCAATCCCTACACCGATATACTGCTTGTTACTTTCAAGGATGTTCCATACGATCGCCACTACAGTGCCATTGGCGCTTTGATTGATAATGCAATCATTAGAAATATCGAATATTATTTAGGAAACAATATGTGTGCTATACGATTGTAACACATATATAATACACACTAACACGAAGGTCTCTACGCTGTAGGCTTTGGGTTTACTGTTTACTTCAAATGCTATTCTTATATAGTCTACTCTGAAAACGTGAACACTTTTTTAAAACACTGAAAACACAGAAACTTATTTCGAACATATACAATTCACCTTTACTTTCATTATCAAAAGGTGACTTATTTGGTACCATATTTGTCCTAGTCAAAAACGGTATGTCAACTACGGAATTTTAATCAGTGCAGGAAAATGTGAAGGTATATAATGAAACAATTTACGGAGCACGCCGCTGAAGTCAAAGTATCATAACGTAATTTAACTCAAAGCGTCCATTATTGCTTTTCAAAACGTTCTAAACCATGCCTAAAGCTTTTATCGTGTAGTGTCATCAATTTGCTGAAAAACCTCACAATACCATTATGATTGTTATTTGATGGTTCTGTAATGCATGGGTTTTCTGCACGGTTGTCGACAGACATCCGTTCAAGAGTCTACACAATTAACAAACCGTTTCAGAGTTACTACGTTCCTAATAACACATGCAGCTCCGCCGAAATAAAGCTCCGCCAAAACAAATAGTTCCAAAGCAGAACAAATAGTTCAAAGCGAAGTAATTCCTATGTGCTGGAATTTCCCCGGGTAGGTTTGCCACCTCAAATGAAAACTAAGATCCTTAAATCAAAGACAGCTACATTCAAATTTAATACTTTTACTGTTCTATTTTTAGCTCACCTGTGCACGAAGGGCGAGGTGAGCTATTGTGATCGATTTTCGTCCGGCGTCCGTCCGTCTGTTCACTTTTTCCTACAAACGACTTCTCCTCCTAAACCAATGGAACAATTTCAAAATAATTGCACAGGAGTGTTCCTTAGGTAATCCTCTTTGAAAGCTGTTCCCAAAATTCAATTCCATGCAGAACTTTGGTAGTTGCGGCATCAGAAAAGGGAAAGATTTAGCACAAATGTGACTTCCGGGACCTTCTACCAAGGTTGTTAGAATTAATTCAATCCGTTGAAAAACATGGCCGCAAGGGGCGGGATTTGTTTTCCTTCTATGTGCATTGTAAAATCTTTAAAAATCTTCTTGTCCAAAAGCACCTGCCCGATTTAAAAAAAAAATTGGCACAAATGTTCCTTGGGTGATTGACCCTCTACCAGTATTGTTGAAATTATTCCGAACTTGTTTTCCTTATTGCGCGGGTGCATCTTGTTTTACTTACAACTTTGAAAACTATGGAAGTTCTATTAATTCAGTTGAGCGATATAGAGCCCTCTTGTTTTTATAAAGTCATCGTTTTTCTCTTTCGGAGTCACATATCTTTGTGTGACTAGATGGCGAGCAAAATAGAATCTGATCAGGCTGCGTAGGCTTACATAATTCTTAGCTGGTTGAAGGGACTTGAAAGTCGTTTTTGTATGACGTGTTTTATTTCTGGGGAGAAATACACTTGCTGCAAGAATTTGCCGAATGCAGAAATTAAAGTTCACTTATAAATAAGTGACCTTACATACTAGCAGACACATTTTCACGAAGCGAAGCATTCTCACGCATTTGCAGCAAACGGCTTTCGAAAGCATTGTGACAAAAGTAGAAATTCCTTGTGTCTGATTCCAAGATCAATTGGTATAATTGTTCGTTGGGAGACGCTCTACAAAATTTGTATTGATTGGTTGATAAACATGGCTCGAAGGAGGCACCAAAACAGATCCAAAAGTTTCTTGTTTTACTTGTATGTACAGAGTTAAACATTATTTAATTTCTAATTAAACAGGTGAGATGTTTAGAAACCAACATGGTCCACTTTAATGTGTATCTAGTGAACACTTTAATATCTTCTTGTCCAAAAGTTAAGGTCCGATTTGAAAATAGTTTGGCGCAAATATTTCTTGGTGAACCTTTAACAATCTAGTAAATTATGTATTTTCCTTCCTTCAATGAAAATCTATTCGGTTACATCCTGCAGATTGTACACACTTAAATTACCATGCTTGCTACTTTCCTGGTATGATTATCAATCACACCCCGTACACGAGCATTGCAACAGTGGCAGTGGGTATAAAGGAATCTGGACTTGATGATGTTCTTTTAATGCTTTAATTATTATTAGGTATTATGTTATAAGATTTTTAAGGAAACCTTAAGGTATTGAGTATAAAGACAAATCTTAATTATTCTTTCCGTATATATATATATAAAACTATTAAATTTACAACTAATTGTTGTAAGTTTTTGACTGGACCATTACAGTTTGATTGCTACATTATTTCAGGCAATTATTGGTGTATGCCTAACCCTATAATGTAATTGTAGGGACAGGTTACTCATGACGATTTCGTAGAAGCAATAATGCATTTTCCACATTCCGCATGTATCTACACTTGGTTGTTTTTTTCTTGTTACAGTTAAAGATGGCAGAACGACGAATAATCCTTCTCGGCAAGATAGGCTCCGGAAAAAGTGCCACTGGGAATACCATCTTGATGCATAAACGTTTTCCAATAAGTACCGACAGTCAAGACACCTTTACAATAGATTGCAGCTTACGCCAAGCATTTAACAAATATAAACAGGTAACATATCACGTGTTTGACACGCCTGGCATAGCGGATAACTATGGAATTCTACCAGAGAAAGGCTACATGGTCCAACAGCAAATGGTCCAGTACTGCAACGAACCGCATGTCTTTCTTCTCATAGTAGATCCCGCTGCATGCGATTACGTTATGGAAATGATAACCGCTTTAAAAACATGGTTTGGTATGTCTATACTCGATCGCACAATTGTAGTATTCACCAAAGGAAATACATTTAATACGGACAAATCCTTCCATAGCTTTGTACGTAAAAGCAACGTGTCACTGGTTGAGGAAGTGTTTGGACGTCGAATGATAAAAATCGAAAACCATGGAGAAGGCCGATCAAAATCACAAAGAGAACTATTGTCTTTGATAGATAGTACGTGTCGCAATGGAAAATCATCTTTTCTTGTTACACATCGAGGTGTAAACGATCGTCGTCCGGAGAAGGGAACCTTCCTATATGCAAAGTCTAAACAACGAGAAAGTCTGGGCGATATTCCAATAGCAAGCGGGACTGAACCACCTCGTGGACTAAACCAATGGACACAAAGGGATAGAATACATGCGTTGCTCGAACGTTCAGCTATAAAAGATCCTGAACGTCCAACAGAGTGTGATTTTGATCATGGTGACGTATATACGAGACCTACACCAAAGATCATTGAAATACATAATGAGGACACAGAACCTAATGTACAACCGCTGAGAGAGCCAGAATATGATACAACAAACACTTCGTTTGAGAATGAGGCCTATAAAATGAACAACGAAGATGGTTTAAAAACACTAATCAACCATGAGACGCAAGTCTTTCCAAGATTTGAAGGAGAATATAGGGAAACAGAATATTCATATGGGACAAGGCCGAAAGCCGGGGGTCAAACAGACAAAACTCCAAGAAAGCCGCTGCAGAGAGAACACGTAATCAGAGTTCTAGAATGCGTCGTTGATGCTGGTAAAGCCGCCAAACTTATAAAGGACAATCCCCTGACTGCAATCGTCCAACTTGCTCTTATTGCACTTGACCCAGAAAATGTTAAGGCGATAAAGAGTGTCGTGACCAGTGAGGAGGTTCAGAATATATGGTCATTTCTTAAAGACGCCGTAATAGGTGTCGAAAATTTCGTCTCTGAAAAGGTCCAAGAGATAGAAAAGAGCAGAAGGAGACAACGGAGAATGGAGGACTTAATGCGAAAACTGCATTTTGAATAAGAACTAGCGAAGTATAAACTGTGATCATGCACAGTCAAACAGAAGTATATATATATTGATGGGATGAACTCTAGATTAATGACACCAATAAGAATATAATCTACTGCGGCATACAATATCGTTCTGTGTTGAACATTTTGAACTATAGTTCACATTTATTTAAGTTTCATTGAAGTAAAGGCACGACTCAATGCTCAAACGACGGTATAGTTCTTTTTATTTACTCAATGATATTTCAGTTATCTCACGTCGAATGGTGTTTTACTCTGGTTTCCATATTATAACATTTATATCACGACTAACGGTGTTTACTCAAGTTCAACAGCATTATACTTACATCAACACGAATGTGTATACTCTACTTTCAGCAGATCGCTGGTATTTCACTGTGGATGCCTGACTCAATTATTTGGACCACTGCATTCGAGTATAGATAGATACGGTTCCTTCACGAACGTTCCCGTATTAAGCGCATCGTGATATAACAGTAATATAAGGGGTGGTGTCCATAGCGATACTTATAGTTACGAACATTCGCGAATGTACAGTATCAAACTATGTCTGTGTGTTAAGTCAGCATAGTGTTAAGCTTGACGCGAACAAACAGATAATATGTTGCAATCGCAAAATCAATTATCGTATCAGGAGAATGACGTAATAGTCGGGAAATTTTAGTAACAATTTTTTTTTTTTTTTTTTTTTTGGTTCCCGCACCCCGTAGGAATCCGCTGTGGTCGAGTGGTTAGCGTCGGGGATTTCGAAACAGGGTGTCCCGGGTTCGATCCCCAGTCGCAGCACTACAGTCATGGTGGAGTGCCCATGGGCAAGGCACATTTTCTAGCCTAGTACTGGTTTGTTTACCCAGGGATCATGAATAATTAAATTAAATTGCGCGCTAAATGACCTTAGCTGTCGATGCGCCATAAAACAATATACATTCATTCATTCCCGCACCCCGTACACAGCGGCCGATGCATCTGAAATGCAGGCATACATAAGTTGAAATCCACACAGAAATTTTGAAAACCCTGGTGAATTTTACTGAAAGAAACTAGGCTACCTTTGGACAAGGCCGATTCTTAGAATGCAACCTGGGCAACGTCACGCGATTAGGGGGCATCTGCGTTCAGTGAAGAGTCAGTGGAGCACGTGCATTCTGATAATTTCAGCAGAGTATTTACCCTCCATACATGTCCCTTAATGCACCTTCTAACAGAAACTGGAAATGTAGCACCGCTTGTTTTTATGACAATATGCCTATGTATTTCACTGTGGGGGAGCAAGAATTGCAACGTCATCACAAATGTGTACGACATCGGCGATCTTGACACAACAAAAGGTATGTTTTTGATATTTTCTTTATTAAATTGAATCAAATTAAAACAAGACATAGCCCACGGTACGCCGCATGATTTCCGCTTTCATATGGTATACTGTCTGTCATTTTTGATGTTGTATTTTTTGAGAACATTCAAAAACAAATTTGGAATCGGCGATGCAGACGACCACACATTTTGTATATCTTGCAAAAACAATGATAAATCGGCTGATTTCAACTGGTTCTTTACAAAATACATATATAAACATCTAATATATACCATTTACAATACCTTTTAAAGGCGAAATGATGTTTTTGAAAGAAATCGTAAAATATCAAATTATGCGAACGACCACACTCGAGAATTTTTAGGCGAACGACCACACATTTTTATTCAATTTAGCCAAATGTAAGTCAAAAAGACGTTCTTGCAAAGAAGTTGATTTCTCAAATCCCAGTAGGTCCACATCTCCCGATGATCGAGTGAGGCCTTGTTTAATTTTCTTGCTGCATATGAGTACCCTTATGAACCATTATGTCACCATAAAACCCTGGTTTGCTATCAGTGAATTCAGTGTACCTTGTAGCAATACTTTAACATCACCGGGCGATACAGAAGACCCGAGAGGGATAGGCCGGGCTCAGGTATAACAAAAAAAATACGCGATGAAACTTGGCAAATGTCTCAGAATGGACATCTTTTTCCTCTTGTTGATTTTTATAACCACATAAAAAATATATGAACCGTTCACCAAACATCCTTCTGATGTGGTTTACCGTAAACAAATTCATACCGTTTTTCAGTTATAAAACAAGATGCAATTTAATCACATGTGTTGAGACCTCATCACTTGTTTACTTGTTGTTCAAATTGTTTTATTTGATATTTTGATAACTGAGAGTAAGGTAAAATTTGTCAATTTATATGGTAATTGATATGGCAGCATGTTTAGATAAAATAATGAGGTCTCAACACATGTTATTAAATTGCATTCTGGAAGAAAGTTTGCGGGTCTAAAATTTGCAACGCCAATTTTTTTACAGAAAAAAATACAGAAAATCTGGGAAGACTGTACAGAAAAAAAATCTGGTTCATTGAGACATAGTCTATAACAGAATTTTCATTAAGAGACAAAGAATAAAATCTGTACAGCATTTTGCGAAATATGATAATTAGGCAGAAAAAAAATCTGGGCAGAAATAAATCTGCACATAATTAATTTTGTATGGAAAGAATTACTAAAAATTTTTTTTTTTTTAAATTTGGAAGACACATTTGCAGATATTCAAGTTATATTTTCATTTATAATGATATTCCATGTAAATTATTGCCTACATATGTGTTCAATGCTACCTACTGCAGTTTTCCTGTATGTGGAAAAGGGTTAATTTGAAAAATACAGAAATATAAGGGTTTTTTCTTCCAATAACTGTATGACAACAATGATGAAAACATCTAGACAAAAAAGCTGTACAATTTCTATAAATGAATGTACAACTATTAGACAGAATGTGATAAACACACTTTCGTAAGCGTGACCCACTAAAATATCACCCGTCTCAACATTTGTAGCAAGTAAAACGCGAAAAACTATTGAAGATGTGAAAATAACAAAGATATTTTCTGGAAGTTTAAACATTGTTCTGTTGCAATAGATAACACTATTTTAATACACTACACTTTTTGATAATAGTTTATCCTTATGAATAATGTCAGTCTATCGATATTTGGAATAAAATTAATAAAATTCACAAAACCTGTGTGTTTTAAACCAGTCATTATCCAGAATTAGTAGACATTTCAGTTGTATTTTTAACTTTAGTTGAAAGTTTAAGCTTTCAGAATATGTATGTTTCGTTTATGTGCCAAAAGTGACTTTAAAGTTTTATTTGCTACAAAATGTGAAAATTTGGACATTCTTTTCTCTCCATGTGATATTTTAACCAGATAACAGGTGTACAGGTGGAGAGTTTATTCCTCTTATCTACGTCCCTCAATATTTTTACAAAAATACAATGATGATTCCTAAAACCAAATTTATTTCAGTCTTGAATGTTCTAAGCCTTATTTGATTTAAGAAATTTTTAAGAAATTTTCTAAGTCCATTATTCTGGTTCATATTTTGTCTAAGTCCATTTTTTTTGGTTCGCTTTTTTTCTAAGTGCGAAAAATCTGTCTGATACAATAATCTGTACAGACACAAATCTGGTTGAGTAAGATTATGTACAGAAAAAACCCCAAGAAGTCTGTACAAAATTTATATCAGATTCTGTGTCTGTGTTTATTCTGTACAAAAACCGGAAATTCTGTATGCATTCTGCCCAGAATTGGTACAGAATAGGCTCAGAGTTTTCGTACAGGAATTGGAACAAAATAATTTGAGGTTTCTTTACGCATTTAAGATTATATGACAAATGCTTTTTTTTTGCTCAGTAGTGCTTTCTCAGAGCAAATAATCAGTGTAATTTGAAACAATTCTTTGTGTATTTAAGTGTGACCGGCTTTAGCATGAATAGCTCATATATACCGGGATGTGCTGCTACATGTTGTCGTGGCCACAATACTTGCACCCCGATCAAATTTATTTAAAAAAGTGTGGTCGTTCGCCTAAAATTCTAGGGTATGGTCGTTCGCATAATTTGATATTTTAATATTGCCTTCAAAAACATTAATACGCCTTGCACAGGCACTCTAAATGGTATGTATTTGCATTAATATGTGTTTTTCGTAAAGAACCAGGTGAAACTAGCCGTTTTATCATTGTATTTGCAAGATATACAAAATGTGTGGTCGTCTGCATCGCCGATTCCAAACTTGTTTTTGAATGTTCTCAAAAACTACCACACCCAGAATGACAGACAGTATACCACATGAAATCGGAAATCATGCGGCGTACCGTGGGCTAGGTCTTGTTTTAATTCGATTCAATTTGATAAAGAAAACATCAAAACCATATGTGTTGTTGTCTCAATTTCTCCGTGGTCGTTCGCATTTGTGGTCACGTGATTTTGTTTGCTCCCTCACAGTGTATTTGAATGATGTCAACACGGAGGCTTCAAGGATGCTTGTATGGCTAGATGGCGAACAAGAAAAGACCTGAATGTGCACAGACGCAGGCTGATCTGGATCTTTCCGGGTCGCTCAATCAGGACAGTCGGTAAATGATGATGTGTTCATCCTCGAGTATCATTTATTATGCATTTATCCATATGGAACAAATCTGCATCAAAGGACTGTGAACATATTTAGGCCATAGCTGAATGCGCAGGAGGTAGAATTATATAGCCGAGTGTACCCGATTATCAGCAGTATTTCTAACAACACTCACATGCATGTTTGATAACCCGTTTTAAATACTTTTCAGTCATAAGCTAAACATGTATCTGTTTAATCAGAGGCATTAACAGATATATTGAAATTTAAAGTCGTCTGCAACAGTATTTTAGATTATTCAGGGCTGCCAGTTCCATTAACGGGTGCTTTCCATACTAGTATTCCAAAACGACATTCTTCCCAGGCAACTGGCTACCTTCGCACAAAACGAATAACGCCATTTACAGAGTTTTTTGTCATTCCTAAATAAAATTGAACACTTTTAAAGACTGGATCCACTTCCGGTAAGCGTCACAGTAGTCTGACTTCTGTATACTACGCAAACACTGTTGAACATCAAAACCGACAACTTGTTGCGATCGATATATACGACCAGAAAGGAAGATTTTTTTGGATAGTGATATAAGTCGCATGGTGCAAAGGTCTGAGCCAAAAAAAGGATCTGGTAGCATAGTAACTATCTCTGACTTCAATAATGTTGACCATCCCAGGAGTGTGTGCTTGAATATTGTCATACAATGTTCAGTCGAAACCTGTGAACATGAGCGTTGTTTCATGTTCTGATAATATTTTTACAATAATATCTACCAGTCAGAATTAGGCCCCATTTTACTGCTTTATGTACTGCTATGCCTTCGCTATAGGAGAATATGATATACAAATCAAAATGTACACTAACAATGGTATTTTGTCACGTTTGAAGGACCCTATTCTGCATTTGACATGGTACTTTTTAGATCACCTGAGCCGAAGGCTCAATGTGATATTTTCTGATCGCTCACTGTCTGTCGCCCGTCGTTAACTCTTAGCTTTAAACATCATCTCCTGCTAAACCACACGACCAATTTCAACTTCACAGGAATGTAACTTTGGTGATCATCTTTCAACATTGTTCAAAGATTTATATTCCTTTGAGAACTTTGGTTGATGCGGCATCAGGAAGGGGGCAAAATGTCCAAACTTTAACATTCTTCTCATCTTAATCCATATTCCAATATAATTTGGTAGAAATGTTCTTTGGGTGATCCTCTACAAAAATTGTTTAAGCCATATTGATTGGTTGAAAAACATGGCAATCAGGCTGCATCAGAAAAGGGGCAAAATTACAAAACTTTAATTTTCCATCCTTATGAAAGTGCTTGTCTGATTTCAAGATAATTTTGTAGAAATGTTCTTTCATTGATCTTCTGCTTAATTTGTTCAGCCATATTGATTGGTTACAAATTCAAAGCAACCATGCGTCATCACAAAAGGGGTAAATTGAACTTTTAGCTACAAATGACAACGCCTACCATTCGACGTTTGAAGGACCCTATTCTGCATTTGACATTTTCGTGGTACTCTTTAGATCACATGAGCCGAAGGCTCAATGTGATCTTTTCTGATCGCTCACTGTCTGTCGTCCGTCGTTAACTCTTAGCTTTAAACATCATCTCCTCCTAAACCACACGACCAATTTCAACTTAATTTCACAGGAATGTTCCTTTGTTGGTCCTCTTTCAAAAATGTTCGAAAACTTACATTCAGTGTAGAACTTTTGTTGCTATTTGCACTCCTGCTAAAATTTTCCCTGATATTTGAAGTCCGATATTTGCTACTAATTTACTATAACTCAGTTGATCGATTTATGGCCATCTTGGCCCTCTTGTTTGTTCTGGTCGTCAGTCAATGGTTTTGTCCTCTGCAAATATCAGATTGTTTTCTTTTAGATTTTCTTTAAAAAGAGATGAACTGTTGATGCTGCGTGCATTATCAAGCACTGTTTATGTAATTTTATTCTAAAGAATGTTTGTCAGGTAAGGTGAAGTTGGTGTCTAGTGTCTAGTATCTAGTATCGTTTATCATAAACGATACTGGCAACCAGAATCTAGTATCGTTTATCATAAACGATACTGGCAACCAGACACTAGTGTCGTTTAAGGAACTAGATATCTAACTTTAATTTCAACACAGTTTACAGAATCAATTATCAGACTCCAGTGTCGTTTAACACTAAACGACGCTGGCAACCAGACACTAGTATCGTTTAAGGAACTGGATATGTAATTTTCATTTTTTAAACTCCAGTGTCGTTTAACACTAAACGACACTGGCAACCAGACACTAGTATCGTTTAAGAAACTTGATAACAATTTAATCAACTGTCAGACTCCAGTGTCGTTTAACACTAAACGACACTGGCAACCAGACACTAGTATCGTTTAAGGAAATGGATAAATAATTTTCATTTTTCAGACCCCAGTGTCGTTTAACACTACACTACACTGGCAACCAGACACTAGTATCGTTTAAGGAACCGGAACAAATAATTTTCAACTTTCAGATTCCAGTGTCGTTTAACACTAAACGACACTGGCAACCAGACACTAGTATCGTTTAAGAAACTAGATACAAATGTAATCAATTGTCAGACTCCAGTGTCGTTTAACACTAAACGACACTGGCAACCAGACACTAGTATCGTTTAAGGAACTGGATATATAATTTTCATTTTTCAGACCCCAGTGTCGTTTAACACTAAACGACACTGGCAACCAGACACTAGTATCGTTTAAGGATCTAGATACATAATTAATACATTTTCAGATTCCAGTGTCGTTTAACACTAAACGACACTGGCAACCAGACACTAGTATCGTTTAAGGAACTATATATAATTAATAAATTTTCAGACTCCAGTGTCGTTTAACACTAAACGACACTGGCAACCAGACAATAGTATCGTTTAAGGAACCGGAACAAATCATTTTCAACTTTCAGATTATAGTGTCGTTTAACACTAAACGACACTGGCAACCAGACACTAGTATCGTTTAAGAAACTAGATACAAATTTAATCAATTGTCAGACTCCAGTGTCGTTTAACACTAAACGACACTGGCAACCAGTCACTAGTATCGTTTAAGGAACTGGATATATCATTTTCATTTTTCAGACTCCAGTGTCGTTTAACACTAAACGACACTGGCAACCAGACACTAGTATGGTTTAAGGATCTAGATATATAATTAATAAATGTTCAGCCTCCAGTGTCGTTTAACACTAAACGACACTGGCAACCAGACACTTATGTCGTTTAAGGATCTAGATATATAATTAATCAATTTTCAGTCTCCAGTGTCGTTTAACACTAAACGACACTGGCAACCAGACACTAGTATCGTTTAAGGACATATATATAATTAATCAATGTTCAGACTCCAGTGTCGTTAAACACTAAACGACACTGGCAACCAGACACTAGTATCGTTTAAGGAACCGGAACAAATAATTTTCAACTTTCAGATTCCAGTGTCGTTTAACACTAAACGACACTGGCAACCAGACACTAGTTTCGTTTAAGAAACTAGATAAAAATTTAATCAATTGTCAGACTCCAGTGTCGTTTAACACTAAACGAAACTGGCAACCAGACACTAGTATCGTTTAAGGAACTGGATATATCATTTTCATTTTTCAGACTCCAGTGTCGTTTAACACTAAACGACACTGGCAACCAGACACTAGTATCGTTAAAGGATCTAGATATATAATTAATCAATTTTCAGGATCCAGATTCGTTTAACACTAAACGACACTGGCAACCAGACACTAGTATCGTTTAAGGAACTCGATATATAATTAATCAACTTTCAGTTTCCAGTGTCGTTTAACACTAAACGACACTGTCAACCAGACACTAGTATCGTTTAAGGAACTTGAAAAAATAATTTTCAACTTTCAGATTCTAGTGTCGTTTAACACTAAACGACACTGGCAACCAGACACTAGTATCGTTTAAGGATCTAGATATATAATTAATAATTTTTCAGACTCCAGTGTCGTTTAACACTAAACGACACTGGCAACCAGACACTAGTATCGTTTAAGGATCTAGATATATAATTAATAAATTTCCAGACTCCAGTGTCGTTTAACACTAAACGACACTGGCAACCAGACACTAGTATCGTTTAAGAAACTAGATAAAAAATTAATCATATGTCAGACTCCAGTGTCGTTTAACACTAAACGACACTGGCAACCAGACACTAGTATCGTTTAAGGAACTGGATATATAATTACTCGATTGTCGTTTAACACTAAACGATACTCGCAACCAGACACTAGAATCGTTTAAGGAACTGTATAAATAATTAATCAACTTTCAGACTCCAGTGTCGTTTAACACTAAACGACACTGGCAACCAGACACTAGTATCGTTTAATGAACTGGCTATATAATTAAACAATTTTCAGACTCCAGTGTCGTTTAACACTAAACGACACGGGCAACCAGACACTAGTGTCGTTTAAGGCGGATTTCTACCTGAGTCTGCCGAGTGTATTACGCGGAGCATTCCGCTGCTAGCCGGGGAAATGTGAGCCGGGGCTGCATACGCTATACCGTAGGTCCCGCAGTCTACTCGCGCTTACGACGAAGTGCTGAGCCTTGTTTTACGCTAGCACTCCGCTGCTAGTAGGGGAAATGTGCGCCTGGGCCGCATATGCTATACGGCAGGTCCCGCAGTGTACCCGCGCTTACCTCGAAGTGCTGAGACTTGTTTTACGCGAGAACTCGGCTGCTAGTAGGGGAAATGAGAGACGGGGCCGCATACGCTATACGGCCGGACCCGCAGTCTACCCGCGCTGCCGGCGAAGTGCTGGCCTTGTTTCGCGCTAGCACTCCGCTGCTGGTAGGGGAAATGTGAGCCGGGGCCGTATGTGCTATATGGCGGGTCAACAGTCTACCCGCGCTTACGGCGAAGTCCTGAGCCTTGTTTTACGCTAGCACTCCGCTGCTAGTAGGGGAAATTTAAGCCGGTGCCGCATTTGCTATACGGCAGGTCCCGCAGTCTACCCGCGCTTACGGCGAAGTGCTGAGCCTTGATTTAGGCGAGCACTCGGCTGCTAGTAGGGGAAATGAACATTCAAAAGTTGAATGTCGTGCTGGCACGGCATTGGACATTCAAGAAATGAATGTCGTGGTGGCACGATATTGAACATTGGACATTGGACATTGGACTTTCAAAAATTGAATGTCGTGGCAGTAGATATTTAACAAATGAATGTCGTGCTGGTACGACATTGGACATTGGACATTTAGAAATGAATGTCTTGCTGGCACGACATTGGACATTCAAAACTGAATATCGTGCTGGCACGACATTGGTCATTCAAATATGACAGGAGTGAAACAACGGCGTTAAGCCGGATTTCTACCCGAGACAGCTGCGTGTATTACGGGGAGTACTCGGGCCTACAGGCCCTTGCCACGGGAGTGGAACAAAAAATAAATTCACAATGGAGTGGAACACTTTTTTTTCTCATGGGTGTTGAAGAGCGGCCTTAAGACGGATTTCTACCCGAGCCTGCCACGTGTATTACGGGGAGCACTTGGGCCTACAGGCCCTTGTCACGGGAATGGAACAAAACAAAAATTCACAATCGAGTGGAACACTTTTCTCTTTCTCACGGAAGTGGAACAACGACGTTAAGGCAGATTTCTACCCGAGTCTACCCGAGTCTGCTGCGTGTTTTACGGGGAGCACTCCGCTGCTAGTCGGGGAAATGTGAGCATACGCTATAAGGTAGGTACCGCAATCTACCCGCGCTTACGGCGAAGTGCTGAGCCTTGTCCGCTGCTAGTAGGGGAAATATGAGCCGGGGCTGCATATGATAAACGGCAGGTCCCGCAGTCTACCCGCGTTGACGGCGAAATGCTGAGCCTCGTTTTACGCTAGAACTCCGCTGCTAGAAGGGGAGATGTGAGCCATGGCCGCATATGCTATAAGGCAGGTCGCGCAGTCTACCCGCGCTGACGGTGAGTGGTATAGCTCGGACAATATTTAGGTTTCAATGTCCAATGTCTAACACTAAACGACACTTGCAACTAGACAATAGTGTCGTTTAAGGAACTACATATCTAACTTTAATTTCTTCAACATAGTTTCCAGAATCAACTTTCAGACTCCAGTGTCGTTTAACGCTAAACGACACTGGCAACCAGACACTAGTATCGTCTAATGCACTGGATATATAATTAATCATCTTTCAGACTCTAGTGTCGTTTAACACTAAACGACACTGGCAACCAGTTTAGTGTTAAACGACACTGGAGGCTGAACATTTATTAATTATATATCTAGATCCTTAAACGATACTAGTGTCTGGTTGCCCGTGTCGTTTAGTGTTAAACGACACTGGAGTCTGAAAATTTATTAATTATATATCCAGTTCCTTAAACGACACTAGTGTCTGGTTGCCAGTGTCGTTTAGTGTTAAACGACACTGGGGTCTGAAAAATGAAAATTATATATCCAGTTCCTTAAACGATACTAGTGTCTGGTTGCCCGTGTCGTTTAGTGTTAAACGACACTGGAGTCTGAAAATTTATTAATTATATATCCAGTTCCTTAAACGACACTAGTGTCTGGTTGCCAGTGTCGTTTAGTGTTAAACGACACTGGGGTCTGAAAAATGAAAATGATATATCCAGTTCCTTAAACGATACTAGTGTCTGGTTGCCAGTGTCGTTCAGTGTTAAACGGCACTGGAGTCTGACAATAGATTAAATTGTTATCTAGTTTCTTAAACGATACTAGTGTCTGGTTGCCAGTGTCGTTTAGTGTTAAACGACACTGGCATCTGAAAGTTAAAATTATTTGTTCCGGTTCCTTAAACGATACTAGTGTCTGGTTGCCAGTGTCGTTTAGTGTTAAACGACACTGGAGTCTGAACATTGAGTAATTATATATAGTTCCTTAAACGATACTAGTGTCTGGTTGCCAGTGTCGTTTAGTGTTAAACGACACTGGAGTCTGACACTTGATTACTTATATATCTAGATCCTTAAAAGACACTAGTGTCTGGTTACCAGTGTCGTTTAGTGTTAAACGACACTGGAATCTGAAAGTTGAAAATAATTTTTTTAAGTTCCTTAAATGATACTAGTGTCTGGTTGCCATTGTCGTTTAGTGTTAAACGACACTGGAATCTGAAATTTGATTAATTATATATCGAGTTCCTTAAACGATACTAGTGTCTGGTTGCCAGTGTCGTTTAGTGTTAAACGACACTGGAATCTGAAAGTTGAAAATTATTTGTTCCGGTTCCTTAAACAATACTAGTGTCTGGTTGCCAGTGTCGTTTAGTGTTACACGAGACTGGAGTCTGAAAATGTATTAATTATATATAGTTCCTTAAACGATACTAGTGTCTGGTTGCCAGTGTTGTTTAGTGTTAAACGACACTGGAATCTGAAAATTGATTAATTATATATCTAGATCCTTAAACGACACTAGTGTCTGGTTGCCAGTGTCGTTTAGCGTTAAACGACACTGGAGTCTGAAAATTTATTAATTATATATCTAGATCCTTAAACGATACTAGTGTCTGGTTGCCAGTGTAGTGTAGTGTTAAACGACACTGGGGTCTGAAAAATGAAAATTATTTATCCATTTCCTTAAACGATACTAGTGTCTGGTTGCCAGTGTCGTTTAGTGTTACACGACACTAGAGTCTGACAATGTATTAATTATATATAGTTCCTTGAACGATACTAGTGTCTGGTTGCCAGTGTTGTCTAGTGTTAAACGACACTGGAATCTGAAAATTAATTAATTATATATCTAGATCCTTAAACGACACTAGTGTCTGGTTGCCAGTGTCGTTTAGTGTTAAACGACACTGGAGTCTGAAAATTTATTAATTATATATCTAGATCCTTAAACGATACTAGTGTCTAGTTGCCAGTGTAGTGTAGTGTTAAACGACACTGGGGTCTGAAAAATGAAAATTATTTATCCATTTCCTTAAACGATACTAGTGTCTGGTTGCCAGTGTCGTTTAGTGTTAAACGACACTGGAGTCTGACAGTTGATTAAATTTTTATCTAGTTTCTTAAACGATACTAGTGTCTGGTTGCCAGTGTCGTTTAGTGTTAAACGACACTGGAATCTGAAAGTTGAATATTATTTGTTCCGGTTCCTTAAACGATACTAGTGTTTGGTTGCCTGTGTCGTTTAGTGTTAAACGACACTGGAGTCTGACAATTTATTAAATTTTTATCTAGTTTCTTAAACGATACTAGTGTCTGGTTGCTAGTGTCGTTTAGTGTTAAACGACACTGGAGTCTGAAAATGTATTAATTATACATCTAGTTCCTCAAACGATACTAGTGTCTGGTTGCCAGTGTCGTTTAGTGTTAAACGACACTGGAGTCTGAAAAATGAAAATTACATATCCAGTTCCTTAAACGATACTAGTGTCTGGTTGCCAGCGTCGTTTAGTGTTAAACGACACTGGAGTCTGATAATTGATTCTGTAAACTGTGTTGAAAAAATTAAAGTTAGATATCTAGTTCCTTAAACGACACTAGTGTCTGGTTGCCAGTATCGTTTATGATAAACGATACTAGATTCTGGTTGCCAGTATCGTTTATGATAAACGATACTAGATACTAGACACTAGACACCAACTTCACCTTACCTGTTTGTCACACGTTTGTTTTTTTCGGCCGACCTGAGTTTGTTATTTCAACAGACTGTATGTACCCAAATCAAATATAATTTTCCATCTACGAACAGTCTCATTAGACACCGTTCATAAACACATGAAATTCCTTGTAGAAATAGAGAGTAATTACAATACACAATACATTTTGTACATCCCTCGCATTCATCCACTTTTCGACTAAAAATACACGTGTCCCAAAATCTTTATCGCGATTTTTCTAACTCGAAAATATATATTCTTAAAATCACTATATCTTTCTAGGTTGAAGAGATATCCCCTTAACGAATACACATAAAGCATCCAGGTTGAATTATGGGAGGTTCGTCGTTATGTTAGGTGTTATATCTGTGCCACGATTTCATGGCACAGCAACATCACCCATTTAATGTATAAACACACATTGCGGTTACGCTTTAATGGTATTAAAGTATCTGATTGCAATATCAATGCGAGCAATATCGACAGAAACTGCATCTTTGTTAGCGCATGGAGCATTATCAAAGTAAACGCAATGAATATTTATATGATCCTCCGTGTCTAGCGATTTCGGGTCTTGATTTCTCTCCGTATTAGACTTATTTCTGAAAAGACATTGTTGTAACATATTATTCCCGACTAAAACATGTTTGACCACATGAAATGTTACTTCTAATAAAATACATCCGGTTCATGTTACCCCGCCTACTTTTACACTCCTATCACCCGAAAAGAAGCGCTTTCTGATATAAGAAATAAGCCGTTCCACGAGAAAACCAACATTATGGCCTCTGCGTAATGTATCGACCTAGATCAGCCTGCGCAGTCCGTGCAAGCTAATCCGGGCCGACTCATTCCGTCTGTGGGAGATAGAGGTATTGAGTAATGATTCCTGAAACAGGAGGCGAAAAGTGTCTGCTCGGGTTAGCCTGCACGGCATGCTTAGGCTGATCCGGGTCGATACTTTACGCAGAGTCCACAATGTTTTGTTTTTTTGCGGGACGGCTCATGTGATGAGTTTAGTAAAGCAGACAACGTAGTCAACACACCAGCTATTGGGATTTAAACAAGCCCCCATTGGCATCCCTTTGTAAGGAGTGAGAGTATGATTTTAACGAGTGTATTTATATAGTTGTTTACACTCTTATCTACCTTCCTCGGTGGTGTAGTGGTAGAGCGTCCGCCTCGGGTTCGGGAGGTCGTTGGTTCAATCCTATGCTGGGCCATACCAAAGACTTCAAAAATTCAGTAATTGCTGCCTTACTTGTCGCTCTGGGTAACGGGTTAGCATTATTACTGAATAGCTGGTGTCAGGATAAATGGACAAGCTGTATGGTAACTTACCCAAGGAATGACGTAATATAACTGGACTGGTGTTGAAAGCGGCGTAAAACACAAAGCAATCAATTGTATCTACAATGATTTATATTGAACTCCCAGACTTTAAATAGGAATACTTTACTTGTGTAAATGCACCATAGGAAGACTAATTAATTGATGAATGTACTTACATATCGAAGGCTCGTTGCATCTACAAGATACTTTACCTCACTGTTTCTTGTATTTGATTTATATATTAGATCACTTGACAATATGTAAAGCTGAGTCGGAAAATGTGAACTTCATTTGCATTTATAATTCAAATCTAATCTTCTCAATTATTTGTTTTCATAAAGATACATTTAAATCAGCTTATCTGACCAGGTTATAATAGTCATATGACCCGGTCTCCCATTTACACTAACACTAAGGTCCGTAGTGTAAGCTTTCGTTTTAATCTTTACAATAAATGATTTCTTTTTGTGTCTGTTATGAAAACGTGAACAATTTTTAACATTTGGTACAGCGTTAATAACCATGGAATCATATAAAGAGAGGCCATTACTCATTTCGAAAGTCGTCTGCTCTAAATATGTCTAATATCGTTGTATGTGGTAAACGTTTAACCTAAATTGTACACTCGCGTATACATGTATATCATGTTTTTACCGGACATACATGTGTACACGAGGGCTGTCCAAATTTATATAATATAAATGAACGACAGTGCAATGAAAATCGGTGCAATTAAATGGAACTAAAAATCACGCATGTTCACTTGACAATTTCTGAATCTGCTCCAAAATTTACATTTCAAACGATCCAAATACAACTTAATACTAAAACGTCAAAAAACATGATACGTACGAACTAGTATGCTGCTGTAGCGATTTTCGTTTTGTATATTGTATTTCGTTGAACTGTTGTTGACCACGGAATTGTGACTTTAATCGTGGAAACTAGGCAGGCCAACTCGTGCATAATCATTCGGACAAAATATTTAACACATATTGTTTACACGTGTAAATAGTTTTTCAAATGCTATATGTAGTTGGCAAATAGGTAGGTAAAAGTAAATGTTGATGATGTTGAAAGTTAAAAATAAAAGCGCAATCTACGATTTTCTGGGGCAGCCCTCGTAGATACGAAGTTTTTCGTTAAAGTGATACGCCATTTCTAAAAAATGGTTTGACATACAATTGTTATCTCCCTCTTCCACATACAACACATCTACAGAAGTCAACATTGAATACATCCATACACAAAATGGAAAGTATCTATACAATAAATGGAAAGTATCTATAAATTAAGGTAAAGTTATGGAAACCGGCATTAAGCAATAATCAATCAATCTGATCAGACCTTGCGGAGACGCAGGCTTGTCTGGATCTTATATGAACACAAGTCCGAGGAGGCCTTTTCGATTGCAACCCTCCGTTTATCATTATTATATCAGATTACATATCTCATATCAAGTGTAGAGTGAAGCGTCAGTATTTTTCGCTTCGTTCTTGAGGTAAGACCGTTCTTATTATAATTGTCATTTGTCATGATTTTGTTTGTTAACACTTGTTTTACAACTTGTATTTTGTTATGCAATGAAGTATTTTGTATTGTATTGTATTGTATTATCGTGTCGAAGTTTATTCGCTTTGTGTTGGAAGAGTGCAGAGTCCTATTTTGAACCATTTCCATAACATAACCTACTTTTTAAACATTAGGCAGCATAATAATTATGTAATCACAGATGTTACATCTTTGTTCAATTTTTTTTTATTGAAGGCAGACGACTTCTAATATACCATATGCGGTTAAGCATTTTAACACTTTACAATTAACATATATACACTTTCTGACAGCAGACGACTTCTTTCCGCAATGTATTCAACTTTTTTTTTTTTTTAGACATTTTACCTTAATTTATGTAGATTGTCCATGTTTTTGCCCAGATGTTTCCTATTGCAGAAGATAGGGTTATTTGTGAACAAAGTCTTTACAAACACTTTGAAATTGTCGGATAGTGCACCACTTTTAGGGTAAATTTTCCCATTTTCTCAATTCTCCTTTAATTTATGAACTCTTAAATAGTTATATGGTTTTAGACAATATTAAACCTTAAAGTTATACTGTTACAAACACTTTAAATTGAATTCCGATTGATGATTCTAGAGAGTGAGAGAAATAGATTCAACCCTTTGTTCAACGTAGGTCAAAAAGGGTTGAATAAATTTACGTCTCGGCATCACAGTGGACTTTCTCTTCCAAGTTGTCGACACAAGTCCGAGCTAGGGCTATAGCGAGTGTACGCAGACGTTGAAGGCTCTGTCTAAACTTTGCGTACATGCAGGTCCGTCTGAGATGACATTTCTCGCCGAGACAATAATGCATTTTCCACATTCCGCAGGTATTTACACTTGGCTGTCGTTTTCTTGTTACAGTGAAAGATGGCAGAACGACGAATAATCCTTCTTGGCAAGATAGGCTCCGGAAAAAGTGCCACTGGAAATACCGTCTTGATGCGTAAACGTTTTCCAATCAATACCAACAGCCAAGAAACCTTTACAACAGAATGCAGCTTACGACAAGCATTCAACAAATCTACACAGGTAACATATCATGTGTTTGACACGCCTGGTATAGCGGATAAATATGGAATTCTACCAGAGAAAGGCTACATGGTCCAACAGCAAATGATCCAGTCTTGCGACAAACCGCATGTCTTTCTTCTCATAGTAGATCCCGCTGCGTGTGATCACGTTATGGAAATGATAACCGCTTTAAAAACATGGTTTGGAATGTCTATACTCGATCGAACAATTTTAGTATTCACCAGAGGAACCACATTTACTACGGACGAATCCTTCCATAGCTTTGTACGTAAAAGCAACTTGTTACTGGTTGAGGACTTGTTTGGAAGTCGAATGATAAAAATCGAAAACCATGGCGAAGGCCGATCAAAATCACAGCTACATCTATTGTCTTTGATAGATAGTACCAGTCGCAATGGAAAATCATCAATTCTTGTTACACCAAAACCTCGTTATATATTCAATCGAGGTGTAAACGATCGTCGTCCGGAGAAGGGGACCTTCCTATATGCAAAGTCTAAACAACGAGAAAGTCTGGACGATATTCCAATAGCAAGCGGGACTGAACCACCTCGTGGACTAAACCAATGGACACAAAGGGATAGAATAAATGCGTTGCTCGAACGCGCAGATATAAAAGATCCTGAGCGTCCAACAGAGTGTGATTTTGATCATGGTGATGTATATACGAGACCTACACCAAAGATCATTGAAATTCATAATGAGGACACAGAACCTAATGTACAATTTGAAAAACCGCGCAGAAAGCCAGAAAATGCTACAACAAACACTTCGTTTGAGAATGACGCCTACAGAATGAACAAGGAAGATGATTTAAAAACAAAAATCAACCATGAGGCACAAATTGTTCCAAGATTTGAAGGAGAATGTAGGGAAAAAGAATATTTATATGGGACAAGGCCGAAAGCTTCGAGTAAAACAGAAACTCCAAGAAAGCCGCTGCAGAGAGAAGACCTAAACAGAACTCTAGAATGCGCCTTTCATGCTGGTCGAGCCGTCACACATATTAAGGCAAGTCCACTGACCTCAATCGCCCAACTGGCTCTAATTGCAGGTAACGAACAAAATGTTGAGGCGATTAAAAATGTAGTGAACAGCGAGGAGGTGCAGATAGCTGTGGAAAACACATGGTCATTTCTTAAAGAGGCTGCCATTGGTGTCGGAAATTTCGTATCTGAAGCGGCACAAGAGTTTGAAAAGAACAGAAGGAGACAACTGCAACTTGAAGAAGAACGAAAACGAAGATGTACACATATGCTCTATTGCACCGATTAAAAAAATAAAGTGTAACCTGTGTTCATGCTCAAACAAACAGTAGTATATGGTTTCATGTACCCGTATTTACATATTGAGGATATGAAAACAAGAACATGACACTTTAGACTCGAATTTACTGCGTCATACATTAACGTTTTGTGTTGAACTTTTTTACATATACAAGATTGATTCCAGTGTGTGGGCTGTATGGGTATGCATCATGGATCAAATGATGTATAGAAATACTCAATTTACTCAATAATATTTCTGTTATCTCACGCGTTTCCTCTTCTTTCAATACAAGGGTATTTTACTGTGGATGCCTGTCTCAATTATTCGGACCACTGCAATCGATGTTAGTAACTCGTGAATGCTCGTTCCTATAGATACAGTTACACTTAACAACTCGTCGTCAACCGAGTTGCCATCTATTACTTTGTTGTTTCGCCCCTAACTCGATTCAATCTCTAGATAGCGGGACAGATAGTGTTGATATGTCATTGTATCGTCTACGTTGGCTACCAAGTTGGTTCACTGCGCCGTAGCCAGAATCAACTTGGGGCCCTCTCCGCAGCTTTCCAAAGAGCGTAGACTTACGGAGTCTTCCTTTCATGTCCACTACTCCCAGCAGGCTCCACAACGACTGTGATGGGAATCCGCAATAGCCTCTGTCTCTACAAGTATCAATCAAGTCTTGGTATTTTCCCTTCTTGAGCGCTTTCGCCTCATCTGCTCTCTCCTATAAGGGGACATTAAGCTCCACCAGTATAACTCTCTTCGGAGATCTAGACCATATTTATAACTATGTCCGACCGGAGGTTTGTTAGGGTCACTTCCTCATGGAAATTCAGCCTGCTTCCTAGGTCCTCCAACAGGTCCCAGCTCTTAACTTCCTGCAGAATGTTGGTGCTTTTGACGTTGTTGAAATCTTCTCGCCTTCTCTCACGAAGTTGATACATTGGGTTCCGGTCCGCTTCAGGAGTCTCTCATACTTCCTCCCTTGCTCTATTATGTGCGCCATGATAATATGCCTTTTGAGAGCTTCCGCTGATTCTAATTCGTCGTAGAGAGCAACAGGTAACACAGCTAAAACGGTTTAATTATTCGAGTGTTTAGAGGGGTCGATTCGATAAAAACGGCATAAATAGCAAGAAATGGTAATTCAATACTTTAATTATTCTGGCTAAGAAGCACAATTTACATTATCTTTGCGGACTGCCGTATAAATTTACAATTCTCCGCCTAATAGATTTCCTGACGATTTAACCCTTTCACATATACAACCCATCTACAGCAGACGACTTTTATAATATCTAGGCATAAGTATGGAAAATTTCTAGAAATGAGAGTATAAAGTTGAACAAATGTGGCAAAAAGAAAAATTTCCTTTTTTGACACAATCAGCATCTATTCTAGGAAGGGGATCGTGCTAATTTTCACACTATATTAAATATCCCCTCTTTCTAAATGTGTATGTTTTCGAATCATAGTATAGATGCTAAACAATGTTATCAAAAGTCGTCTGATGCAGATGCGTCAAAATGCGTCTGCAAGTGTGAAAGTTCAAAGACCTCTTGATTTTTATTTTTTCTGAAATTGTGTATGAAGTATATTCGGATTTCATTTCAGTTAACTTATAAAGACACAGAAAAGTCTCCTAAAATGGATTATTTCACATACTTGGCTAATCGTTCACGTATAGCCTCGGTCATATAGTGGTTTAAGTGTTTATTTCATATACTCGGCCAATTGTTCAGTAGAGCCTCGGTGATATAGTGGTTTAAGTATGGTTATTTCACATACTCGGCCAATTGTTCACGTAGCGCCTCGGTGATATAGTGGTTAAAGTATGGTTATTTCACATACTCGGCCAATTGTTCACGTAGTGCCTCGGCGATATAGTGGTTTAAGTGTGGTTATTTCACATACTCGGCCACTTGTTCACGTGGCGTCTCGGTGATATAGTAGGTTTAGTGTAGTTATTTCACATTCTCGGCCAATTGTTCAAGCAGCGCCTAGGTGATATAGTGGTTTAAGTGTATATTTTGACCAAATTGTAACAGAAGATGTCGGAAAACTATTATAAGAAAAGGAATCAATACTCTTAAAGAACACATTCGCCTTTTCAAAAAATGTATTTTACTCTTTTTCGAATGTATACATTCGTTTAGTTAGATTTTCATTGTTTTCCCAACAATCTGATTTGTCTGCAGTTGTGTTGTTTGTAGTAAAAGTTTCAAACATTTTTAAAAATCCGTCCTCGTCAGTGAAATGGACTATACCCTTATAAGTGTTTGCTAATATTGTGAGATCTTTTAGCAAAAGCATACAGCAAGCATGATTACATATGTAAATGGACTCATTTAAGCCACAACACTAGTACGACATAGCTAAAGTATGTAAGTATTGTTTACTTCTTTGGATGATCTCAATGTAAAATGTTAACGGAGATGCGAGGAGACAAAAAAACTATTTTGTTGGACTATCTATTTCACAGGGATTGACTGTAATACATATTCATATTTGTCGGGGGTAGACAACATTTAAGACTTCAAATCCTCTGAGTCTTAACCCTTTTCCAGATCATCTGGGTTACAATATGAACACTATTTATAAATGAGAGTAGACTTATTGACAAGAGAAGAAAACATTGGATTGCTATCTGGTTATTTTATTCACTTAGTCAAATGTCTGGTTGGACTTCAAGGACTGATCTGGTTATTTCACTCACTAAGTCAAATGTCTGGTCAGACTTCAAGGACTGATCCGGTTACTTCATTCACTTAGTCAAATGTCTGGTCAGACTTCGCGGACTGATCCGTTTACTTCATTCACTTAGTCAAATGTCTGGTCAGACTTCGCGGACTGATCCGGTACTTCATTCACTTAGTCAAATGTCTGGTCAGACTTTGCGGACTGATCCGGTTATTTCATTCATTTAGTCAAATGTCTGGGCAGACTTCGCGGACTGATCCGATACTTCATTCACTTAGTCAAATATCTGGTCAGACTTCGTGGTCTGATCCGGTTATTTCATTCATTTAGTCAAATATCTTGTCAGACTTCTTGGTCTGATCCGGTTATTTCATTCACTTAGTCAAATGTCTTGTCAGACTTTGCAGACTGATCCGGTTTTTTCATTCACTTAGTCAAATGTCTGGTAAGACTTCGGTGACTGATCTGGTTATTTCATTCACTTAGTCGAATGTCTGGTCAGACTTTGCAGACTGATCCGGTTTTTTCATTCACTTAGTCAAATGTCTGGTCAGACTTTGAGGACCGATCCGGTTATTTCATTCATTTAGTCAAATATCTGGTCAGACTTCGTGGTCTGATCCGGTTTTTTCATTCACTTTGTCAAATATCTGGTCAGACTTCGGTGACTGATCTGATTATTTCATTCACTTAGTCGAATGTCTGGTCAGACTTTGCAGACTGATCCGGTTTTTTCAATCACTTAGTCAAATGTCTGGTCAGACTTTGCGGACTGATCCGGTTATTTCATTCATTTAGTCAAATATCTGGTCAGACTTTGCGGACTGATCCGGTTATTTCATTCACTTAGTCAAATGTCTGGTCAGACTTTGCGGTCTGATCCAGTTATTTCATTCACTTAGTCAAATGTCTGGTCAGACTTTGCGGACTGATCTGGTTATTTCATTCATTTAGTCAAATATCTGGTCAGACTTTGCGGACTGATCCGGTTATTTCATTCATTTAGTCAAATGTCTGGTCAGACTTTGCGGACTGATCCGGTTATTTCATTCATTAAGTCAAATGTCTGTTCTGACTTTGCGGTCAGATCCTGTTATTTCACTAACTTAGTCTAAAGTTTGGTCAGACTACGCGGTCTGACCCGGAGCTTCGCCTGTTGCAAATACCCGAGTGTCGGCTTTGTGTTTGAAGTGATCCCGGTTATTGTTTACCTCACGTGATCTTGTCTGAATGTACGAATTGTAGAGACCAATTTCTCTGTGATAAATTGTAGTACATTACTGGTGTAGATCTTTTGGAATTTTTAGGCCACATTAGCGAAGAGAATCATGCAAGAGAATGGAGACCTGTCAAAGAATAGTTTGCCACGTGATCATTGCTGAATTCATTCTGAATCAATTAGTTAGAAAATGATACATGTAAAAGCCTTAAGAGATTAGGACACGTAGTCTCATATTCTGATAGTTTATGAAATTCAAGAAAAAAGGGGAGAGGAGAAGAAAATCATTTTTAAATTTAAAAAATTGTTTGGGTTTTTTTCATAGAAAAAAGCACTTTTAACACTGAAGGTAATTAGCAAACAAGGCATAACAGGAACACATTTATATCACTCTAAATTTCCGGAACTATTTTTGGCTGTTGAAATCCCCCCCCCCCCCCCCCCCCCCCCCCCCCCCCCCCCCCGAGTATTTGTCATACAACGTTTCTCAGAGCGCATGCGTTACTACATTGGGCTTGACATTTTATGAATGAAGTTACGAGCTTTTGTTGTAAATGCCGTTTGGAAATTTGAATTGTAACGGCGACGTAACTGTTTTAAATGACGTCATTCACGTGTTTTACCAAAATTGTTTGCGCGGTCGAAAAAGTTGTGTTAGAATGAGACAGTAACAAATTGCCCATGATGAGTTTAAGAACAATTGAAAAAGTTATAATAATAATAAAATGTTCATAGACTGTTAATATAACTGATTTCAAAATGTTTTGTTAGTTGAAAAAGTCGAATATTACCAAAACAAATACATTGGGGAGTAAAGATAGAATAGCATACACGTTATTTTATCAAGGAAAACAACGTCATGTCAAAACCTAGTTCCCCCTTAATTTGTATCCCTTTAAGTTATAAACAAGTGCTAGAATTGAAATAGATCTCATTTTGAGTGATATACCGGCTCGTATATCACGATGTGTCGTTCAGGCGTGTATATATTAATCACTCAGGCCATTCGGCCTTCGTGACTAATTACTACACACCTGAACTCCCAATCGTGATATACGAGCCGGTATATCACTCAAAATGAGATCTATTTCCTAATTTGAAATCACCAGCTGCATTTAAAAAAATACCGATATATAAAAAGTATAACATTGAATCATCACCATTTAAGAATAAGCAATATAGATTATATGTATTTACTTATAGATAAATCGTTTGTCATAGCTCAATTATCTTTCATTATCTACATATAGACAATCAAAGCACTGAAAGTGCTGACGGCCTGGGGCTGCAGAAAGGTTGGAGAAGAAGGGAAAACATGTATTTATTGTTAAGAAGTTGAAAGATCATATCAAAAATAGTAAATTGTATGAAACTGGCAATTGGAAAATACATTTTGAAGATTCTACCTTATTATATTAGTTTCTGTGTGTTTTACAAATTGCACCCACTCGAGCAAACTTGGTGGAGGTTCAGAGAGGTTTATTCAAGGAACATTTCAGAGATTTGTTTTTGAAATCCGGCTGGGCCAGTAGTTTCTGACAAGAAGAATTTATAGTTTTTCTTTTTGTCGCCATTGCAACAAGTTGTGCACCGAACGGAATTATGTGAACAACTGTAAAAGTGGGGCCATGTAAGGAACATCCATGCCAAGTTTTATCAACTTGCAGCCAGTGGTAATTTAAGGAGAGCTACGGACAGTGAGTGCGTCCAATAGATCATCTAGATTACAGGACCACAAACAAACTAGTATATTGAATACATAATTTATTAATTAAAGATGACCACACATGTGGTCAAAACTAATAAGTGTAATTTAGCGTAGTATTGGGTAAACAAGTAAATATGTATGCAATTGGATCCAGCAACTAAAACATAATTAATACATTAAAAGACATACACTATTACTTACAACTACTTACAGAACAAGGTGAATGTATGCAACATAAGAAGTTTCACAATGAGAAATATGCCATGCCCCATAAGCATGTGTTACTCCTACACATTGAAAGCATTAATTCATCATGTATCAGTTATGGACTGATTGGGTCCACTTTTACGAATAGAGTGGTAAATAGTGGAGTAAGAGTTCAGAAAGATAAGAGCAATCTGAACCCTAAATAAACCATTTTAATAGCCTGCTGGTAAGGGATTGGGAAAATGTGTATTTATGGAGCACATGGTTATGTATTAATTGTGGAAAATTACACCATTGCCATCTAGTCCCCATGAACCATTATAATGCTTTGACAAACGACCTAGTTTGAGCAAATTGGACAGTTTTGAAAGAGGCCCAAAGTACATGAGAAAAAAAAAATAGTATGACAAAGTTTCATGATGCTTAAATAGAAAATTAAAATTCTGCACCAATGCAATAAACTGAACTGGTAATGATGTTGGAAAACTAATTTTCTAAACCATGGACTATAGGAGAAAGTGTTTGATCATGGCTATACTGAACATAAACAATTATTGATAACAATTAACAGCACATAGTCAACGGATTGATACAAGAGAAGCACATGAGAGCACATAAGCATACACTTGCAAAGAAGCATAACAAATCATAAGCATAACCCCTGCCAATAGCAACTGCTAGAACATACACGAATGAAGGTCAAACAAAGGAACATTTGTGCCAAAATATATTGAAAGCAGTTACTGTTTTCAGATAAGAAACTAGCCCCAACTCCACAGTATTGTTTTTGGAGGATTTGCACCAGCTTGAGCAAACTTGTTAGATGAACAAAGAATAAACATTTCGGCGAAATTTGCAATGCACCAGTAGTTTCCGAAATGACACCTTGTATTTCTTTTTTGAGATATTTGCCATAGGAACAAAGCTATGCATTGAATACAATCCAACACTTGGCATACATCTGAAAGGGGACCATCCAAGGAACAATAGCGATATATGGAAACAGAGCATCGACAGACATGTTTTAATGAATCCAAACAGATTAAGCAAACTGTGAACATGTTTCAAAATTGGGCCAGTAGTTTCTGGCAAGAACAGTTTCAAAAGTTTTCCCTGTTTGTTTGCAGATCTGTAGTGAATGGAAATATTTTGGAAAACCTATATGGGAACATGCAAGGAACATCATTGTTGTTTGAAGCCAACAGTTAACATTGGACAATGACAGATTGTGTTTCCAATAGATCACATCGAGTCGTCATGTCCAGTTGATCTGAAAAGGTCCATATATAAACAATATACAAGCAATGCACCATGGGTACCGTATATACTAGATTTATGGAAATATCGTGCAACTGTGACCACAAAAGAAACGGAAACAATTGTTTTAAATTCCTACATGTATGTGTTTTTTTCATTATCTAAACATAAAGAAATACCCCTGCGTAATTATTAATGACATCAACAATCAACAAAAATCAATATATCACAGAACTTTTTTTATCTCTGAACATATCCCTTTTGTTTGCAAATGGAACAAAACAGACACTTTCATTTACCACTATTTACAGCACAAGGTGTATAGATGAATAACTACGAGAAAGTGATATTATCCCTTTGCTCCATAATACTGCATTTCCCTGCAGCCAATGTAGAGCAGGCATTTGAAAAGCAGTGTAAGAAGAGTTTAGGTTGCTCGTAATGAGCAATCTGAAATCTTCTGTAAATGTGAGCGTAATTCACACATTACTTATAAGTGGGGTAAGTAAGTATGTAAGTAATCATAAATAATGATACTTTCGGTTTGGAAGAGTCCAAGAAAAAGCTTATGGAGCAAAGAGTATTACTTTCAAAGAATTAAGTGACATGAATTCATCACTTATCAGTTATGGGTGAATTGGGCCAACATTTACAGTGTGGAAAACAGTGCATGGAGAAATCATATGGCTCATTATGGGCATTCTGAACTCTGCGTTTTCCGTTTGTTAATGACTTTCTGTTTTGGGTGCATTAAATGTGTATAACTGGAACAAAGTGTTCAATGTTAGACATGCGGAAAATGCACTATATGTCGTTATGCTGTGCAAGTGACCTTGTTTTGACACTTATAACATACATTTTACCCTTTGCTCCATAAGCATTTTCTTGGACTCATCCAAATTTAAAGCAGTAATTCACCACTTATCAGTAATGGGTGAATTGTGTTTACATTTACTACATAGTAGAAAACATTGCAGGAAGAGTTCAGACTGCTCGTTACGAGCAATCTAAACTCTCCTTTCACTGTTTTCAAATGCCTCCTTTATTTGGTGCAGGGAAATGCGGTATTATGGAGCAAAAGGTTAAACAAATACACTCGTGACTTCCTGTTTCGTCGCAATTTTCAGGGAATATTCGCAAACTCACTTTTCTGTTTGTAAAATAGATTATGGAATGTGAAATTGCAGAATATAAAAAAAAATGTAAAATGCGAAATTTAATGGTAAAATCAGGCATGATGATTTGTTTCACAATGGCAAATGACTCCATTTAAACTGAATTGGACAATCTCCATAAATACTCGAACATAGTCGTACTTTTCCGTTCCACTTCGCGAAAATGATAATATCCTTCTATATTTTACCTCTCGGCGCATTAATTTCAAAGCATTTGTTAAACTTATATTGGTGTACTCACGCCTTAAGTTTTTCACTGATCTTTCAACAACATTATATTTATATTTTTGGGGTGATCTTAACCTTTTAAATTCAGTTTTATTGAAACCATGATGAACTATTATTTCAACGCAGTGTCACTCTAAAATGCGTTGTATGTTTACAGCAATTGGTATTACTACTATGGCAAAAAATGAACAATTTAAGACTATGGATCCACTACCGGAAAAGCGTCACAGTAGTCTGACTTCTGTAAGTAAGTAAGTAAGTATGTAAATTGTTTATTATTGTGACATGTGTTACAAAGCATTTATAGTATACATTTATTCTTTAATAATTATTATTAACTATTAACACCCCCCCCCCCCCCCCCCCCCATGGGCCTATAAGTCACCAAAACATATATATTTCATAATATCATACAAATATACAAGATATATATATACAAAAAAGTGTGATCGGACGTGCAATTAGTCAGTTTATTCGGTCGTATAAACAAATGTAGAAATCATTTAATAATAAATAATCAAATTATCTAATATAGTAGAGTAATAATTCTGTTTCATATAATCAAAACCTTAGAAATAATTGTGGGGAAAAGTGGATATAGATTATCCATTCACCAAAATGATTTCAAAGGTTGTCTGTGTGTAGCATCGAAAGATATCTACTTGTGATAATATTCTCATTTAGTTAAACAATATACTCCGTCTTAGCATATACGCATTAATTATAAATTTGGCTGTCTTCCTAGGATACTTTTGGATAAGCTCAATAAATTGCTCTTGGTGAGACATTAATAGGAATTGGTTAATAAATATATCACTGTACATATCGTCTCTTATTCTGTCATATAATGTACACCTCAATATAAAATGCTCTTCACTTTCTATTTCCTGGCAGTTACACAATTTGCACAGTCTAGTGTTCAATGGTTCTCCAAGGTAACGGCCTGTCTCTATGCGTATAGGTAACATTCCACATCTTAACTGGGCTAGCAAAGCGCGTTCATTTTTCTGTATACTACGCAAACACTGATGAACGTCAAAACCGATAGTTTGTTGCGATCGATATATTCGACCAGAAAGGAAGCTTTTTGGATAGTGATGTAAGTCGCATGGAGAAAAAGGTCTAGAGAAAAAGAAGGAACTGGTAGCATAATAAGTAAGTAATTTTTTTTTTAAATATTTAACTTTAATAGCCACGTGCATAGATATGTTAAGGTCGTGGCCACCCTCCCTCATACCCCACAATAAATATGTTTTAGTAAATATATGTTAGTGTATACAAGGTTTATAATATAAATCGGACTTCAAAGTTGTATAGGTTTCACAAGTGTTAAAAAAGTTATACATTTTTATCACATAACTTGCACTCCAGGAGTGACATAAAGCAGTGACATAATTATCATATGTAACTAGTTACATAAATAGCCGACTTACAGTACGTATGTGACGTCACTCCAGTGTGACGTCACTTTCAATGACAGCATATTGTTTACAATTGTTCTGAATTTCGGCATTTATCAAAAATATTGTTTAAAGAGAATAAATCTCGATAAATGAAACGTTATAAGAGCATTGTTGCTAATTTTGTATAAAATCAAAAGGTTATTGATAGGGACTACATTTTACAGTGGACGTATGCATTAGAACTTCGGGGTGAACTTCGGTCACTGTTTATATGAGGACGAAGAAAGATCGATTTAAAGATTGAAGACAATCTTTTTATGGTGTTATGTGATAAATAGAATCTTACATTCGTGCTTATTTGATATTGTTGTTATGAAACTCGTCGACTGAAACGAATATGACGCTCGGCAGAGCCTCGCGTCATACTATTTCAGTCGACTCGTTTCATAAAAATAATATCAAATAAGCACTCATGTAAGATCTTCTATATATAATGGGAAAAGGAGGCTAAAAACAACCAAGACCAAACAAAAACAAAAAAAGGAAGAAAGTCACTATCTCTGACTTCAATAATGTTGATAAACCCAGGAGTGTGCGCTTGAGCATTATCATACATATTCTGTATTTCGCATTTTCGTGGTACATGTTTTTTCTGGTCGTTAGTCAATAGCATTATCAAGCACTATATATGTATATTGTTTTTTTAGCGGCCGACCTGAGTTTGCTGCATTTTCAACAGACCGTAACAAAATCAAATTCCATATACCATTTACGAACAGTCTCTTAAGACACCTTTCTAGACTCATATAAAAACGAATAATACATATTTCACAGAACAACCAAGTTTAAAGCGAGACTTTTTCTCTAAGACCGAATTCCTTCAGTTTTAGCTATTCCTTTTCCAACCATTTTTGCAACATTGGTCAACAACTGGCTAAATTGAAATTAAACAAAAATATACAAAGCACTTATTTATTGGATATATGTTTGTATCACATGACGATGCTTGTATCCGACCTTATATACCCATTACGTATTTCTTTTTATCACATAACTTGCACTCCAGGAGTGACATAAAGTAGTGACATAAATATCATATGTAACTAGTTACATAAATAGCCGACTCACAGCACGCGTGTGACGTCACTCCAGTGTGACGTCACTTTAAATGACAGCATATTGTTTACAATTGTTCTGAATTTCGGCATTTATTAAAAATATTGTTTAAAAAGAGAATAAATCTGGATAAATGAAATGTGTTATAAGTGCCTTGTTGCTAATTTTGTATAAAATTGAAAGGTTATTGATAGGGACTACTTTTTACAGTGGAAGTATGCATTAGAACTTCGGGGTGAACTTCGGTCACTGTTTATATGAGGACGAAGAAAGATCGATTTAAAGATTGAAAACAATCTTTTTATGGTGTTATGTGATAAATAGAATCTTACATTCGTGCTTATTTGATATTGTTTTTATGAAACTCGTTGACTAAAACGAATATGACGCTCGGCAGAGCCTCGCGTCATATTATTTCAGTCGACTCGTTTCATAAAAACAATAACAAATAAGCACTCATGTAAGATCCTCTATATATGTAACGTGGGTAATATAACATGACCGAATCACTATGAAAATGACGTCACGTCAGCGGTTTGACGTCATAACTTTAGTCACTTTGGGGCCAAAGCCGGTAAATTTCATCTAGAAATATTGTAAACGTTAAGCAAATGTTATCGAAATACGCCTCATAAATTACTTCATGTGATAAAATAGAATATCTCATGAGTGTTTATTTATTATCACTTTTAATAAACTCGTTAACTAGGCTGAATATGACCGCGGCAGTGTTATACGGTTTACTGACGAAATACAAAAAGCTTTGGAAAATCCGATTTTCATTTTGTGTTTCGTCATATGATAAAAAGATGACATTTCAACTGTACTACGATTTTTTGGCACGGCAACATAACCAACTTCATTTATAAACACACATTACAGTTACGCTTTAATGGTATTAAAGTATCTGATTGAAATATCGACAGAAACTGGAGCATTATCAAAGTATAAGCAATGAATATTTATATGAAAATCCGCATCTAGCGATTTCCGCCATAGACTAGTTTCTGAAAAGACATTGTTGTAATTTATTATTCCCGACTTAAACATGTTTGACCACATTTGAAAAAAAAATATTACTTCTAATAAGATGCATACCTTGTTCATGTTTAATTATCCCGCCTACTGTTATACTCACATCACTCGACAAGTAGCGCTTTCGGATATAAGAAATGAGCCGTTCCACGAGAAAAGCAACATTATGGCCTCTGCGTAATGCATCGACCAAGATCATTCTGCGCAATCCGCGTAGGCTAATCCGGGCCAACACATTCCGTCTCTGGGAGATAGAGGTATATAGAGTAATTATTCTTGAAACAGAAACTCCACAGGAGGCGAAACCTGTCTGCGCGGCATGCTTAGGCTGATCCGGGTCGATACTTTACGCAGAGTCCACAGGTTAGCATTTCTACTGACTGGCTGGTGTCAGGATAAATGGACCAGTTGTACTGGTAACTTACCCAAGAAACGCCGTGATAAAACTGAAAGATTGTTGAAAGCGGCGTAAAACACCAAACAATCAATTGTATCTGCCCATGGTTTATATTGGACACCTCACCTTTAAATAAGTATATACTTTACTTGTGTAAATGCACCATAGGAAGTTCAATTGGTTTATGATTGTACTTGAACACTACAAGATAATCTACCTCACTGTTACAGGTATTTGATTTATATATTAGATCACTTGACAATATGAAATGCTGAAACGGATTCATTTACCTTTTAAATTCAATCCTAATCTTTTCAATTATTTGTTTTCATTTAGATATATTTAAATAAGCTTACCTGATCAGGTTAAACTAGTTATATAGCTCAAGATCGTTTAATCCTTTCCCTCATACGACAATTCTGCAGCAGACGACTTTGAACATATTTTGTAAAAAAGTAGAAAATCTCTATAATTGAATGGATAACCTATGACTAAAAGTGGAAAACATTGTGGCAAAAGGAGAAATTGCACGTTTTGTGCAATTTCTTCTTGTGTCACTATGTTTTCAAAATAGCCGTCTGCTGCAGAGGCGTCAGAGAGCGTCTATTTGAGGGAAAGGGTTAACTTCTATACCCACCCGCTGATGTTTTAATTTCGTCTGCTCTAAATATGTCTTATATTGTTGTATAAGGTAAATGTATACAATTACATATTTATATCATGTTTTTATCTGACAAACATGTGTACACGAGGGCCGTCCAAATTTATAAATCAGTCCAATCAAATGTAACTAAAAATCACGCATGTTTACTTGAACATTTCTGAATGTGCTCCAAAATTTACATTTTAAACGTTCCACATACAACTTAATACCAAAACGCCAAATAACATGATACAGAAAAAATATTATGTTGCTGTATCGATTGTCGTTTTGTATTGTACAGCGAGGCACTTGGAAAAGTTGACATCTCCCGAAATCAAAGTTCTATAATGAAATAAACCATTTGACACAATGGATTGATTACCTTGTGTGCATGACGGCTCACTACCGCATGTTAAATGACGTCACATCATATTTCAATGACGTCACCTTATCGTGACAACGAAATTCTACTCCGTCGTGTTTTATATTCAAATGGGATATAAAACAACACACGGAGCTAGCTTCTATCGTCAAAGTATCATAACGTCTGTTTACACAAAGCGCCAATCATTGCATTTGGGAATCCGCCGTAGCCGTTTGGTAAGCCTCGGAGATTTGGAATCGGGGCGGTCATGGTTGAGCAAACACATTTTCAAACCTTTTTATCCAAGCCTAGTACTGGTTTGTCAACCAAGGGATAACGAAAAAGTGAAAAGTCGCCGGGATATAACTGAAATAATGTTGAAAATAGCGTAATACAATCTGACTAGAGTACACGATGTGACCAAATGTAAGCTATGCGTAGCATTAATAGGAGATGATTTTAATGAGATTATGGCGTAATACTGCTGTAGAACTAATTCAGAATACAAACGTTGCCTTTCACAATGTTCTCCACCATGCGCAATGCATTTATAGTGTCGTGTGTTTTCCCCCCAGAAAACCTCACAGTACAGTACCATTAGGATTGTTCTGTTAATAGTTCTAAACTTCTGATATTATATTTCGTTGAACTGCTGACTACTGAAATGTGTCTTTAACCAGTGGAAACTAGGAAGGCGAATTTGGACAAAACCTTTATGTATTTGGTAAAAAAGTAGGTTTACACGATGAGTAAATTTTGATGATGTTAAAAGTTGATAATAAAAACGCATTCTACGATTTTCTGGGACAACCCTCGTAGATACGCAGTTTTTTTGCCATTTTCTGAAAATGGTTTGACATAGAAGTGAAATCTCCCTCTCTCACATACAACGAATCTGCAGCAGTCGAAATTGAAAACATCTATACAAAAAATGGAAAAATATCTATAAATTAAGGTAAACTTATGGAAAACGGCCTTAAGCACGAATCAATCAATCTGATCAGACCTTGCGGAGACAAGGGCTTGTCTGGATATGGTATGAACACACGTCTACTGAGGTCTTTTAGATCGCCACTCTCCGTTTATCATTCGTATATCAGAATGCATGTCTCATATCAAATGTAGAGTGAAGCGTCAGTCAGTATTTTTCGCTTCGTTTTTGAGGTAAGACCTTTCTTATTATCATTGTCTTTTGTCATGATTTTGTTTGTTAAAACTTGTAATACAACTTGTATTTTATATGCAATAAAGTATATTGTATTGTATTGTTATGTATTGTATTATCGTGCCGATAACATAGACTACTTTTTAAACATAAGGCATTATATACCGTTTAACAACAGTGTGGACAAGATGAAATGGCTCATAATGGTCACTTCCTCCTCCTATTCACATTATGGACCTTTGGTCAAAATTATACTCTCTATTTAACAGATGTTTCTTTTTTGTCCAGAAATGTTATTTTAAGGCAGACGACTTCCAATATACCATATGCGGTTAAGCAATTAACACTTTACCACACAGAAACGTTTTCTGACGCATTTGCAGCAGACGACTTTTGGAAACATTGTGACAAAAGGAGAAGTTGCTAAACAAAAATAGCAATTCTCTTCTTGCCACAATGTATTCAAATTTTTACTTTAGTAATCTTACCTTAATTTATAGACATTTTCCATGTTTTTGCCTAGATGTTTCTTATTGTAGTCGACTTCCAATATACCATATGCAGTAACGCGTTTTAAGTTTTAACACTTTCCCTCATACAAACGCTTTCTGACGCCTCGGCAGCAGACGAATTTTGGAAACATTGTATTTGTGAAAAAGGGAGAAATTGTCGTCTGATCCAAATGTATTCAACCTTGCTTAGCTAGTTAACCTTAATTTATAGATAGTTTCCATGTTTTTGCCTAGATGTTTTCAAAGTCGTCTGCTGCAGATGTAGCGATTGTGGAAAATGGTTTAACCATTACATTATAATTATGACAAAGGAAGTTAGCGGTAAAATTAGAAACTTTATAAATTAGCATTTTCTCCTTATCCAACGATACTTTCAAATCTCGCTACATCAGACGTTTTGAAGGTGTTAGATATTGGAGAAAGGTAAAAATGGAGGATAGACTTTTAAGAAAAAAATCCATTTTACCCTTCATAAATCAGGTTCGATCAATAAGGCTATTAATAGAACGTGCATAAATATTGATTATCGATTAGTGATATTTGTCTACAAAGGGTTTACAAACACTTTAAAATTGTCGGATAGTGCAACACTTTTAGGGTAAATTCTTCATTTTATCAATTTTCCTTTAATTTATAAACTCTTGAATAATTATATGGTTTTAGACAATATTAAAACCTTAAAGCTATACTGTTACAGACAATTTTTAACTGAATTTCGATTGATGATTCGAAAGAAACAGATTCAACCCATTGCTCTACGTAAGTCGAACCGGTTTAATGAATCTACGTCTCGGCATCACAGTGGACTTTCTCTTCCCGGGCCCGTATTCACCAAACTTTTTAATTTAGATTTTTGACTAAATCTAAATCTAAATATTTAGTTCACTTTTTGGATTCCCGGAGATTTAGATTTAGTCCGTATTCACCAACGCGTTTTAAACCGATCTCAATTTAGTCCAGTTTGTAAATGTCGTAAGCGGCCGCGCACCGACTCTTGTTCCCGAATTAATCTAAGAGCTGAAATAAAAGACAGTACCATTCATTTATAGTCTATTTATAGATTTTTATTTTTATCGTTATTTCACAAAGCTGGCATCTCAATTTTTCAATCCACATAACTATGCATTTGCTTTGTTCAAATGATCGGCAATTCCTGTTCAGTATAATATCTGCCTTTTTCACTATGTTGCGTGACGAAAACTTCGTCTGTCGCTATTATTGTAGTTCGTTTTTGTCATTTTCGATCATCTGTCATTTTCATTCATCCTTGTTTTTCGTAAATATCGCTAAAAGTGTCGTCTATGATTACACATAGGGTACTTGATTCAAAGTTTACTTTGAGGACAATTGTCATCCATAAATGCAGACGTGAAAAGAATTAAACTCTATAAATGTCTGTTTCAATGTAAATTTCGCCATCTACTTGATTCGTTCTGTTTCGCTTTAAAGTGTCACTTTCATGAATATCGCGGTAAACCCGATTTCAGTGTATTGTCTTGCCGACATGTTTTTTTTTTATCACGGAAGCGATGGGAACTTACAAACAAACTGTGATCGAACTGTACATTTGGACAACAATTCAACTCTTATATCAACTGATTGATTCCTTTTTAAACTGGAATGACTTGTACAAAATGTGTCAAAACCCCAAATTGTTGACACTGTTCAAACGTGTTTACATGTATGCAGGGACGTAGATAAGAACAGCTCGCAATAACTAAATGGTACTTTTCCAAGAATCTAATATATTGGCAGCTACTAGTGACTACATTGCTCTGAAGAACATAATCAATTGACTTGTTGGCTACAAATAATATCAAGCCTTTCCCATTTGCAGACATATTTTGATGTGATTAGAGCAGACGAATTTTTTAAAAAAATACAGAGAATTTTCATCATGAGCAATTTCTTCTACACTACAATTTGTGTTTAACTGTTATTCAAATATGTACATGTACTTCAATTTATAGAGATTTTCCATTTTTTAAATAGATTTTTACTAAGTATTGACTGTATATATATTACACATAATTCCAAATATTTGTCATTAGAAGAAAAGTGCTTAATATCTTTGTGACATCTTTAATTTTATGGAAAGGGACCAAGGGTTAATTATGAAGTCAAACAGAATTATTTTCATTCTATATCAATTCTTTATATGCATCAAACTATAATTTTGACAGTTAAACACTTGTGTCTACTTAATAAAATATAACATATTATTGAATATTGTTTTGTGAACAAATATCAAAATAGCACATGTTTAATTCATTCAATTATACAACATAGCATGTGAGGAAACTTTTCTTCAATTATAATATTATACAAGAGCTGTCCGCAAGACAGCATGCTCGACTATTTGGCCATTTGATACTATAGTCAACAGTTGTTACTGAGATAGTGGCTTGATAGTATATAACTATAAATCAAGTTAGATACGTCTTGTTTGAATAGTATATGCTGTTTGTGAGAAAAGGCATTGCATGCAAAACACTATCCCAAAATAAAAAAATGGCTATAACTTGAAGTAAATCAAGGATAGAGTTATCTTGATAATCTACATAGGTGTGATGGTTGGGAAGGGTTGTATAAAGTTGCAATGCAATGCATCAAGAGATATTGACTCTTAATGTAGTTGCATGCAAAACTTTAACCAGAATTTCTAAGTCCAAAAAGGGGCATTTGATGATGTCCAACAAGTGTGTGAAGTTTCAAAGCAATAGCATATGTGGTTTTTGAGAAAAAGCCTTGCATGCAAAACTTTTACCAAAGTTGCAACACAGACGCACAAGTGACTGTAATAGCTCTCATATTCTTTAAATAGTCGAGCTAAAAATGAGTACTGTCAGAAAGAATTTTTATTCTTAAATAAAATTACTTTTGAAATGCATGAAAACATCAATATTTCAGGCCTTTATCTGATAAGGACGACTTTTGACAACACTGTCAAATTTATTGATGCAGTTTTCATAGTTTTCCTTTTTTTCTTCAAGCAGTCGGCTTTAAAATAAAATATACGTTCAGACATATTGTTATTAACAGTCAGTAACTCTTAATCATACCAAAGGTTACAAAATAACCCTTTCCAAAATACAATAATTCTGCCACATACAACTTTGAAATTGTCTATGCAAAAACATGGAAAAGCTCTTTAAATGATAGTATTACATTGTATTATTGAATTGTGTTGAAAACTCTGCAGCAAAAATGAAAAATGGCTCATGTTGAACAATTGCTCCCTTTGCCACAATGTTTTCAACAGTCGTCAGTTGTAGATGCATCTGAATGCCAGGTGGAAAAGGTTTAAGATTTATGTTGTGGTAATGAGACATCTAAATAACAACATTTAATTAATTTAACAGGTCGATGAACCAATATTTATATTTAACATCAAAATATATTTTTCAAGCACTGGTTGAACAGTTTTTCAATTAAAATTGAAACTTGTTCTTGGTGACACTTTCTGGCATCTCTGCAGCAAATACTTTTTGAAAACAGTGTGGCTTTCAATTAAAGAGTTTCCTTATTTTTGAATACTGGCAAATGCATTGAAACAGAAAGTAATTTGTTGAAGATTTGTTGTATATGGGAAAGGCTTAACAAAATAGTGTCTATGTACTATTTATTCTGTTCTTTAACAGAATTTAAAAAAAATACATAATATCTTTGCTTCACAAATAATTGACTTTAAATGTTTGAATATAAAGGGACTGAAATCCATATGAGAAAATAGCATAAAAAAAGATTTTTTTTAAAAATTGCTATTAACTTGTTGTTTTTGCATGTAAGGCATTGAAATTTGCTGACTGATGTTCTACATTATATGCAAACTATTAATATTGCAGAGATTTTTCGTTATTTTGCATTGTAAAATCTACTGGGTTAGTAACCTAGTAAATCTAAAAATATCGCTGTATATTTATCACGTGATCCTTACAACCGAATTCAAATTCTTGCACATGCGCATTATTGAATGACGTTGTAAACAGGGAAGATGAGTCCCAAAACTTCTGAAAGCGCGAAAAAAGGACGATTTCTGCCAAGCAAAAGCGCCACAGTGCCAGACTTAGTCCAGGTTTCTATATTAGGAATGCGATTTTATATTTGGACTGTTCGCATCCTAGTACAGGTTCCATCAACTAACATATATGAGACATTTTCGCACGGATTTTGTTCGCACTTTTAACGGTCGAGTTCTACCTTACTTTACATCAACATGATAAAGTAAACATACTTATTGATATCTTATTCAATAATATATCCAAATAAGGCTATATATGTCCATATATCTGACTGATTATAAGAAAGAAACTAATCAGAAAGTCAGGTGATAACGAGAATCCTATAAATAGAAAAGAAGTATACTACCACTATACTGAATGATGTACGCGTACTTTTAGTTAAATTGAGCAAACACGTAATTCGCATTATTTTCGGTTCAATGTCATCTATAATAAGATCTATTGGTATGTTTAGTAATAAAAAAGAAACAAACATAATTAAATTGATAAAAATCATTTGGAAAAAGTAGCTGTCTTCTAA
>JASEVX010000004.1:27453235-27459326 GCA_031761405.1 Serripes groenlandicus
ATAAGCACAGCCACATACCAATTTTCTTGTGCTTTTTTTCATTATCCATACATCTAACTTTAAAAAAACAATGCTACAAAAAAATTAAATATCATAAAAAAAAATCTACTTCTCAGATCAGTACACCCTTAACGCTCTTTTGAAACTTTATGAATTCAAGCTGATTAAACAATTTGATCTGGATCTATAATGTTCAGGAATGCGAACGTATACCTTTCGCACAAACGGGCTCAAATGTGAGAAGCAAATTTAATTACTCAATTCTTGAAATATATCATTTACGAATTGTCAGTTATTTGTACAATTATAGATATATTAACATAGTGGTTACACCAACTGTAGAATGTCAAGGACGTTCGGAAATCGGTGGGCTGAAAAGAGATTAGTAATATCCACTATCATGTAACCTCCAGTTGTAAACTTTTTTTCACTTAACCCTTTCCCTCCGTCCGATTCGATAGCCTACTGGTAAAGACATTCGATTCGGGATTGGCAGGTCGAAGGTTCGAATCCCAGTGGTATGGCCAGTTTGGTAGCCGCCGGCTACTTACATAATGGTACCAAAAGCCTGTCTGCGCGGTGCCTTGAACAAAATATGACTCTGCCAGTAAACAGTTTCAGGTAAAAAAAGTGTCTGATAAATACAATCTTTACTTTTAGACGTATTTTGACGCCTCTGCAGAAAGGAGATGCTCGTGATCTTTTGCCACTATTTTATCAATTATAATCAATTAGGGGGTTGTCTTTGTTTTGTTTTTTAATTACATACATTTTGCCAATAGGTTTTCAAAGGTTTTCAAAGTCGTCTGCTGCTGATTAGCTGTAAGTGGGAAACAGTTTAAATATTTTTAATTGTTAAGTATTTGCACAAAACGTGCAAAGCATATCGCGAGATTTGTATCAAGTAGGGTTTTTTAGGAATCTGGTGCTTGTTTGCTGAGTTGTCCAAATTTAGAATGATGATGTTTACCATTTTATTCTGTTTTTAACTTTTTACAAACGTTTGACACGTCTGAAACTTCTTAATGATACATTATAGAGAATATTGTCGTAAAGAAACACATTTTATACGTTTGGAGAAAACACTTTTGTAAATGGAGGAAATGTTCAATACAAGTAATATCTCCTCTCTCCCCAAATTCCAACTGTTTCCCAAACTTAAAAAGTCGTCTACTGCAGAAACGTTTGAAGACAAATCAGTCCTATGTGATAAATACTGATAGATTGGGGTTAAACGCTGTTTTCAACAATGTTTCAGTTGTATCACGGCGGCCAGTTCACCTACTCATATGTTTCCTAGTTTTCTCACACCAGTACCCCACACAACGTACTCACCAAGCAACTGGCTGCTTTTCCACACAGACTGTTAGCCCATTGGTGAAAGACGGATGACGCTTGTCACAGTGTCTTTTGTCAAACGTCGGAAAGAATGTTGGCCGAGCTGGGGTTCGAACTCAAAATCCCTGGATTAACAACCCGCGTCGCTACCGACTGAGCTACCGGGGCTCAGCTACGTGATAAGTAAGACGAGAAGTACGTAAACCAATGAATACCTTATATAAAAAACGACTTTATCACATGTTTCGGAAATGACTATTTTCTTTTCAATGAACCTACCTTAAATAAGCGTTTTCTACGAAAAGATCTCAAGTTAATACGTATAATGATACAGGCTTAGATACGTGTCGACGCACAATTACGATCAGACAGTTCATATTTCATTATTGGCATTCTCATGTTTCTGAAACGCATATCTTTCTTTTCAAAGGACCTACTTTAAATATGCGTCTTCTACGAAAACAAGTACAGTTTTTACGAATGATGATAAAGGTTTAATACGCAAAAGTATGTGCACCGTCAAAAGACTCCATCCTTGCAAATACACATCGATCCTCAACCAAGGTTCAGATCAGCTTGTGAAGACGCTCAGTTATCGATCAGACAGTTCACGTCCAAAACAGACAATTGACGGACTTTTCGCTATATTTACGAGATGTTTCTACGGTTGATCATGATTACCAAACGTCACAGTTATAATAATAATTTATAACAGATTTTCTCGTGCCAAGGCACACGCAGTCAATTTCTACTCTAATATGAACCGCGTCAGGCGACTTGCGGCCTTATTGACACTCCGACGTGAAATCATTCTTCCGATTAATCTGAAGCCTCTTCAGCAAACGACTTTTGAAAAGTTTTTTTACAAAAGGAGAACTTGCTCAATACAGATTTGTTGTATGTGGAAAAGGTTTAATGTCTATATCACATCTTGGCCAAAAGTGAGTTAACTGATGAGATTGTGCAGATGCATTAAGATCCAACATCGCTAGACACGGTGCACGTGTGTTTAGCCCCGTGAAAATTCGGTAACAACAGATAGATAAAATTACATAGAGATTGGGATACGTAATATGTTGATGTCCTTGGCAGGCAGGTTTGTCACTTCCCATTATACTGTCCACAACTGACGTGTCTACAGCAGACGGGTGTGAACAATGTCTGTAAATAAAACATTGCTACCTATTCAAGTTGAAATATTGTGGGAAAAGGAGAACTTGCTCGTTTTGAGCAATTTCATCTTTTGACACATTGTTTTCAATTGTCGTCTGCTGCAAATGCGTCAGAAAGTGTTTGTATGTAGAAAAGGGTTAAAGCCGTGATAATGTTCTAGTAATGGTCATTTTCTTAGAATGCTGATATGTGTCACTCTCGGGTCCGTTTCCTGGTCATGATTATTTAAAAAAAATCCAACATGTTTCAAAAGTCGTCTGCTGCAGATGCCTGAACTACGTCTGAATTTAAGAAAGCCTAATGCAGAGGCGTCAGAGAGCGTCTGTGTGTAGGATAGGGTTACCCTTACCTTGATATAGTCGACAAATGACGTGTCTACCGCAGGCGTTATTATAAAACCTATGTACGGGAAAACAAGAGATAGTGCTCTAGATATACAAGTTCTCCTTAATCCATGATGGTTTCACGTCTGTATAAAAACACGTCTTCAATGCGTCCAGATATTAACATTCAGTTTTGCCTTATATGTTTATAAGTAATCCGCCGTTGCCTAGTGGTTGAACGTCGGGGACCGTCGAAGTGCTTTGGGTAAGGCACATTTCTTAGCCGAATGCTTTTTTGCCTGATCAGGGATTAGGAATATGTGAACTGTCGCCGCGATATAACTGGAATAATGTTGGGAAACGGCATATAACCCCAATTAAACGACGGTTTAACGTATGTACAAAACACACGTCTTCAATGCATCCAGATAATAACATTCAGTTTTAATTAAGGTGTTTATCGAGTTACCAAACATTAAAATACCCCTTTTTCATCCCGAATTAAAGCCGTTGAAATAATATATGGAGAACGAGTCCATTTTCTTAGATTAAAGTTATGAAAAAAGTCTTAAACTGTTGATACATTAAACATACTTTTTTCCGATATTTAACCTGAAATAGTTTTCTTTATAAAATTCCGCCCTGACAGAGTTGAGCTGAAATGTTGTGACAATTAATATGCCGATATGAATCACTCTCGGTTCCTTTCCCTGGTAATGATTATGTTCAATATTGCTCTTGTGTCAACCTGTTTCAAATGTCGTTTGCTGCAGATTTCTAAAATATAGCCTAAGGCTTTTTTTCTCGATAAGCAGCTACTAAGTACAGGTTTCAGGCTAAGATGTATTTACGAATGATGTGAAAGCTGCTCAACAAAAAAACGCCTTTCTGCATTTAATTTACCCTTTATCACACATAGACCCTTTCTGGCACCTCTGCAGCAGATAACTTTTAAAAGTGTTTTGGCAAATGGAGAAAATAGCTCAAACTGAGCAATGTTTGTCACAATGTTTTCATCTCTATTCAACATTTATACGTTCTTTGCCTTAGGTTTACCGTACTGTAAGCCATATATGGTCGACGTCATCTGTCGTAGGTTTCATGTATGTTGGGATAAGTTGAATATTTAAAAACTGTTATCTGTCACAGCGGTCGAGCTCCAGATCCGAGGGATGTACTTGTCCTCAAATCAAGAGGTCTTAAGTATGAATCCAGGATCTACTTGAGCTAACTCCATTCCATATGGCGATTAAACATCCATTTCCTGATCAGTATCAAGGTTTTTCACCATTTATCTGCTTCCCAAATACAACACAATTACAGCAGAACGACTTTTAATCCAATTTTGCATTTATCTACATTTCCTCCTGAACCTGAAATTCCAGTCAAACTTCAGGAATTATCCTTTATTGGTCAGTTTTCAAAGATTTAGATTCGATGTAGATCTTTGGATGCTGTGGCTATAGAATGGTGGAAATTGGTATTAACGTCAACAATTTAAATTTTCTTCTCTGGATCTGGTTGTCTTATTTCAAAATGTGGCAGAATTGTTCCGTAAGTAACCCTCTGCAAATTTATTTTTAGTTTAAATTGATTAGATGAAAAACATGGCCGCAATTGGCAGGGGCAAGCTTCCATTTTCTTTAGTCTAATTAGATCACTTTTTGTCCATCATCCGTCAGGTCGTCGGCTTCGTTCATTGTAAACGTTTAGCTTTAAACAACATCTCCTTCCTTAACCAGTATACCAATTTCATAGTAATCTTCATTTGGTGGTCTTCTCTGTCTGTCTGTCTGTCTGTCTGTCTGTCTGTCATCATAGTAATCTTCATTTGGTGGTCTTGTCTGTCTGTCTGTTTGTCTGTCTGTCTGTCTGTCTGTCTGTCTGTCTGTCTGTCTGTCTGTCTGTCTGTCTGTCTGTCTGTATCTCCCTGTCTCTCTCTATTTGTTCTGTCTTGCTATGTCCCTCTCTCTCTATGTCTCTGTCTCTCTCTGTGTCCCTCTCTTTCTCTCTCTCGCTGTCTCTCTCTATCTCTCTCTATATGTCTCTCTGTCTCTCTCTGTCTCGCTCTATCTCTCTCTGTCTCTGTCTCTCTCTATGTATGTGTGTCTGTCTGTCTCTACCCCCTCTCTCTCTCTCTCTCTCTCTCTCTCTCTCTCTCTCTCTCTCTCTCTCTCTCTCTCTCTCTCTCTCTCTCTCTCTCTCTCTCTCTCTCTCTTTTTTTTTTATTGTGGGGTTACAATTGCGACTGACTCGATGATACCAGAATAAATGGACCAGCAGTACTGGTAACTTACCAAGGAAACACCGTGATATAACTGAAAACAATGTTGTAAGTGGCATAATGCAACATAGCGAAAAAAGAGCGTTTGGTCGTAAAAAATGGGGGGGGGGGGGGGGGGGGGTGGGGGGGGGGCGTTTCAAAACATTCGTCAGTAATACATTCATTTTGAATAAACAATCGAAATAATAAAGGAAAATAACGATAATGTTTAATAATTAGTGTATTCAAACAAACAAATCTGCTTGTTAAGGTCTCTGGTTTGTAATACTCGTTTCATTTAAAAATACGCGTACGTGCCACGAGGGGTACCATCAATGACAGAGAGTGGTTTTTAAAAAAAAATCTCGCGTTAATCTCGCAGTTAGTAAACAAGCAAGATGGCAATTTTTACATGATTGCAGTAAATATCATATGAATTTAACATATTTAAATTCAATATCGGGTGCCTCGTCAAGTATTTATATATACATATGTTGTAAGATCAGTTTAAAAGTGTTACATTATAAATGTTGGGGACGAAAAAGGTAGATGGAAGCGTCTGAAAGACATCACTGGTGCAAATTTGTTGATGATAAATTTGAATTTGATCACATGACCTCGATCACATGGGTCTCCGAACACATGACCTGACAGGTGCTCGCAAGAGGGAATTACACGGTATTTTTAAACGGGAAAACACGGAGCGGACGTTTTCTTAACTACTTATTTTCTATGAAATAATGAAATAGAAGACATGTACGACCTTTTACATCCTTCCGTTACATATTTATTGACATATTTTGGATTAATTTGAAAAAGCATAAAATACATCGATTTTTGACCAATATGGAGTGCAGTCCCTTTAAAAGTACTCTTATTCTTTTATGGAACAAATTTAAGACTTTACATCAACAAATTTATTGTTCAATAAAGAGTAAATGCTCATCATAAGCACTTTCTCCTTTTGTCACAAGCCCACACTGTTTTCAATTCT
>JASEVX010000004.1:27459526-27524984 GCA_031761405.1 Serripes groenlandicus
AGGAAACACCGTGATATAACTGAAAACAATATTGTAAGTGGCATAATGCAACATAGCGAAAAAAGAGCGTTTGGTCGTAAAAAATGGGGGGGGGGGGGGGGGGGGGGGCGTTTCAAAACATTCGTCAGTAATACATTCATTTTGAATAAACAATCGAAATAATAAAGGAAAATAACGATAATGTTTAATAATTAGTGTATTCAAACAAACAAATCTGCTTGTCAAGGTCTCTGGTTTGTAATACTCGTTTCATTTAAAAATACGCGTACGTGCCACGAGGGGTACCATCAATGACAGAGAGTGGTTTTTAAAACATCTAGGTAAAATAGAAGATCTCGCTAAATAAAGTTATAATTCATGGACATAAAGTAGAAAACATTATAGCAAAAGGAAAAAAAAATTCTCATAAGCAATTTCTCCTTTTGTCACAATAATTTCAAAAGTCGTCTGCTGCAGGTGTTAAAATGCATATGTATTAAGGAAATGGTTAACACAATATTGACTTTAATTTTTGTAATTAATATAAAAGTACCCTAAATGTTAATTAAAGTCCCTGATTTTATAGTTTGAAAGGTAAACTTTTTCCAACATACAACACAAATCTGCATTTAACAACTTTAAAATTATCTAAGGCAAATACATGTTTAATGAAAATCTCCTTAAATGAAAGTATGATCATGGAATAAAGTTGAAAACATTGTGGCAAAAGGAGACATTGCTCATTATGAGAAATGTCTCCTTTTGTCTCAATATTTAAAATAAATATGTCTGTAATCGGGAAATGGTTAACCTAAAAGAAGTTTCTTTTCGCCATAACCTGATTTTTCTTCTCAACACAGAGTGATGACTCTATTGTAACATATTTTGAAAAACATTACTAAAATTTCAAAAAGTAGAAATTCTGTTAACCAAGCAAATCCTCTACTTCCCATCACATTTTCAATTCTGCATTAACTTCTTTTTGATTTCAATTCTGCATTAACTTCTTTTTGATTTCAATTCTCAAGATATTGTATGCCTTTGTTTTTCACATTATACAGCCCTTAAGCCCTTTCCCACATACAACATTTACATATCTGCAGCATGTTATTTTGAAAAAAATCTAGGCAAACGTTTTGAAAATGTCTATTTATGTAAGAATTAATTATCATCGAGAAATCATTAACTCATATATGAAAACATTTTGTAAAAAGAAGAAACTGCGTATTATGTTTTCAAAAGTCATATGATGCAGAGGCCTCAGAAAGTGTCTGTATATATATGGGAAAGGGTTAAAATAGCATAGTAAGTGTTAGAAAGTATTTAACAGAAACATCACTCAAAATTTCAAATGATACACTGTGGCAACAGTTAATGATATTGTAAGGCCTATTTGGGGCTGGCTGTCATCTCATCTCCTTCAGTAATCAGTTCATGCATTCTGTATAATTTCTGTCACCATTCCCAACTGAAATTAAAGAAAAATACAAATGCCATAAAATGCTCATGTTTAAATATTATAATACAATGATTGACAGTTAAAGAAAAGAAACATAGATCTGTTTAATCTGTTCCCACAGTATGCATCTATAGGTGGGAAAGAGTTAAATGCAGTCATTTTCCATATGGAATTTTGAATTACATATTCTTTACATTTGTAAATGTAAGTTCAATTACTAAATTGAGTTGAAAGTACTGTGGCAAGAGAAATTGCTCATGACAGACAAATCTGCTACAGAGTCATAAGAAAGCATCTGTATGTGGAAAAGTTGTAGCTATAGATGTATGGTGTGAAATGAATTGTGAACTAACCAGTTTATGGTCATTATTTTGAAAATATTGAGCTGTGTCAAGCATTTTTGAGTTCTTAATGACAGATGCATCCTTCCACAAAAATGGAAATGTAGCTCTACTTGTTTTATATCAGTATAACAGTAACAGGCAGCATTTGAGAGCATTACTACTAGGAAATTATGCAGCACCCATGCTCAGGCTATGGGTATTAATATTCAGATAAAGATAGAAAATAAATCAGATAAAGATAGAACATATCCGAGCAACAGACATTCCTACATATCCTACCACAGTCCCTACAATGATACGATGTTTGTATATGGGATGACAAAAATGTGCCGAGACCATCAGATTACTAAATAACACTCATAGATCATTGATCCTACTGCAACATTAATCAAACACAAAACAAAAACACTCGACTGTCCCATTTTAAATGATGTCCTCTTCAAGTCATGCAAATAAAATTCAGGTGAAACGATTGGCAGTTTGGGTTAAGAGAATCAGGGACACTATATTAGTGTCCCTGAGAGAATAAACCCGTGACACAAATCAAGAGCAACAGATTATAAAATCACCCCACCCATTCATTTTGTACATCGAATGTTTCATTGAAAAACTTACCAGTGTAAGATTGGCCGCTTTAGGATTGATGTTGACTGTACGAACATTATAGACATGCCATCATTGTAAATTGAATTTCTGAATGCTAATCACGACATGAGTTCACATCATTTTCGTCGACTCGAGACTGTTCGTTTGTAATTCGACATCTTTGATTATAAATATCCTTTACTGGTATCCAACTTTAAAGCTTTATGTGGCAGTGTAATACACCTAAGTGTCGTTTTCTCCCCCGAAAATATCAACAATGCAGCATAAGCCTGGGTCCGCTAGCTCAAAATTCCATTTTTGACACAGGCCGGAAGTGTGTCCTTTTTTTCTACTAGAAACGGGATACAACTATAAAAAACTCGCTTACAAACCCTTTTCGACCCCAAATTTTGGTTTTACACCTATTAAAAGTCAATTTGAAATATTCTAGCGGTGGGCACAAAACAATCGCCATTTTGTTTACAATTTAGTCGGCTAATTTAGCATGCCCCGAAGCGGACTAAATATTTAGTCCGAAAATCTAAATATTTAGTCCGATTTACAATTTAGACGCGTTGGTGAATACGGACCAAATCTAAATCGACGTAATTTAGTCAGATAATTTAGATTTAGTCCGAAAATCGAATTTAGACGCGTTGGTGAATACGGGCCCAAGTAGTAAACGGAAGTCGGATGTAGGGCTATAACAAGTGTACGCGGACGGCGAAGGCTCTGGCGAGACTTTGCGTATGTGCAGGTCCGTCTGATATTTCATTTTCGCCGAGACAATAATGCATTTTCCTCATTCCGCACGTATTTTTTGTTACAGTGAAAGATGGCAGAACGACGAATAATCCTTCTCGGCAAGATAGGCTCCGGAAAAAGTGCCACTGGGAATACCATCTTGATGCGTAAACGTTTTCCAATCAGTACCAACAGCCAAGAAACCTTTACAACAGAATGCAGCTTACGACAAGCATTTAACAAATGTGCACAGGTAACATATCACGTATTTGACACGCCTGGCATAGCGGATAAATATGGAATTCTACCAGATAACGGCTACATGGTCCAACAGCAAATGGTCCAATATTGCGACGAACCGCATGTCTTTCTACTCATAGTAGATCCAGCTGCATGCAATCACGTTAGGGAAATGATAACCGCTTTAAAAACATGGTTTGGAATGTCTATACTCGATCGCACAATTTTAGTGTTCACCAGAGGAACAACATTTAATACGGACGAATCCTTCCATAGCTTTATACTCAAAAGCAACTTGTCCCTGGTTGAGGACATGTTTAGACGTCGAATGATAAAAATTGAAAACCATGGCGAAGGCCGATCAAAATCACAGCTACATCTATTGTCTTTGATAGATAGTACCAGTCGTAATGGAAAATTATCAATTCTTGTTACACCAAAACCTCGTTATATATTCAATCGAGGTGTAAACGATCGTCGTAAGGAGAAGGGAACCTTCCTATATGCAAAGTCTAAACAACGAGAAAGTCTGGACGATATTCCAATAGCAAGCGGGACCGAACCACCTCGTGGACTAAACCAATGGACACAAAGGGATAGAATACACGCGTTGCTCGAACGTTCAGCTATAAAAGATCCTGAGCGTCCAACAGAGTGTGATTTCAATCATGGTGTCGTATATACGAGACCTACACCAAAGATCATTGAAATTCATAATGAGGACACAGAACCTAATGTACTATTTGAAAAACCATGCAGAAAGCCAGAAAATGCTACAACAAACACTTCGTTTGAGAATGACGCCTATAGAATGAACAAGGAAGATGATTTTAAAACAAAAATCAACCATGCGACACAAATTGTTCCAAGATTTGAAGGAGAATGTAGGGAAAAAGAATATGTATATGTATCAAGGCCGAAAGCTTCGAGTAACACAGAAACTCCTAGAAAGCCGCTGCAGAGAGAAGACCTAAACAGAACTCTAGAATGCGCCTTTCATGCTGGTCGAGCCGTCACACATATTAAGGCAAGTCCACTGACCTCAATCGCCCAACTGGCTGTAATTGCAGGTAACGAACAAAATGTTGAGGCGATTAAAAATGTAGTGAACAGCGAGGAGGTGCAGATAGCTGTGGAAAACACATGGTCATTTCTTAAAGAGGCTGCCATTGGTGTCGGAAATTTCGTATCTGAAGTGGCACAAGAGTTTGAAAAGAACAGAAGGAGACAACTGCAACTTGAAGAAGAACGAAAACGAAGATGTACACATATGCACTATTGCACCGATTAAAAAAATAAAGTGTAACCTGTGTTCATGCTCAAACAAACAGTAGTATATGGTTTCATGTACCCGTATTTACATATTGAGGATATGAAAACAAGAACATGACACTTTAGACTCGAATTTACTGCGTCATACATTAACGTTTTGTGTTGAACTTATTTACATATACAAGTTTGATTCCAGTGTGTGGGCTGTATGGGTATGCATCATGGATCAAATGATGTATAGAAATACTCAATTTACTCAATAATATTTCTGTTATCTCACGCGTTTCCTCTACTTTCAATACAAGGGTATTTTACTGTGGATGCCTGTCTCAATTATTCGGACCACTGCAATCGATGTTAGTAAATCGTGAATGCTCGTTCCTATAGATACAGTTACACTTAACAACTCGTCGTCAACCGAGTTGCCATCTATTACTTTGTTGTTTCGCCCCTAACTCGATTCAATCTCTAGATAGCGGGACAGATAGTGTTGATATGTCATTGTATCGTCTACGTTGGCTACCAAGTTGGTTCACTGCGCCGTAGCCAGAATCAACTTGGGGCCCTCTTCGCAGCTTTCCAAAGAGCGTAGACTTACGGAGTCTTCCTTTCATGTCCACTACTCCCAGCAGGCTCCACAACGACTGTGATGGGAATCCGCAATAGCCTCTGTCTCTACAAGTATCAATCAAGTCTTGGTATTTTCCCTTCTTGAGCGCTTTCGCCTCATCTGCTCTCTCCTATAAGGGGACATTAAGCTCCACCAGTATAACTCTCTTCGGAGATCTAGACCATATTTATAACTATGTCCGACCGGAGGTTTGTTAGGGTCACTTCCTCATGGAAATTCAGCCTCCTTCCTAGGTCCTCCAACAGGTCCCAGCTCTTAACTTCCTGCAGAATGTTGGTGCTTTTGACGTTGTTGAAATCTTCTCGCCTTCTCTCACGAAGTTGATACATTGGGTTCCGGTCCGCTTCAGGAGTCTCTCATACTTCCTCCCTTGCTCTATTATGTGCGCCATGATAATATGCCTTTTGAGAGCTTCCGCTGATTCTAATTCGTCGTAGAGAGCAACAGGTAACACAGCTAAAACGGTTTAATTATTCGAGTGTTTAGAGGGGTCGATTCGATAAAAACGGCATACATAGCAAGAAATGGTAATTCAATACTTTAATTATTCTGGCTAAGAAGCACAATTTACATTATCTTTGCGGACTGCCGTATAAATTTACAATTCTCCGCCTAATAGATTTCCTGACGATTTAACCCTTTCACATATACAACCCATCTACAGCAGACGACTTTTATAATATCTAGACATAAGTATGGAAAATCTCTAGAAATGAGAGTATAAACTTAATAAAGTTGAACAAATGTGGCAAAAAGAAAAAAATTCTTTTTTGACACAATCAGCATCTATTCTAGGAGGGGGATCGTGCTAATTTTCACACTATATTAAATATCCCCTCTTTCTAAATGTGTATGTTTTTTCGAATCATAGTATAGATGCTAAACAATGGTATCAAAAGTCGTCTGCTGCAGATGCGTCAAAATGCGTCTGCAAGTGTGAAAGTTCAAAGGCCTCTTGATTTTTATTTTTTCTGAAATTGTGTATGAAGTATATTCGGATTTCCTTTCAGTTAACTTCTAAAGACACAGAAAAGTCTCCTAAAATGGATTATTTCACATACTTGGCTAATCGTTCACGTAGAGCCTCGGTGATATAGTGGTTTAAGTGTTTATTTCATATACTCGGCCAATTGTTCAGTAGAGCCTCGGTGATATAGTGGTTTAAGTATGGTTATTTCACATACTCGGCCAATTGTTCACGTAGCGCCTCGGTGATATAGTGGTTAAAGTATGGTTATTTCACATACTCGGCCAATTGTTCACGTAGTGCCTCGGCGATATAGTGGTTTAAGTGTGTTTATTTCACATACTCGGCCACTTGTTCACGTAGCGTCTCGGTGATATAGTGGTTTAAGTCTGGTTACTTCACATACTCGGCCAACTGTTCACGTAGAGCCTCGGTGATATAGTGGTATAACTGTGGTTATTTCACATACTCGGTCAATCGTTTTCGTAAAGCCTCAGTGATAGCGTGGTTTAAGTGTGGTTGTTTCACATACTCGGCCAACTGTCCAAGTAGCGCCTCTGTGATATAGTGGTTTAAGTGTGGATATTTCACATACTCGGCCAATTGTTCAATTAGCGTCTCGGTGATATATTGATTTAAGTGTGGTTATTTCACATACTCGGCCAATTGTTCACGTGGCGTCTCGGTGATATAGTAGGTTTAGTGTAGTTATTTCACAATCTCGGCCAATTGTTCAAGCAGCGCCTAGGTGATATAGTGGTTTAAGTGTATATTTTGACCAAATTGTAACAGAAGATGTCGGAAAACTATTATAAGAAAAGGAATCAATACTCTTAAAGAACACATTCGCCTTTTTAAAAAATGTATTTTACCCTTTTATTGAATGTATACATTCGTTTAGTTAGATTTTCATTGTTTTCCCAACAATCTGATTTGTCTGCAGTTGTGTTGTTTGTAGTAAAAGTTTCAAACATTTTTAAAAATCCGTCCTCGTCAGTGAAATGGACTATACCCTTATAAGTGTTTGCTAATATTGTGAGATTTTTTAGCAAAAGCATACAGCAAGCATGATTACATATGTAAATGGACTCATTTAAGCCACAACACCAGTACGACATAGCTAAAGTATGTAAGTATTGTTTACTTCTTTGGATGATCTCAATGTAAAATGTTAACGGAGATGCGAGGAGACAAAAAACGTTTTTTGTTGGACTATTTCACAGGGATTGACTGTAATAAATATTCATATTTGTCGGGGGTAGACAACATTTAAGACTTCAAATCCTCTGAGTCTTAACCCTTTTCCAGATCATCTGGGTTACAATATGAACACTATTTATAAATGAGAGTAGACTTATTGACAAGAGTAGAAAAACATTGGATTGCTATCCGGTTATTTTATTCACTTAGTCAAATATCTGGTTAGACTTCAAGGACTGATCTGGGTATTTCACTCACTAAGTCAAATGTCTGGTCAGACTTCGCGGACTGATCCGTTTACTTCATTCACTTAGTCAAATGTCTGGTCAGACTTCGCGGACTGATCCGTTTACTTCATTCACTTAGTCAAATGTCTGGTCAGACTTCGCGGACTGATCCGGTACTTCATTCACTTAGTCAAATGTCTGGTCAGACTTTGCGGACTGATCCGGTTATTTCATTCATTTAGTCAAATATCTGGGCAGACTTCGCGGACTGATCCGATACTTCATTCACTTAGTCAAATATCTGGTCAGACTTCGTGGTCTGATCCGGTTATTTCATTCATTTCGTCAAATATCTTGTCAGACTTCTTGGTCTGATCCGGTTATTTCATTCACTTAGTCAAATGTCTTGTCAGACTTTGCAGACTGATCCGGTTTTTTCATTCACTTAGTCAAATGTCTGGTAAGACTTCGGTGACTGATCTGGTTATTTCATTCACTTAGTCGTATGTCTGGTCAGACTTTGCAGACTGATCCGTTTTTTTCATTCACTTAGTCAAATGTCTGGTCAGACTTTGCGGACTGATCCGGTTATTTCATTCATTTAGTCAAATATCTGGTCAGACTTCGTGGTCTGATCCGGTTTTTTCATTCACTTAGTCAAATATCTGGTCAGACTTCGGTGACTGATCTGGTTATTTCATTCACTTAGTCGAATGTCTGGTCAGACTTTGCAGACTGATCCGGTTTTTTCAATCACTTAGTCAAATGTCTGGTCAGACTTTGCGGACTGATCCGGCTATTTCATTCATTTAGTCAAATATATGGTCAGACTGCGTGGTCTGATCCGGTTATTTCATTCACTTAGTCAAATGTCTGGTCAGACTTTGCAGACTGATCCGGTTTTTTCATTCACTTAGTCAAATATCTGGTCAGACTTGCGGACTGATCCGGTTATTTCATTCATTTAGTAAAACATCTGGTCAGACTTCGTGGTCTGATCCGGTTTTTTCATTCACTTAGTCAAATATCTGGTCAGACTTCGTGGTCTGATCCGGTTATTTCATTCACTTAGTCAAATGTCTGGTCAGACTTTGCAGACTGATCCGGTTTTTTCATTCACTTAGTCAAATATCTGGTCAGACTTTGTGGACTGATCCGGTTATTTCATTCATTTAGTCAAATATCTGGTCAGACTTCGTGGTCTGATCCGGTTATTTCATTCATTTAGTCAAATATCTGGTCAGACTTTGCGGACTGATCCGGTTATTTCATTCACTTAGTCAAATGTCTGGTCAGACCTTGCGGTCTGATCCAGTTATTTCATTCACTTAGTCAAATGTCTGGTCAGACTTTGCGGACTGATCCGGTTATTTCATTCATTTAGTCAAATATCTGGTCAGACTTTGCGGACTGATCCGGTTATTTCATTCATTTAGTCAAATATCTGGTCAGACTTTGCGGACTGATCCGGTTATTTCATTCATTAAGTCAAATGTCTGTTCTGACTTTGCGGTCAGATCCGGTTATTTCACTAACTTAGTCTAAAGTTTGGTCAGACTACGCGGTCTGACCCGGAGCTTCGCCTGTTGCAAATACCCGAGTGTCGGTTTTGTGTTTGAAGTGATCCCGGTTTGAAGTTTACCTCACGTGATCTTGTCTGAATGTACGAATTGTAGAGACAAATTTCTCTGTGATAAATTGTAGTACATTACTGGTGTAGATCTTTAGGCCACATTAGCGAAGAGAATCATGCATGAGAATGGAGACCTGTCAAAGAATAGTTTGCCACGTGATCATTGCTGAATTCATTCTGAATCAATTAGTCAGAAAATGATACATGTAAAAGCCTAAGAGATTAGGACACGTAGTCTCATATTCTGATAGTTTATGAAATTCAAGAAAAAAGGGGAGAGGAGAAGAAAATCATTTTTAAATTTAATTTTTTTTTTTTTTTTTTTTTCATAGAAAAAAGCACTTTTAACACTGAAGGTAATTAGCAAACAAGGCATAACAGGAAAACATTTAAGCCGAGACATCAAGCGCCATATTAAAGGTAGAAGTACTTGACGTTTATTCCGAAACCGAGTCAGACGTTCTACCACTACACACCACAGAGTCGGTCGGAATGTAATCCGGCAATGTACATTTCTTAGGCTTCCGAGAAAAGGTACAAGTTGGCATTTCTGAACTGTGTAGGTTCATCCGTCTGTACAGCTTATCTGTTATAATAATTGGAATATACATCTAAAGTTGTTAGAAGCTTCTTACAAGCTTTTGTAGGTAATATGAGCCGTCTCGCGACAAAACCAACATTATGACCTCTGCGTAATGTATCGACCCAGATCAGCCTGTGCAGTCCGCGCAGCCTAATCCGGGCCGACACATTCCGTCTCTGGGATATAGAGGTATGGAGTAATGATTCCTGAAACAGAAAATCACAGGAGACGAGAAGTGTATGTCCGGGTTAGCTTGCTTGGCATGCTTGGGCTGATCCGGGTCGATACTTTACGCAACGAGTCCACAACGTTGGTTTTCTCGTGGGACGGCTCACAGTGTAAACCTTGACCAAACCGTGAAGATATAAAGGCTGAGCTTGACCAATATTGTTCTCAAAGTCCAACGTGTTCCCGTCCCCATTCAATGGCTCAAATACACTGGTAATGTACTCTGACCTATATAGTGCGGACATGGTGTAACACGTCAATACATCTATCATTACTTGGCTGGATTGGACGGCGTGATAAATAGTTATGCTTGTCTGAGTAGTATTTTTTTACGACTTTTATATAAAGTCCCTAGATGATGATTTAATCAGGCTTACTCCTGGATGAATCAGTAAACCGAAACAGTGCATATAAAGTTATCATTCCTTGGAGACCTATGAACAATAATCTTTTCACATGGTATTTTCCGAGTGCATAAAAAAAGTTACGTTTTTATGGTTCTAATGATGCTTTGAGATAGCCTCGGTGGTGTACGTCTGTATGTGGAGTAGGGTTTAGTTGAGAATAAATCCTGGTAAGATATATCGACATCTTCTTGGTGACCGGTAAAAACATTTGACGCACGAAAATCTTTTTAGATAATCTTCTATCTCCCAAAAGAGCAGTTTCTTTTACAAGATCGCCTCGTCGTTTTTACAATTATAAGGGAATTTCCCCAGTCATCCTGAATGATTTTCTTATATATCACGTTTCTTACACATGAACAAATAATTGGCCCAAAGCATACGGTAACCAATCTTCGGGGAATTCCTTGCAAGCACGGATCATTATTAGCATGTTCATTCGTGCTATATGATCTAGATAGTCCCAGTTCGCTACTTAATCGTACAAGACGTCCCTGGTGAACGACCACCACCACAATACGACGACACATGTTAGCAGTTTCGTTGTAAATGAGCGGACAACCGCAAGGCATTTGCTTCCAATGTAGATTCAAATTAGCCAGGGCATCCGCGAACTCTGATCTGGGTCCGCATTTCTCGCCTATAAAGGATATTAGGTTTCAAGAAATATCCGCACAGACATGTCTCAAAGGCAGTTGTCAAAACTCTTGATGATGGTTGAGAAGGCTCTTTTACATGTCAAGGGTCGGATCACTTTGCGATTAGCAATATTATGCAAATGGTTAATGATGCTGTATCTGTATACGGTCCAACCATTTATTTTATGACAGCGCATCAGTGCAATCTGACGGAAATTGTGGCTGTCTTTCAGACGTGTTTTGGGGCTTTATGTTTCTTTTGATAAGCAGTGCAAATATATTCGTCCACCTGTCCCTCCGATCGCGTCGCACAGTAGAGTGCAACGGAAATATGTTATCAATAAATAGAAGGTCAAACAATGAACAATGTGTGGAATTATTTTGAAATTTTGCCTGCAATTAAGGAGATGTGATATCAAGACTTTCTTCTTCTGTTTTAAGGGCTGGTTGTCATCGTTTCATCAATCTTGGTACGAATTCGGGACTGCGGTTAAAAGACAGTAAACGTAACCGTTATTATAAATGTGAATATCCATTTCGTTTCGACGAAACGAAATCGGCTTTCACGGAAAATTACTGAAACATATTTGGTTTTCGCGAAATGTGTCTCTGTTTCAGTGTCTTTTGAAGACAGGGTTGAACATGCCTTCCTGTCTGTTATTCATACAAGATACTTTAACAATAGTAGTAATGTATTTCATTTCTTTGCGATCAGGATTGTGAGGTAAGCGTTACGACTGACTCGATGGTATCATGATAAATGGATCTGTAGAATCTGTTACCTACCAGGAGACACAGCGGGATATAAATGAAAAATGTTGAAAGCGGCATAAAACACCATGCAAACATACATTGACCGAATTGTTGTCTATATGAAATGTTCCTTAAGAAACGATTAGAAATCATTAGCTGCATTTAACAAAATACCGGTATATCAAAAGTATAACATTGAATCATCACCATTTAAGAATAAGCAATATAGATTATATATATTTACTTATAGATAAATCGTTTGTCATAGCTCAATTATCTTTCATTATCTACATATAGACAATCAAAGCACTGAAAGTGCTGACGGCCTGGGGCTGCAGAAAGGTTGGAGAAGAAGGGAAAACATGTATTTATTGTTAAGAAGTTGAACGATCATATAAAAAATAGTAAATAGTATGAAACTGGCAATTGGAAAATACATTTTGAATATTCTGCCTTATTATATTAGTTTCTGTGTGTTTTACAAATTGCACCCACTCGAGCAAACTTGGTGGAGGTTCAGAGAGGTTTATTCAAGGAACATTTCAGAGATTTGTTTTTGAAATCCGGCTGGCCAGAAGTTTCTGACCTGAAGAATTTATAGTTTTTCTTTTTGTCGCCATTGCAACAAGTTGTGCACCGAACGGAATTATGTGAACAACTGTAAAAGTGGGGCTATGTAAGGAACATCCATGCCAAGTTTTATCAACTTGCAGCCAGTGGTTGTTTAGGAGAGCTACGGACAGTGAGTGCGTCCAATAGATCATCTAGATTACAGGACCACAAAGTTTGAACAAACTAGTATATTGAATACATAATTTCTTAATTAAAGATGACCACACATGTGGTCGAAACTAATAAGTGTAATTTAGCGTAGTATTGGGTAAACAAGTAAATATGTATGCAATTGGATCCAGCAACTAAAACATAATTAATACATTAAAAGACATACACTATTACTTACAACTAGTTACAGAACAAGGTGAATGTATGCAAAATAAGAAGTTTCACAATGAGCAATATGCCATGCCCCATAAGCATGTGTTAATCCTACACATTGAAAGCATTAATTCATCATGTATCAGTTATGGACTGATTGGGTCCACTTTTACGAATAGAGTGGAAAATAGTGGAGTAAGAGTTCAGAAAGATAAGAGCAATCTGAACCCTAAATAAACCATTTTAATAGCCTGCTGGTAAGGGATTGGGAAAATGTGTATTTATGGAGCACATGGTTATGTAGCAATTGTGTGAAAATTGCACCATTGTCATCTAGTCCCCATGAACCATTATAATGCTTTGACAAACGACCTAGTTTGAGCAAATTGGACAGTTTTGAAAGAGGCCCAAAGTACATGAGAAAAAAAAAATAGTATGACAAAGTTTCATGATGCTTAAATAGAAAATTAATTAAAATTCTGCACCAATGCAATAAACTGAACTGGTAATGATGTTGGAAAACTAATTTTCTAAACCATGGACTATAGGAGAAAGTGTTTGATCATGGCTATACTGAACATAAACAATTATTGATAACAATCTATAACAGCACATAGTCAACGAATTGATACAAGAGAAGCACATGAGAGCACATAAGCATACACTTGCAAAGAAGCATAACAAATCATAAGCATAACCCCTGCCAATAGCAACTGCTAGAACATACACGAATGAAGGTCAAACAAAGGAACATTTGTGCCAAAATATATTGAAAGCAGTTACTGTTTTCAGATAAGAAACTAGCCCCAACTCCACAGTATTGTTTTTGGAGGATTTGCACCAGCTTGAGCAAACTTGTTAGATGAACAAAGAATAAACATTTCGGCGATATTTTCAATGCACCAGTAGTTTCCGAAAAGACACCTTGTATTTCTTTTTTGAGATATTTGCCATAGGAACAAAGCTATGCATTGAATACAATCCAACACTTGGCATACATCTGAAAGGGGACCATCCAAGGAACAATAGCGATATATGGAAACAGAGCACCGACAGACATGTTTTAATGAATCCAAACAGATTAAGCAAACTGTGAACATGTTTCAAAATTGGGCCAGTAGTTTCTGGCAAGAACAGTTTCAAAAGTTTTCCCTGTTTGTTTGCAGATCTGTAGTGAATGGAAATATTTTGGAAAACCTATATGGGAACATGCAAGGAACATCATTGTTGTTTGAAGCCAACAGTTAACATCGGACAATGACAGATTGTGTTCCCAATAGATCACATAGAGTCGTCATGTCCAGTTGATCTGAAAAGGTCCATATATAAACAATATACAAGCAATGCACCATGGGTACCGTATATACTAGATTTATGGAAATATCGTGCAACTGTGACCACAAAAGAAACGGAAACAATTGTTTTAAATTCCTACATGTATGTGTTTTTTTCATTATCTAAACATAAAGCAATACCCCTGCGTAATTATTAATGACATCAACAATCAACAACAATCAATATATCACAGAACTTTTTTTATCTCTGAACATATCCCTTTTGTTTGCAAATGGAACAAAACAGACACTTTCATTTACCACTATTTACAGCACAAGGTGTATAGATGAATAACTACGAGAAAGTGATATTATCCCTTTGCTCCATAATACTGCATTTCCCTGCAGCCAATGTAGAGCAGGCATTTGAAAAGCAGTGTAGGAAGAGTTTAGGTTGCGCGTAATGAGCAATCTGAAATCTTCCGTAAATGTGAGCGTAATTCACACATTACTTATAAGTGGGGTAAGTAAGTATGTAAGTAATCATAAATAATGATACTTTCGGTTTGGAAGAGTCCAAGAAAAAGCTTATGGAGCATAATTGGACGTATAAATTAGGTATAGAATAACGGGACGCACGCGCGTACAAAATAACCCGTATTTTTTTCGTATTGTACGATTCACAGGTCCCATGTTAAACCTATGATAAAGACCGAAACACGTGAAAAGGTTCCGAATGAAAGTCTGAATCGACAGGCGCTCTAGATAAAGCGTTACGATAAAGCTCCTGTTGTCACCGGATCATTATTGTCGTTTGCAAACAAGGAGTAACACTGAAACTAAAATGTTATCCGATTCTGAAATAGATGACTTTGTAATTGAACAGAAACCAAAAAACACTGTGAAAAAAACCTAAAAGTGATGTAGGAATATTTAAAAGGTGGTTAGCGCAGGCCGTGCCGACAGAAGGTATAAAATAAAAAGGTCATTTAACATTATTCTGCACAATACAAAATATATTTTGGGGAAAAAGTCGAGGTATAGAATAAAAAGATCATTTAACAGTGTTCTGTACAATACGGATATATATTTGGACTCGTACACAGCTTGGAAAATCATATTGGACTCTCGTCCAATATGATTTTCCAAGCTGTGTACTCGTCCAAATATATATCCGTATTGTACAGAACACTGTTAAATAACCTATAATTATCACATGACGTTGCTTGTATCCGACCTTATATACCCATTACGTATTTCTTTTTATCACATAAATTGCACTCCAGGAGTGACATAAAGTAGTGACATAAATATCATATGTAACTAGTTACATAAATAGCCGACTCACAGCACGGGTGTGACGTCACTCCAGTCTGACGTCACTTTAAATGACAGCATATTGTTTACAATTGGTCTGAATTTCTGCATTTATTAAAAATATTGTTTAAAGAGAATAAATCTCGATAAATGAAATGTGTTATAAGTGCCTTGTTGCTAATTTTGTATAAAATTGAAAGGTTATTGATAGGGACTACTTTTTACAGTGGAAGTATGCATTAGAACTTCGGGGTGAACTTCGGTCACTGTTTATATGAGGACGAAGAAAAATCGATTTAAAGATTGAAAACAATCTTTTTATGGTGTTATGTGATAAATAGAATCTTACATTCGTGCTTATTTGATATTGTTTTTATGAAACTCGTTGACTGAAACGAATATGACGCTCGGCGGAGCCTCGCGTCATATTATTTCAGTCGACTCGTTTCATAAAAACAATAACAAATAAGCACTCATGTAAGATCCTCTATATATGTAACGTGGGTAATATAACATGACCGAATCACTATGAAAATGACGTCACGTCAGCGGTTTGACGTCATAACTTTAGTCACTTTGGGGCCAAAACCGGTAAATTTCATCTAGAAATATTATAAACGTTAAGCAAATGTTATCGAAATACGCCTCATAAATTACTTTATGTGATAAATAGAATATCTCATGAGTGTTTATTTATTATCACTTTTAATAAACTCGTTAACTAGGCTGAATATGACCGTGGCAGTGTTATACGGTTTACTGACGAAATACAAAAAGCTTTGGAAAATCCGATTTTCTTTTTGTGTTTCGTCATATGATAAAAAGATGACATTTCAACTGGACCACGATTTTTTGGCACGGCAACATAACCAACTTCATTTATAAACACACATTACAGTTACGCTTTAATGGTATTAAAGTATCTGATTGAAATATCGACAGAAACTGGAGCATTATCAAAGTATAAGCAATGAATATTTATATGAAAATCCGCATCTAGCGATTTTGGGTCTTGATGTCTCTCCGTAATAGACTAGTTTCTGAAAAGACATTGTTGTAATTTATTATTCCCGACTTAAACATGTTTGACCACATTTGAAAAAGAAATATTACTTCTAATAAGATGCATACCTTGTTCATGTTTAATTATCCCGCCTACTGTTATACTCACATCACTCGACAAGTAGCGCTTTCGGATATAAGAAATGGGCCGTTCCACGAGAAAACCGCGCAGGCTAATCCGGGCAAACACATTCCATCTCTAGGAGATAGAGGTATATAGAGTAATTATTCCTGAAACAGAAACTCCACAGGAGGCGAAACCTGTCTGCGCGGCATGCTTAGGCTGATCCGGGTCGATACATTACGCAGAGTCCACAATGTTGGTTTTCTCGAAGGACGGCACCGTAGTCAACGCACAAGATGCAATGATCCAATCAATCCTTTATATGCATCCCTTTGTAAGGAATGAGAGTATGATTGTAACGAGTGTTTTTACATAGTTGTGTACACCTTTATCTACCCGCCTCGGAGGTGTAGTGGTAGAGTGTGGGATTCGGGAGGTCGTGGGTTTGATCCCCGGCTGGGTCATACCAAAGACTTAAAAAACGGTAGTAATGGCTGCCTTCCTTGACGCTCAGGTTTACGGGTTTGCATTTCTACTGACTGGCTGGTGTCAGGATAAATGGACCAGTTGTACTGGTAACTTACCCAAGAAACGCCGTGATAAAACTGAAAAATTGTTGAAAGCGATGTAAAGCACCAAAGAATCAATTGTATCTACCCACGGTTTGTATTTGACACACACCTTTAAATAGGTATATACTTTATTTGTGTAAATGAACCAAAGGAAGTTTAATTGTTTGATGAATGTACCTGAACACTACAATATACTTTACCTCACTGTTACAGGTATTTGATTTATATATTAGATCACTTGACAATATGAAATGCTGAAACGGATTCATTTACCTTTTAAATTCAATCCTAATCTTTTCAATTATTTGTTTTCATTTAGATACATCTAAATAAGCTTACCTGACCAGGTTAAACTAGTTATATAGCTCAAGATCGTTTAACCCTTTCCCTCATACGACAATTCTGCAGCAGACGACTTTGAACATATTTTGTAAAAAAGTAGAAAATCTCTATAATTGAATGGATAACCTATGACTTAAAGTGGAAAACATTGTGGCAAAAGGAGAAATTGCAAGTTTTGTGCAATTTCTTCTTGTGTCACTATGTTTTCAAAATAGCCGTCTGCTGCAGAGGCGTCAGAAAGCGTCTATTTGAGGGAAAGGGTTAACTTCTATACCCACCCGCTGATGTTTTAATTTCGTCTGCTCTAAATATGTCTTATATCGATAAGGTAAACGTTAAACCTAAATTGTATACAATTACATATTTATATAATGTTTTTATCTGACAAACATGTGTACACGAGGGCCGTCCAAATTTATAAATAAAATCAAATGTAACTAAAAATCACGCATGTTTACTTGACAATTTCTGAATATGCTCCAAAATTTACATTTTAAACGTTCCACATACAACTTAATGTGTATGGGTATGTGCCTGTATGTACAATTGCGTGTGTATATGTGTGTATTTATACATATGCATATAAACTTGATTTTAAACGTATTTAATTTAAACTTAGTTAAGTACTATTTCTCAACTATTTCATTGTCTTAACCATTTCTGTATGTATATTTGTGAATATCAACCATGAGCTGTTTATGCTTAAGTTGAAAATAACATTTCTGTTCTGTTCTGTTCTGTTCTTAATACCAAAAGGCTAAATAACATGATACAGAAAAAATATTATGTTGCTGTATCGATTGTCGTTTTATATTGTACAGCGAGGCACGTGAAAAGTTGACATCTCCCGAAATCAAAGTTCTATAATGAAATAAACCATTTGACACAATGGATTACCTTGTGTGCATGACGGCTCACTACCGCATGTTAAATGACGTCGCATCATATTTCAATGACGTCACCTTATCGTGTTTAGTAATTGTCAACTACGAAATTCTAATCCGTCGTGTTTTATATTCAAATGTGATATATGGAGAATAACTAACTGCATGTTTTTGATATAGAATTTATGTCACAAGGGAAAAAAGGGGTAATTTGGTTAAACTCACGAAACCGTAGGTTGAGTGATTTTACACCAAACTACTCCTCTTTTCCCGAGTGACATAAATTATATATCAAAAACATGCAGTTAGTTATTCTATTTATTATATATCTGGAATAAATCTCCCCTTTATTTTAAAGAAACATATAAAAAAAATGACTTGGCCTTAGGCGTATGAATGTTACGTAACCAATGACTGCATCATTTTAAGACGTTCCGATGTCTGTTCCATTAATGTTTACGCTGCACGTTTAAATAAATGTTCTATGTCATTCTTTATATTTTCTTTTGTAAGTTTCTTAAGATGTCTCTTAGGATGACATCTTAAAATATAATTGAAACACATTTTTATCTTATTTTCACTTTAATAATGATCAAAAATCATACTATCAACATTTTAAGTAAACATAAACAAAGTAGTTCCGGCAAAGATGATATAAAAAAACTAGTGATGATATAAAAAAACTAAAAGTGTTATCGTCCCAGTGTTAGTTATCATTTTTTTAAAAATTGATATTGATTTTATGTCACTTAAATTTCAATGCAAAATTTGGATAGGTATGTAATAAAAAACAACATAAGAAGCTAGCTTCTATCGCCAAAGTATCATAACGTCTGTTTCCACAAAACGCCAATCATTGCCTCTGGGAATCCGCCGTAGCGGTTTGGTAAGCGTCGAAGATTAGGAATCGGGTGTACCGGGTTCCATCTCCGGTCGTGGCGGTCATGGTAGAGCAAACACAGTTCCAAGCCTCTATTTATTCCAAGCCTAGTACTTGTTTGTCAACCAAGGGATAACGAAAAAGTGAAATGTCGCCGGGATATAACTGAAATAATATTGAAAATGGCGTAATACTGCTGTAGAACTAATTAAGAATACAAACGTTGCCTTTCACACGTTGCCTTTCACAATGTCCTCCAAACATGCGCAATGCATTTATCGTGTCGTGTGGTTTTTTTTCCCCTGAAAACCTCACAGTACCATTAGGATTGTTCTGTTAATAGTTTTGAACTTCTGATATTGTATTTCGTTGAACTGCTGAGTACTGAAAAGTGTCTTTAACCGGTGGAAACTAGGAAGGCGAATTCGGACAAAACCTTTATGTATTTGGTAAAAAAGTAGGTTTACACGATGAGTAAATTTTGATGATGTTAAAAGTTGATAATAAAAACGCATTCTACGATTTTCTGGGACAACCCTCGTAGATACGCAGTTTTTTTTGCCATTTTCTGAAAATGGTTTGACATAGAAGTGAAATCTCCCTCTCCCACATACAACGAATCTGCAGCAGTCGAAATTGAAAACATCTATACAAAAAATGGAAAAATATCTATAAATTAAGGTAAACTTATGGAAAACGGCATTAAGCCCGAATCAATCAATCTGATCAGACCTTGCGGAGACGCGGGCTTGTCTGGATATGGTATGAACACACGTCTACAGAGGTCTTTTAGATCGCCACTCTCCGTTTATCATTCGTATATCAGAATGCATGTCTCATATCAAATGTAGAGTGAAGCGTCAGTCAGTATTTCTCGCTTCGTTTTTGAGGTAAGACCTTTATTATTATCATTGTCTTTTGTCATGATTTTGTTTGTTAAAACTTGTTATAAATCTTTTATTTTGTTATGCAATAATGTGTATTGTACTGTATTGTATTGTATTATCGTGTCGAAGTTTATTCGCTTTGTGTTTGAAGCGTTCAGAGTCCCTTTTTTGAACCATTTCTTTAACATAGACTACTTTTTAAACATTAGGCAGTATATACCGTTTGACAACAGTGTGGACAAGATGACACGGCTCATAATGATCACTTTCTCCTATTCACATAATGGTATCACCTTTGGTCAAAATTATACTCTCTATTTAACAGATGTTACTTTTTTGTCCAGAAATGTTATTTTAAGGAAGACGACTTCCAATATATCATATCCGGTTGAGCAATTAACGTTACCACATACATACGTTTGCTGACACCTTTGGAAACATTATGACAAAAGGAGAAGTTGCTAAACAAAAACAGCAATTCTCTTCTTGCCGCAATGTATTCAACTTTTTACTTTAGTAATTTTACCTTAATTTATAGACATTTTCCATGTTTTTGCCTAGATGTTTCTTATTGTTGTCGACTTCCAATATACCATATGCAGTAACGCGTTTTTTAAAAGTTTTAACACTTTCTCATATACAAACGCTTTCTGACGCCTCGGCAGCAGACGAATTTTGGAAACATTGTATTTGTGAAAAAGGGAGAAATTGACGTCTGATCCAAATGTTTTCAACCTTGCTAAACTAGTTAACCTTTATATATAGATAGTTTCCATGTTTTTGCCTAGATGTTTTCAAAGTCGTCTGCTACAGATGTGTTGATTGTGGGAAATGGTTTAACCATTACATTATAATTATGGTTAGCGGTAAACTTTATAATTTAGCATTTTCTCCTTATCCAACGAGGCTTTCAAGGCTCTCTACATCAGACGTTTTGAAGGTGTTAGATATTGGAGAAAGATTAAAATGGAGGATAGACTCTTAAGAAAATCATTTTACCCTTCATAACTCAGGTTCGATCAATAAGGCTATTCATAGAACGTGCATAAATATTGATTATCGATTAGTGATATTTGTGAACAAAGTCTTTACAAACATTTTAAAATTGTCGGATAGTGCACCACTTTTAGAGTAAATTCTTCATTTTATAAATTTTCCATTCATTTATGAATTCTTAAATAATTATATGATTTTAGACAATATTAAAACATTAAAGCTATACTGTTACAGACAATCTTTAACTGAATTTCGATTGATGATTCGAGAGAGTGAAAGAAACAGATTCAACCCATTGCTCCACGTAGGTCAAAACGGTTCAATGAATCTACGTCTCGGCATCACAGTGATGTCTCACTTCCAAGTAGTAAACGGAAGTCGGATGTAGGGTTATAGCAAGTGTACGCGGACGGCGTAGGCTCTGGCGAGACTTTACGTATGTGCCGGTCCGTCTGATATATATCATTTTCGCCGAGACAATAATGCATTTTCCTCATTCCGCAGCTATTTACATTTGACTGTCCTTTTCTTGTTGCAGTGAAAGATGGCAGAACGACGAATAATCCTTCTCGGCAAGATAGGCTCCGGAAAAAGTGCCACTGGGAATACCATCTTGATGCGTAAACGTTTTCCAATCAATACCAACAGCCAAGAAACCTTTACAACAGAATGCACCTTACGACAAGCATTTAACACATCTACACAGATAACATATCACGTGTTTGACACGCCTGGTATAGCGGATGAATATGGAATTCTATCAGAAGAAGGCTACATGGTTCAACAGCAAATGGTCCAGTATTGCGACGAACCGCATGTCTTTCTACTCATAGTAGATCCAGCTGCGTGCGATCACGTTATGGAAATGATAACCGCTTTAAAAACATGGTATGGAATGTCTATACTCGATCGCACAATTTTAGTGTTCACCAGAGGAACAACATTTATTACGGACGAATCATTCCATAGCTTTGTACGTAAAAGCAACTTGTCACTGGCTGAGGACATGTTTAGACGTCGAATGATAAAAATCGAAAACCATGGCGAAGGCCGATCAAAATCACAGCGACATTTATTGTCTTTGATAGATAGTACGTGTCGCAATGGAAAATTATCAATTCCTATTACACCAAAATCTCGATATATATTCAATCAAGGTATAAACGATCGTCGTCCGGAGAAGGGAACCTTCCTATATGCAAAGTCTAAACAACGAGAAAGTCTGGACGATATTCCAATAGCAAGCGGGACTGAACCACCTCTTCGACTAAACCAAAGGACACAACGAGATAGAAGAAATGCGGTGCTCGAACGTTCAGCTATGAAAGATCCTGAGCGTCCAACAGATTGTGATTTTGATCATGGTGACGTATATACGAGACCTACACCAAAGATCAATGAAATACATAATGAGGACACAGAACCTAATGTACAATTTGAAAAACCGTGCAGAAAGCCAGAAAATGCAAATACAAACACTTCGTTTGAGAATGACGCCTATAGAATGAACAAGGAAGATGATTTAAAAACACAAATCAACCATGAGACACAAATTGTTCCAAGATTTGAAGGAGAATGTAGGGAAACAGAATATTTATATGTATCAAGGCCGAAAGCTTCGAGTCAAACAGAAATAACTCCAAGAAAGCCGCTGCAGAGAGAAGACCTAAACAGAACTCTAGAATGCGCCTTTCATGCTGGTCGAGCCGTCACACGTATTAAGACAAGTCCACTGACCTCAATCGCTCAACTGGCTCTAATTGCACGTAACGAAGAAAATGTTGAGGCGATTAAAAATGTAGTGAACAGCGAGGAGGTGCAGATAGCTGTGGAAAACACATGGTCATTTCTTAAGGAGGCTGCCATTGGTGTCGGAAATTTCGTCTCTGAAGTGGCACAACAGATTGAAAAGAACGACAGGAGAAAACTGCAACTTGAAGAAGAACGCAAACGAAAATCTAGACATATGCACTATTACACCGATTAAAGAAATAAAGTATAACCTGTGTTAATGCTCAAACTAACAGTAGTATATGGTTTCATTTACCCGTATTTACACATTGAGGATATGAAAACAAGAACATGACACTTAAGACTCGAATGTTCAGCGTCATACATTAACGTTTTGTGTTGAACATTTTGAACTTTGAAGTTTGATTCCAAGGTGTGGGCTGTATGGGCATGCATCATGGATCAAATGATGTACAAAAAAACCTCAATTTACTCAATGATATTTATGTAATCTCACGCGTATCCTCTGCTTTCAATAGAGCACTGGTATTTCACTGTGGATGCCTTACTCAATTATTCGAACCACTGTACTTGGTGTTAGTAAATCGTGAATGCTTGTTCCTATAGATACAGTTACACTTAACAAGTCGTCGTCAACCGAGTTGCCATATATCACTGGTTGTTTCGCCCCTTATCTTGGAACTATCAATAGATAGCGAGGCAGATAGTGTTGATCCGTTACTATATCGTCTACGTTGGCTGGCATGGGTTCACTGCGCCGTAGCCAGAACCAACTTGGGGTCCTCTCCGCAGCTTTACAAAGAGCGTAGACTTACGGAGTCTTCCCTTGATGTTCACTACTCCAAGCAGGCTCGACACCGACTGTGATTGGAATCCGCAACAGCCTCTGTCTCTACAAGTATCAGTCAAGTCTTGGTATGTTCCCTTCTTGCGCGCATTTGACTCATCTACTCTCTCCTCCAAGGGGATATCATGCTCATATCATATGAGCCGTCCCATGAGAAAACCAACATTATGGACTCTGCGTAAAGCACCGGATCAGTTTAACTATGCAGCGCAGGCTAACACGGACAGACAATTTTCGGCATCCTTTGGATTTTCTGTTTAAGGAAGCATTGCTCTATACCTCTTTACCCCTGAGACGGAATGTGTTTGTCCGGATTAACCTACATGGACTGCACAGGCTGGTCTTGGTCGATACATTACGCAGATTCCATAATTATTGTTTTTCTCTTGGAACGGCTCATATTTATAACTTCGTCCGACCGGAGGTTTGTAAGGGTCATTTCTCATGGATTTTCACCTTCCCAACATGTCCCAGCTCTTGACTTTGTACAGAATATTGATGCTGTTGACGTTGTTGACGTCTTCTCTCCTTCTCCCACGAAGTTGATACATTGGGTTCCTGTCTACTTAAGGAGTCTCTCATACTTGTTCTCTTTCTCTAGGGTGTGCGCCATGATAATATATGACGTAACGTTCCTATGTGCTCATATGCTGGGTGGGTGGGGTCTTCTGAGAGCTTCCGCTGCTTCAAATTCGTCGTAGAAAGTAATAGGTCGTACACAGATTGAGGAAGTTCAATGACAAAACATTAGTATAAAGGTTTGTGTCCAAAGTGATACTTAAATATACGAACATTCACGAATGAACCGTTTCAACCTATTATCGCTTGTAATAATCCGAATAATGTAGTTAGACATCCAGGGTAAATTAATATTCACAATACGGTAACAAGCCGATGCATTTCAATAATACCAGCTCTTTGATTTCACAATGCTACTCATGTAATATTATTTAATGGAATATTCTATACGATATTGCAGTGATTTATGAGGAATTTCTTTCTTTCCATAAAACACACTTCGATTATATCAGAAACAATTAAATCTAAAAGTATTTTACACATTTTACACATTGTCACACGATTTTTATTGCGTAACAGTTTGGTCACACACAGTTGTCAATCTACCAATTACATAACACTTACTATACACAGAACAGAATTTCTACCACTTTGGGATTAAACTTGGACTCATCTGTAAAAACGATCCTGTTTCACTGCCTTCCACCCAACATGTTTTCGAGCCTAATGTGCAGAGTGACTTGCTTTCAATGGGAAAACAAACGTAAGGGCGATAAGCGCGAAGACTTGCAGCCTATAGTTACATTAACACTTCATGATAAGAACAATAAAAAATAATGTCTTGCAAAATCTTCTGTCTGTGTATATTTTAGATAAACACAGTTTAAAATTATACTCTTTCGTTAAATTACGGTGTGTCCCGTCTATGACCCAAATAGTTTCTATGACAACGGTTCATTAAAGGGAATGAACACCATAATGGTCCAAAATTGTTATATATTTTATACTTATTCTAATTAATCCAAAATACGTCGATATATATGTAACGGAGTGTTGTAAAAGGTCGTACAAGTCTTGTTTTTCATTATTCCATAGGAAATACTATAAGCAGTTAAAAAAAAAAACGTCCGCTCCGTGTTTTCCCGTTTAAAAATACCGTGGAATTTCCTCTTGCTCATTTGAATTTGTGGATTCAATTCGGCAATCTCTAACACTATCGACTCATTACATTCATGTATGCGTGAGTGTAAGGAACGACAACTCTGCGAAGGAGATTGTCAATTCGGTTGTAGTGATCACGTGATAAATATACAGCGATATTTTTAGATTTACTGGGTTACTAACCCAGTAGATTTTACAATGCAAAATAATGAAAAATCTCCGCAATATTAATAGTGTGCATATATTGTAGTACATCAGTCAGCAAATCTCAATGCCTTACATGCAAAAACATCAAGGTAATAGCAATTTTTAACAATTTTTTTTTTTTTCGCTTTTTTCTCATATTGGATTCAGTCCCTTTAATACAACAATAACAATATTCAAAATAGTAAGTTTTACTTTTGGATAACCCCTCGTACATTCAACATACCACCGTCTTTAACATGAGAAATACACCGTGTTCCCAGAAAACAAACTTAAGAGTGTCTTATTACAAGTGTAGCTCAAGTTCAACTTGTCCTTCCACGCTATATGCAATCAATATTGCACCCTTCTCTTTATTTTATATATATATGCATATGTGTACCTGTGTGTATATGTGTACATATGTAAATATACATGTATGTATATTTATGTTCCATTGTTTCTATATAATACATTTCCAAACATTCTGACAAGGGACAGGTAACCGGACTTGTATGGGAAAATGATAAGACAGAAATTTAATTGAAGTTGGAATTGAGCATTTTAGGATTTAAAATGCCTTAAATTTAATTTTAATTCATAATAAATATATGAATTTGAAAACACTTTTCCATATCTGAGCGAAACCACCGCCACAGTGAAACGGCCGCCAAGCCCAGATGAGTTGAGCTTTTTGTCGGAAGATAAGGAAATTTTACATAAAATTATACCATAATTATTTTTTTACGCCAAGACATGAAAACTAAAAAGCATAGATAATTACATACAATGTAATAATACATACACGAAATAGCAAATGGAGGTGGCGGTTGTGTGTGATAAGGAAATTTTACATAAAATTATACAACAATTTTTTTTTTTATAATTTATAATAGTTCAAATGAAATACATCCAAATTACAAACTGTGTTTACATGCTCCTAAACCAACAAATAATAACAACTGTAATATTTGTATGTGTGTATATGTAAATGGAAGATATTTCCATTCATTTTTGCAGACCTGGATTTGCTTGTATTTGCTTGAAGTATTGTATTGTATTGTAATGACCAAAAAATTGTAAGTTTCAGTCTAATAAAATCTTCTTCTTCTTCTTCTTTTTTTCTGAATAAATGTCGACGATTATTGAGCTAGATCAAGCGGCTGTGTATACGCATGTTGATCTGGTTCTGCATGAGTCTCAGGATGTAATGTAATATTGCTTGTTTTCATTCAACACAACTAAAACGGTTTCATTGTTCGAGTGTTTAGAGGGGTCGATGCGATAACAACGGCATAAATAGCAAGAAATGGTCATTCATTACTTCAGGGACACTATATTACATATAGTGTTCCTGATAAAATCAATTTTCCGATACAATTGTGCTAATTCTCACACTTTCACCCCTTTCTATATTTGTATTGGAAGGATGATTTTTTTAAAAAGACAAAGAAGACATTGTCTCAATTTGTTCATAAAATCAAAACTGCGGGAACCAACCGCGAAGACAACCGAAAATGTTCGGCTCGCCAACATTTTGATAACAACTGCTGCAGACGTAATTCAATTGATATTGCGATTGAACGGACAAGTGCAGAACATTACTATCAAAACAGTGAGTTAATACTTTTGAAATGAAAATTGTGATTTTGTCAGTTTGACATCCGTTATTCTTTTCCTATATAATATAACATAAGTGGGTGGGGGTATCGGTTCAATAAATAAGACGGTACCCCAAGGCTAATCACAATTTTCTCCGTCACACTTCACTGATTAGTAATGGTTTGCTAAGTGCTCACTCACATAACGGTCCGTTTCGACCAAAGCTTATACTCTAGGGAGGTTACTCATACAGCATCATGACAACAGTTAACGCTCCTAGCCAAAAGTCAAGGAAAAGAATAAACGATCACCTATTGAAAACAAAGCATGAATCAATCATCTCAGAGTATGACGTGTCCGAAGTATAAGATGAGCTCTCTCAACCACTCCCTCAACAGTTCTATCAATATCTGGACACTAATCTTGAAGGAAAACTGCGTGATGTCTACGTGGCCGATCTACTTAACCACTGTAGCGAGGAGTACTTGAAAATAAACGCATACCGAGAACGACTTGCAGAAAGAGCTAGACCGCAAATCGGCTGCCCGACTACTCACCTTGTGAATCGAAGATCAACACCTTCTTCTACAAAAGGAAAGAAACGTGCCAATGATTGCTGTGTCTTATTTGCGTGTATTAATGGCGAACGGTCCACAGACGAAATGTTTGATGTTTTTCTAACTCTGCTCATTAAGAAGAAGACATATTGATAGACGAAGACACATTCATGAAACCTGACATTTACGGCCTCATAAGTAAGGTTCTCACCACAGTAAACGAAGTGACTAGACAGCAAGCTAGTGATTCATTTGTAATGCAGCAAATGCAGACAGATCTTTCGCGGAAGTTGTAAGTACTCCTGCTAAGGCAATACATTAATCAGACAATACATCCAAAAAGGACAAGACAAGTGAGACCGAACAAAAATTGAACTGTCGTCTGTAAACTGTAACCCTATTGCCAAAGAACAAAGGGCATCCGCTAACCGTCATAAGAATGTCAGAAAAAAACAACCATAATATCGACAAAGTGAAGAATACAGGAACCGTAAGTCGAACAAATCATAAATCGATAGGCGCTGACCAGCCTCGACAACCTACCAGAAGTTCTCAAGTCCAGGATACCGTAACCAGTGATCCAGGACGTAAGTCTGATGATATCGGAGAGTCTCAGAGTACCAGAAATGTATTGCTGTACGGCGCCGTAACACGGTCTCATACTTTATAGGCAACATTGACTCAAGTGTAAGTGAAAACGACGTTTCAGAATACATTAACGGGAGTGGCGTTCACGTCAAAAGAATATCCATGTTTTACGGTCGTTATGGCTCCTCAGCCAGACTGAATATTTATTCCGATGACGCTGATAAAGCTGAATCTGAACGTTTCTGGCCAGAGGATATCGAAGTTCGAAGGTGGCTCAGTAATCAGCAATGGCAACAAGAAAGTCGCTCCAAACGTCCTCAGCGTAGACACTATGATCGCTCTCATTATTATAATAGATCCGATAGATATCGCAACAACATGTATGATAACAACTACGAGGAGCGCAACGACTCCCGCAGAAACTTTCCATCCAGGGAAGCATCGGAACGCAATGACACTTATGATTACTTGACCAATGAGTATGATTAAGAAACAATCAATGACCAATATAAGAACACTGATTACAGAAAGAATACAAATTACGAGACCAAAAGAAGCATTTGGTCATTTGACTGTAATGAATCGGACAGCAGCCGTGCTAATGCCTGGAACCCAGGTTGGGATTAACTTACGACATCAACATGGATATAAAGGTCGCAGCACTTCATTTTATTATAATGCTACTGAACATTTTAAGTTGGAACTGTAGATGTATAATGTCCTCCGCATACCCACTATCTCCGATGTTGGATAATAATGGCATAGATATTGCATTAGTTTTTGAGCATAAGCTGTTACCGCGCTCCATATCATTTATGGACACGATAATGCAAAGTACTCAGCTTTTGTAACAATTGATCGTTCATTAGATCCTTTTTCTACACTGATATGCGGAAAGGCGGTTCCCGAAATTATGGTTAAAAACACATTAGATAGTCATGTCCAAAGAACACAAAACATTGAAAACGATCGTATTGTACGTATTGAGATCATATCAGAAAAAACTTTACAACTGTACCTATTTTTTATATAGATGCCTGCTGACAATGATATTATTTTATACAGGGAGACACTGCGCGACATTGACTCCCTTTTTAATTTCTACGCACGGATAGGTAGCGTTATACTCGGTGGCGATTTTAATGCAACAATTCGATCGACACATGAAAAGTGTTATAATAAATCCGCTATATTTTCGGAATTTGTTGAAAGTAATAGCATGGTGATACACATTTATACCCAATACAACGTCTATAGACCATATCCTCGTAGAGAAGGGAGATACAAGACTTTATACTTCATTTACAAATTTAATTGAAAGTGATGTCATAACATCAGATCATATGCCGATTATTTTCTCCTTAACAAATGCAGAGTAAAATGCAGAGACTTTGTTAACGAGTACATGTACGTGCATTGCATGGAATAAGTGTAACAATGCCCACTTGGACGCGTTTAGATCAGAAGTCGAAGTTAAGGTAGACACCATCCCTCATAATGAGAACATATATGAATATTCGACAGATTTTCTTAACAGCAGTTTGATATAATTCATAATAAATGCATCAACATGTTTGCCAACTTGCAAATTTAACAAGCATGCTAAGCCGCATTGGTCTGGTGAGGTAAAGGAGTCTTATGCGCGCGCGTTAGAATACCGGAATGCTTGGTTTAAGCTAGGCAGACCAAGAGACAAGTCACCTTCATTCATAGCATACAAATATGCGAACACAGAATTTCCCAGGACCGAGAGACACGCCCGCGTAATGCATGAAATATCGGTTTATGATCAACTTAATAAAGCAGCGGATCTCGACTATAAAACGTTCTGGAAACTCCTACGCCGGAAAACCGTAAACATTTCAATATTTGCTCAGAATTAGTGATCGGAAATCGTAGCTTCGAACATGCTGAAGTACCCAATGGATTCAGAGAATAATTCGCCCAGGTTTTTGATTATGCGTGCATTGACGACACTCTGAATAAGCACTTGTGTAAATAACTTAAAAGGTATAAAAATAGTACTGAAAGTCCGATATTAAAAACAGTCACACGCAACTTTGATACGGATGAAGTAGAGCAATCTATCAAAGCACTAAATAAGGGTAAATCCCCAGGCATTGATGGTATCATCAATGAGCATGTCATACATACAGGTCAATCATTAATACGTGCTATGGTTCAGTTATTTAATTCCATTATTAAACATGAGACAGTGCCAAAGCAATGGCAAACAAGCATACTTATTCCAATATTTAAGGGTAAAGGGAAAAATAAAATTAAACCATCCAGTTATCGTCCGGTCTCACTAATATCGTCCTTCAGCAAGCTATTTGAGAAGTTACTTCTTAATCGAATTAACACATATATTGCGTCTGCTAAAATCATATTCCCCTGCCCTCAACAACATGGGTTCCAGAAACAGCTTAGCTGTATGACCACAGCCTTTGATGTTCAAGAAGCTGTGTTTTACAACGTTGAACGTCAAAGTGACGTTTACCTTGCCTTTCTTGACCAAAAGGGGGCTTTTGATAGTGTGAGACACAAATCATTGTTCCTCAAACTCGGCCGAATGGGACTAGTGGTTAAACTCCTTAGGATTTTACAAGCCTCCTATACCGGTCTTAAAAGTGTCGTACGTTACGCTAAGCAAACGTCTAGTACGTTCAATGTAATACGCGGCGTACGCCAGGGAGGGGTTATGTTCACTTTCCTATACCTAGTTAACATCAATGAGCTTGTAGCTACATTACAAGACAGTAACCTAGGCACTAACGTCATGCCCATACCTGTTAGTAACCCTTCATTAGCTGACGACATATCTCTGTTGGCCATTTCCTCCTACGGTTACAGAATATGGTTGATATTGTCTACCGGTATTGCAAAACATTGAGAGTTGAGATAAACGTAAGCAAATCCAACGTTATCGTTTTTAGTAAGAAAGGTTATGACTCCAGCGCATATATAATGTATGCAGAACAGATTATAACGCAGGTGAAAACAATTGTCCATTTGGGTATAACCCATAATTCCAGGATGAAAGTATCGGTCCATATAAAAGAACGTATACAAAAAGCCCGCAACTCTCTATTTGCAATGATTAGTCATGGTATTCATCCACAAGGTGTACACCCAATGGTTTCCGCCAATCCGTACTCCAAGATAGTCCGACCATCACTTTTGTACGGATCAGAGCTTTGGAATAATATAACGAAAACTGATCACAATAGCTTAACGATTTTTCACCATTTCGCAAAGAAGATCCAAGGACTTTCAGTTAGAACGCGATCGGACATAGCTGAGTCAATGATTGGGCTTTACAGGATAGAAAGCGAAATCGAAAAGCGGAAATTAATGTTCCCATATAAATTGCTTTGTCTCCCTGTATATTGAATTACAAAAGAAATATTTGTTAGTAAATATTTAGTGTACTTAAATGACCAACGCTCTGTCAAGCTTGGGTTCATCTCTGATATTTGCTGTATTATAGCAAAATACAACTTAAATTTTATATTGAACAATTATTTCCGGGATAGTTCACTGCCCACTAAATCAGCACGGAAGAATACAGTTCGCCAAGTGATTGGTATACGTGAGTATTCCTTATGGGTACAACGCCTCAACATGAATGAAGAGTACATGTTTTTTCAAGTGTTACAGCCAGGGATCGAACCTAGCATCGTCTACAACGTTTCCAAGTTGAGTGCCTTTAGATCAAGTATGAAAACCATTGTCAAACTATGGTCAAGGCCCATTACACTAACACATTTTACCTGCAGTAAATGTGGCATGCTATCCCAAGAGGAATGAGTTCATTTATTGCACGAATGCAGCTGCACAAGAGTGATACGCTTTGAACTCAAAAGGAAAATGCTTTCTTTGTTTGATATTTAATTTGTTAACGAGCTTTATGCTCTAGACCATTTTGAGTGGGTACTCCGCATCATGAGCGCACCACTACCACCAGTCGTCAATTCGAATATCAACAGAATGTTACTACAGCTCACGTTCACTTTTGTGAGTCGCTGTGTCCAGCTGTATTCGCCAATTTAACTGTGTCAGAGTTCTGAACGACAACCAGTTTTGTTAACATCAGGCTTAAACGCATTATGTTTGAGTTTGATGTTAAGCATTGATAGTTCAATACTAATGTAAATTAGTATCGAACTTGTATATATAACCCTAGTAGTCAGTAATTGTCTTTTCTCTTGTTTGTTTGTATGTTAATATATTTGTTCTTTTTGTTCTATTGAAATTGTATAATTTATTTGTGTAGTGTAAAATTTATCCTACGATATCTCCAAACATGAAGGCAATAAAGAGTTGTATTGTATTGTGCATTGTATTGTAAGTCCACAGAACTCTTGATTTCCATTTTTTCAGAAATTTTGTCTGAAGTATATCCGGATTTCCTTTAAGAAATGTGGTTAAATTCTAAATAAACAGTGAAGTCTCCTAAATGGATTATTTCACATACTCGGCCAATTGGTCACGTAGAGCCTCGGTGATAGTGGTTTAAGTGTGGTTATTTCATATACTCGGCCAATTGTTCACGTAGCGCCTCGGTGGTATAGTGCTTTAAGTGTGATTATTTCACATACCCGGGGGGCCAACTGTTCACATAGCGCCTAGGAGATATTGTGTTTTAAGTGTGGTTATTTCACATACTTGGCCAACTGTTCACATAGCGCCTGGGAGATATAGTGTTTAAAGTGTGGTTATTTCACATACTCGGCCAATTGTTCACGTAGCGCCTCGGTGATATAGTGTTTTAAGTGTGGTTATTTCACATACTTGGCCAATTGTTCATGTGGCGCCTCGGGGATATAGTGTTTTAAGTGTAATTATTTCACATACTCGGTCAATTGTTAATGTAGAGCCATAGTGGTTTAAGTGTGGTTATTTCACATACTCGGCCATTTGTTCACGTAGCGACTCGGTGATATAGTGGTTTAAGTGTGGTTATTTCACATACTCGGCCAATTGTTCACGTAGAGCCTCAGTGTTATAATGGTTTTAAGGGCACCTCGGTAATATAGTGGTTTAAGTGTGGTTATTTCATATACTCAGCCAATTGGTCACGTAGCGCCTCTGTGATATAGTGGTTTAAGTGTGGTTATTTCACATACTCGGCCAATTGTTCACGTAGCGCCTCGGTGATATAGTGGTTTAAGTGTGGTTATTTCACATACTTGGCCAATTGTTCACGTAGCGCCTCGGTGAGTGTGGTTATTTCAAATACTCAGCCAACTGTTCACGTAGCTCCTCGGTGATATAGTGGTTTAAGTGTGGTTATTTCACAAACTCGGCAAATTGGTCACGTAGCGCCTCGGTGAAATAGTAGTTTAAGTGTGGTTATTTCACAAACTCGGCCAATTGTTCACGTAGCGCCTCAGTGATATAGTGGTTTAAATGTATATGTTGACGAGTCTGTAACGTAAGATGTCGGGAAAATATTGTTAGAAAAGGAAACAATACTCTTCATGAACATTTTCGCCATTTCGAAAAATGTATTTTTCTCTTTTCTGAATTTATACATTTGTTTATGTAGATTTTCATTTCTTTCAATAATCAGTTTTGTCTGCAGTTTAATTGTTTGTAGTAAAAGTTGCAACCCTTTTGTTGTTAAATCCATCCTCGTCAGTGACATGGACTATAACCTTATAACTGTTTGCTAATATTGTGAGATTTTTTAGCAAAAGCATACAACAAGCATGATTACATATGTAAATGGACTCAATAACCTATAAGACATAGCTAAAGTATGTAAGTATTAATTACTTCTTTGGATGATCTCAATGTACAATGTTAACTGAGATGCGAGAAGGCAAAAACACATTTTGTTGGACCATTTATTTTACAGGGATTGACTCTATGTAATAAATATTCATATTTGTCATGGTAGACAACGTTAAAGACTTCATATCCTCGGAGTCTTAACCCTTTTCCACATGCAACTCAATCTACAGCAGAAGACTTTTGAAACATCTGGGTTACAATATGAACACTATTTATAAATGATAGTATAATTATTGACAAGTGTTGACAACATTGGATTGCGCAGACTGCTCCGGTTATTGCATTCACTTAGTTAAATGTCTTGACAGACTTCGCGGTCTGATCCGGTTATTTCATTCACTTAGTTAAATGTCTGGTCAGACTTCGCGGTCTGATCCGGTTATTTCATTCACTTAGTCAAATGTCTGGTCAGACTACGCGGACTGATACAATTATTTCACTTACTTAGTTTAATTTCTGGTCAGACTTTGCGGTCTGATCCGCTTATTTCACTTAATTAGTCAAATGTCTTGCTAGACTTTGCGGTCTGATCCAGTTATTACACTTACTTAGTTTAATTTATGGTCAGACTTTGCGGTCTGATCCGCTTATTTCACTTAATTAGTTAAATGTCTTGCCAGACTCTGTGGTCTGATCCAGTTATTTCATTCACTAAGTCAAATTTCTGGTCAGACTGCGATCTGATTCGATTATTTCACTTAATTAGTTTAATGTCTTGCCAGACTCTATGGTCTGATCCAGTTATTTCATTCACTAAGTCAAATTTCTGGTCAGACTTTGCGGTCTGATCCGATTATTTCACTTAATTAGTCAAATTTCTGGTCAGACTTCGCGGAATAATCCGGTTATTTTATTTACTGAGTCAAGTGTCTGGTCAGAATGCGACGACTGATCCGGTAATTTAATACGCTGAATCAAATTTCTGGTCAGACTTTGCGAACTGATCTTGTTATTTCATTGACTTAGTCAAATTTCTGGTGAGACTGCGCGGACTGGTCCGGTGCTACGCTTGTTGTAAATACTCCAGTATCGGTTTGGTGTGTGAAGTGATCCCGGTTATTGTTTACATCACGTAACCTTATCTGGATGTACGAATTGCAGACAACATTTTCTCTGTGATAAAGTGTAGTCCATTACTGGCGTTGATATTTTGGAATATCTAAACCACATTAGCGAAGAGAATCATGCATGAGAAACGAGACCTGTCAAAGAATTGTTTGCTGATCATTGCTGAATTCATTCTGAATCAATCAGTCAGAAAATGAGACATGTACAAGCCTTAACAGATTGGGACACGTAGTATTATATTCTGATAGTTGACGAAATTCAAGAAATGTACTCATAGAAAAAAGTCCGAACCCGAGTCAGACGTTCTACCACTACACACCACAGAGTCGGTCGGAATGCAATCAGGCAATGTACATTTCTTAGCCTAGTGAGAAAAGGTACAAGTTGGCCGACACATTCCGTCTCTGGGATACAGAGGTATGGAGCAATGATTCCTGAAACAGAAACAGGAGGCGAAACGTGTCTGTCCGATTAGTATGATTAGGCTGATCCAGGTCGATGCTTTACGCAGAGTCCACACTGTTGGTTTTCTCACGGGACGGCTCACGTGTGAACATTGTAAACCTTGATCAGACGGGAAGATATACAGGCTGAGATTGACCTATATTGTTCACAAAGTCCAACGTGTACCCGTCCCCATTCAATGGCTCAAATACACTGGTAATGTACTCTGACCTATATAGTGTTGAAAAAGTGTAACACGTCAATAAATATATCATTACTTGGCTTTATGAGACAGCTTGATAAATAGTTATGCTTGTCAGTGTAGTACTTTACGACTTTCATCTAAAGTCCTTAGATGATAATTTAATCAGGATTACTCCTGGATAAATCAGTAAACCGAAACAGTGCATATAAAGTTATCATTCCTTGGAGACCTATCAAAAAATGTATAGTCACATGGTATTTTCCGAGTCCGTTATGAATCAACAAGTTACGTTTTTATGGTTCTCATGATGCCTAATGAATCAACAAGTTACGTTTTTATGGTTTCCATGATGTTTTGAGATCGCACCGGCGGTGTAGTGGTAGAGTGACCGTAACAGACAATTAAAGCATTCAACTAAAACATGGAACACATATTTATAGTGAACGATACGTCTGTAGTATGTGGAGAAGGGTTTAGCTGAGAATAAATCCCGGTAAGACATTTTCTTGGTGACCGATAAAAACATTTCATGCACCAAATTCTTTTTAGATAATCTTCCATTTCCCGAAAGAGCAATTTCTTTTACAAGAACGTCTCGTCTGATTTACAATGACAAGGGAACTTCCCCAGTCATCCTGAATGATTTTCTTATATATCACGTTTCTTACATATGAACAAATAATTGGCCCAAATCATACGGTAACCAATCTTCGGGGCATTCCTTGCAAGCAGGGATCATTATTAGTCTGTTCATTCGTGCTATCTGATCTAGATTGTCCCAGTTCGCTACCTAATCGTACAAGACGTCTCTGGTGAACGACTACCACCACAATACGACGACATATGTTAGCAGTTTCGTTGTAAATGAGCGGGCAACCGCAAGGCATTTGCTTCCTATCTCGATTCAGACCAGCATTCAGAGTCTACATTATTCGCCAATAAGGGATAGTGGGTTTCAAGAAATAACTGCACAGACAGGTCTCAAAGGCGGTTGTAAAAACCGCTGCGGACTCTTGATGATGGTTGAGTAGGCTCTATTACATGTCAAGGGTAGGATCAGTTTGCGATTAGCAATAGTATGCAAATGGTTAATGATGCTTATCTGTATATAGACCAGATGAAAAGCCAACCATTTACTTTATGACAACGCATCAGTGCAATCTGACGTAAATTGTGCCTGTCTTTCAAACGTGTTTTGGGACTTTCTGTGGCTTTTGATAAGCAGATCCATTCGTCCGTCTGTCTCTCAGATCGCGTCGCGCAGCAGATGTTATTAATAAGTAGAGGGTCAAACAATGAACAACGTGTGGAATCATTTTGAAATTTGGCCTGCGATTAAGGGGATGTGCTATCAAGACTTTCATCTTCAGTTTGTAGCGCTGGTTGTGATCATTTCATCAATTTTAGTACGAATTCGGGTCTGTGGTTAATAGACACGAAACGTTACCGTCATTATAAATGTGAATATCCATTTCGTTTCGACAAAACGAAATCTTCTTTCACGGAAAATTACTGAAACATATTGGATTTTCGTGTATTGTGTCTCTGTCTCCGTGTCGTTTGAACAAAGCTCTTGCACATGCCTTCCTGTCTGTAATTCTTAATTGTGAACCCCTTGGTGGTGTAGTTGTAGAGCGAGTGTAAGACGTCGCGGGTTTGATCCCTTGCCGGGGCAAATTGAAAGAAAAGCTTGTTAACACTCTAGAGGCCGCAATGTTTAAATATGGGTCATATTGGGTCAGAAACTAGGTCACTAGGCTAAATTGAAGGAAAATCTTGTTAACACTGTAGAAGCCGCATTTTTTTTACTTAGGCAGTTTGAAATTTGGTTAGAATGTTTATCTAAATGATATCTAGGCCGAGGTCGAATATGGGTCAAGCTGGGTCAAAAACTAGGTCATTACGCCAAATTGATTGGAAACCTTGTTAACACTTTGGAGGCCTTATTTTTCAACTTCAGCATGTTGAAACTTTATCAGAATGTTTGTCTTGATGATATGTAGGTCTAGTTCGAACATGGGTAATGCTGTGTCAAAAAGTAGGTCACTAAGCCAAATTAAACTCTGTAGAAGCATCTTTTTTGGCTACAGCAGCTTGAAATTTGGTCAGAATTCTATCTAAATAATATCTAGATCAAATTTGAATATGGGTCATGCCGAGTTAAAAACAAGGTCACTAGGCCAAATTGAAGAAAAATCTTGTTAACACTCTGGATACTGCAGTTTCAGCTTGAGCCCGTTAAAACTTAAGCAGAATGTTTTTCTTGATGATATCTATGTCAAGTTCTAACATGGGTCATGTTGGGTCAAAAAGTAGGTCACTAGGTAAAATTGAAGGAAAATCTTGTTAACACTATAGAGCCAACATCCCCCGAATTTAGTACTTTCAGACTTTTGAATAGTATGTAACAAAACTCACAGGTGCCTGTCTCTTGTTTAAAATCTAAAAATAGCATTTGACTATATATTGACTAGGTACATTTCCTTTTCAACGGCCAATTTTTCTGATCGCAATGGCTGTAATTTACCTTAAGATATTCGCGTCGAATTATTACTTTCAAAGTTATTACAATCAAAGCAAGTTATGTACTATTTTTATTTGTTTGTCGCGTAGCCAAACAGAATATAGACGGCGTTTCGACCCTCTGTTTCTTAAGTCAAAAGTTTTGATTCATACGCCCTGAATGTAGTTCCAATTACATGCGCTTACCTTTCAAATATACCACGATCTATGTAAGAATGTTATGTCTATTTTAAAAAAGTGTCGTAATCTCGTTCTGCAGTTACAAAAGAAATTGGAAATAAAATGAAACGTTGTATTTTAATAAATGAACGCGGAGAGATTTATTAATCACAATGAGTGAACTGCTACAGGGAGAACTATTTCCGATTTAAGGTAGAGGGAGTGCAATGCCAAACAAATCAAATATTGTTTTACTTGCTATATTATTGATCCACAACTAACAAGAGACCATAATATGAAGTTTAAAAAGATTCCAACCAAAAGTTTGAGAAAAATAAACTAATTATGGTTATCTCCCCTTTGTGTCATAATTTCAGTGCGAAATGCCTGGGGGTATACTTATAAAACTTGCTATAAAAAAAATCAATTGTCATAGTTTTTAATCAGGAATAGTGTTAATACACTCTTAAGTTATTACTCTATTGAGTTAAAGCTCAAAATCAGGAAAAGCAAGATACCAACAATTGAATATGAGCCTGTCAGTTGCAATGTCAATAATAAATAATGGTGGTTTTTTTCGATTTTGTAAAGGTACAACTATGAAAAATTGAATAAAAATCACAAAAACATAGTTAGTAAATCACAATGAACAATAGAATAATTGTCTATATAGTGTATCAAACAGAATTGCCAAATTAAATCAACATTCACCCATAATAAGTTGACATAAAATGTTTTGTGTGAAACAACCACATAATCCGATTTATGTAAATGTTTGTGTAAAACAGATCAAGAGCCGACGCTAGATTCAAAGTGCTTGGCCAACTTCGGAATAACTTCCGCAAGGACTTTTTTAGAATTTGTGATTCTTGGTAATCCATCACTGTTTGCTGCTATGAAAGAATCATGAAGTCCATCTTCACCAGACCGCTTGAAGATCACCTTCAAATGGTTCAAGTTTAACCCTGATCCAGTAATATTTTCTGCAGTTGAGCGCTTCATTATACCATGGTTTATCAAGGTGTCTAAAGATCTAATGTTGGAAGACTTTGCAGTATTAAACTGTAATGAATGTTTCATTTCAACAGGGAAAAAACTAAAAGCTAAACGCTCTGACTCATCACAAAGTGTAAGAAGTTTTCCCAGGGCCTCGACATCAGCTTCAGCCGTGAGTGCAAGTAATACAATCTTCAAAGAAGTTAATATTTATGTATAAAAATGTCTTTAATTAGTTATTAATTAAAGTACAATATAAACTTCTGTAAAAAGTGTTAGCTTATGAAAACAAAGAAGAAAACAAGAAAAAAAGAATAGTTGTGCTTCTGGAGGGATTCGAACCACTAACTTGAAACCCTCAAAAGGTTTGAAGTCCTGTGCTTAACAACATAGGCTAAAGCATTAAAATTGAAGAGTTTCAAGTGCAGGTTTTCATTACGCTTCTACTACCTTAAGCTCAAGATACGGCATTTGAATTTTCAATCACGCATTGAAATGTAGATAACAAACAGAATTGAAATATTTTCTTTGTGTCTTGTCAGCCATATAAATATAGAATAACATATTAAAAAACAAATATGTGCGTCATAAGATGCATTTAAGTTGAGAGTGACACATTTGCAGAGAATTCGTGATCGTCAAATTCTATTTATAAATACAACGGTATGGGTTATTCTCCGTGGTATAATTTGCCGTTGCACCGGCTGTTGAATTATTGCATAATTTAAAGTACACAGCCAAAATCAACCTAGTTCTGTGCATTTAAAAAAGCAGAATTTATATTTGTAAACCTTTGATTGAAGTTTAGGTACATAAACGGTTCATTTGATACAACACACCAACACACTCGATGCTTTGAAACTTGGCCATGGAATATCCGTAGTAGATTGTGACCGATGAAGGCATGTACATGTCTTGTTGAAATTGCCTGTTAACTGTCTCTTTACTTCGTTTATAAACCCGTAATATGAGTATAGGTGCTACTCATTTCGGGTAAACATTTATTAACTTTTGTGATCGGTAAATAATTCCCCGTGATCTGCAGTTAGCTTCTTGCTTGCAGCAATATCAGTTATTTACGTCAATTACGAGTCCTACCGACATAAGCAAAGAAAATAAAAATCATCATCAGGTTAAGCTTATATTTAACTTTAAAATATGGCCAATATTTTAAATCCTTGAAATTATGATGACAGGTACAACATATAATCAACTTGCCCTTCATAAAGTTCTTAAAATGTAACGATTCCATAATTTACGAAACTACATTTGTGACAAGTCAAACTAACCCTTTCTATCATTTCTGTCTTTTTCCGTTTGGTTATTTATTCATCATTTGCGTTACGCTAATAGAATGACGTCATACTATGACGTCATATTACAGGAATTTTGATTCGTAACTTCCGGAAAGTCAAAAAACCCTTATGAGTTTTTAATTGAACTCGTTTTAGAAATAGACGACGAATGTTATTAATCGGAAATGATCACACATAAAAGTACTTGTGCTCGTTACCTTTTCGAGTACGTATTATCATATTTAAATATTTCCTCTAGAAGTTTTTGTTTGTTTCGATATTTACTTTGCATTCAATCAAAACGTAGCAGAATCGTGAATGCATCGAAAAATCCACTCTGGACACAATTTTTGGAAAGACGGTATAGCAAAGTTTTGCAAAGTTCATAAACATTACCTATTGACGGGAAACATCCCGTATGATGTAATCTAATCGGATGAAAGTGAAATAACGAATTATGAAATGACTGAATTGTTACTGTATTGCGTGGTCATAAACATAATAAGGCAGTAGAATGTGAAGTGTATTGTCAATATGGGACTATTAGATTCTGCTGTATTGCGTTTTTCAAAGTTATTCATGAGTCACGAGTGCAGAGTGAAACATAAAGACGATTAAGGTAATTTCAAAATTATGCTATGCACACTAATCCTATGACAGTGAATCTAAAATTAACCTTGGATTTGATAATAGCATCCTATGTATTGAGTAGAACGTTTTTGAATGTACACATTCATATAACATGATGCTTATTTGATAAATTAATAAGATTACTAAAAATAATCCCTGCTTGTTGTAAACTGTTGCAGGAGACAACTTCTTAAAATATCATAGAGATTATATATTATTCTGTAGATCTACCTCTTTTACCATCAATAATTCTTTAGCAAACATTCCAAACTCTTATTCATATTATTAACCCTTTTCCTCAAATAGACACTTTCTGATGCCTCTACAGCAGACGATTGTGAAAACATTGTGTCAAAAGGCCAAAATCATTTAGCCAATCTCATTAAAATCATCTCCTATTAACGCTACGCATAGGATCTGGGGACGACCGATAGAGGATCATGTTCAGACGACATATCCGCCAGCCAATCAGAACCTTGCTTTCACGTTTTTGAAAGTGAAAGTAAAAGTCTATATTTACCAAAAAAATCTATATTTAGCATGGGATCCCAATTTTCGCATAGTGATTTGCACGCGTGTATAGTTCTTATGACGACCGCATCATGGCTACAAATGCGGAAATGAGGCAAAACACCGATACAGTATTTCCCTGACCATACAGCATCGAAAAGTGTTCTTTGCTCTGGTTTTGAATGGTCTGTTTTAAATTCGCTCAACTTCGTCAATTGACGCCATTTTGAAGGTTAAGCCAAACGTTTGTTGAAACGAGTCCTCTGATTGGTTCAAATAAAAATAACGAATTCGAATGGATCGCCATCAGATCTTACATTTTGAAAGATCGTGTACTTTAGTCAGATTGTCATTTAGCAATCTGTCCTTTTGGCACCATATTTACATTTTTTCCATAATTCTTCCTTCATTTATAGAGATTTTCCATAATTTCATCTGAAAGAAAAATTTATATTTTGAAAAGTGTTTAGATGTTACTCAGAACAACCATTGTTATTCGCCCATAGGACTGGATTATGGAAAACCTTTTGCGGCCGACTGGCTGGTGTTCTGACATTGTCAGCATTTTAAGTGACTAGGTCAAAATTAAAAAAAAAATATATCAAAATTGTTCAAATTAGCCTCGTCTGACCTCTTAGTCAATATTTTGTTCATTCCATCTTCACATACTTGATGTAATTTTTGTCTAGGCAAATTGTCAAATTACCAAGGCAATTTTGGATAATGACACTTGAATTTTCCAAACAAGCCTTGTATACTCTACTACTTTCCTTCAGATCTACACCAATTTGGTGAACATGATAGTAGCCATAATATTTGGGAAAAGTTACATTACCAGCCAACCACTCAAAGCACTTTTTGATATTTAACATTGAATTATACAAAATTGGCCTTGTCCGCATTCTAAATAGTTTTCATCTGATTTTCATCAAACTTGGTGAACATGTTGTAGGTATTATGTTTGTGGCATTTTCTATAACAAGCCAGATCTCCAAATGCTTTGTTTGATCATAAATTTAGCAGTTATTATCTCTTTCCCAAATATAGATGCTTTCTGATGCCTCTGCAGCTGACGACTTTTGAAAGCACAGTGACAAAAGGAGAATTTCCCTTTGCCACCATATTTCACTTCTATGCAATGATTAAACTTTCATTTATAGAGGAATTCCATATGTTTGCATAGTTTTCATCTGATTTTCATCAAACTTTGTGGACATGTTGTATGTATTATGTTTGAGCCATTTTCTATAACAAGCCAGATATCCAAATGCTTTGTCTGGTCTTAAATTAAGCAGTTCTTATCCCTTTCCCACACATAGATGCTTTCTGATGCCTCTGCAGCTGACGACTTTTGAATGCACGGTGACGAATGGAGCATTTCCCTTTGCCACCATATTTCTTTTATATGAAATGATTAAACTTTCATTCAAATATGTTTTGAAAGTAGTCTGATGAAAATTTGTTGAATGTGAAAAAGTGTTATCGAATCTGTATCAAACGTGTTTTGAATGTTTATAGGCATTAAAACCTCGGTTGCAACAAAAAATGGACAAATAATTATAGTCGTTCCAGAGTTATGCGTCCCTCGCTGGTGCATTTTGTGACAATTTCTTATATGACTCTTGTTTTTCATTTTCATGAAACATGTATGTCAAATGTTGAGTGACACGAACTTTAAGAAGTTTGTCTGGCATTCAAGCACACCAATAATTATTTAATTAGAAATAAACAAGTGTAAAGTCTGGTCTGAGCAAGAAATCTCTGGCTGAGAAAAGGAAGATAGGCTTTATGAAATAGAGTTTGATTTACTTCACTTTCAAATCTGATGATATGGACATATTGAAAATTGGACAAAGAATATATATTTCTGGATATTAAGTTCAAAGAACGAGGTCAATAGATGATGACTAACACAAACATGATGTGAAGAAATGGACAAACAACAGAGGGAAATATCACAATCAGCTTATTGAACTGTATACATTCAAATGATTAGAGAACAACTGTATTGATGAAATCAGAATTATAATATTGTTAAACCATTCCCTTATTAAACAACCTTTGAAAACTTTTATGAAAGAATAGTGAATAAAGTTGAAAATATTGTGATAAAAGGAGAAATTGTTCATAATGAACAATTTCTCCTTTTATCACAATGTTTTCAAGAGTTGTCCGCTGTAGAGACGTCAGAAACCGTTTATATGTTGGAACGGGTTAAGCAACATTATCTGAATCTATATTATGTGGAATAAGTTGTATTAACACATGTATGTCATAGTTATTTACTTGTTCAAATGTCATAGTCAAAAGCAAATGCCAATCTATAGTTTGTAGTATGGTGCAGTTCAGATTAATTTTAGAATATTTCATACATAATGGAGCAATAAACCCTGTAATTTCTCAGTTTGCCTTTTGTGACCAACCTTGTAGAAAACTCCTTCTTAGATATTTAACATTTGTTTCTGAGATGTTTTTGAAGAATATTTTAAAATATTCCTTTCAGTTACAGTTCAAAATTGATGTTTATTATGTTTCTCTGGAGCATTTAATCCTTTTATAATGCAAATTAATTCACAAGTCTCTGAAGTCTGAAGCATGTTTCTTTTAAAAACAATCAACAGAAAAAGATAAAGTGGTCATATAAATATTAGTTCTGCCTTTTCCCACAATGTTTTCTACATGATTTCAATTACTCTTTCATTTTGTGATGTTACTTTTTTAGCTCACCTGAGCACAAAGTGCTGAAGGTAGGTTATTGTGATCTCCTTTTGTCCGGCGTCTGTCGTTCGTCAACATCTTCTCCTCAGTAACGAGTGGATCAATTGGGATGAAACTTCACAGAAAGCATCCTATCATTGACCTCACCAAAATTCCTTCACATGTTTGTGATTCATGCTGAATTCTGGTTTCCATGGCAACGAAACCAATTTCTTTTAAAAATTCTTCTTCTCTCAAACTGATTGGCAGATTTTTCAAATTATTTAAAAAAAAGGTTCCTTGGATGACCAGATTCTTTCAAGTCATGTTGATTGGTCGAAAAACATGACCGCCAGGGGGCGGCGCTATTTTGCCTTATATGGCTATAGTGAAAACTTATAAAATCTCTTCCTCTCCTCTGAAAGTGTATGGTCAATTTTCAAATAATTTGTAGAAATGTACCTCGGGTGACCCTCTATCAGATTCCTTCAAGCCAAGTTGATTGGTCGAAAAACATGTCCGCCAGGGGAGGGGCTTTTTTTTGGCTTATATGGCTATAGTGTAAACTCAAAAAATCTTCTCCTCCAAAAGTGTCAGGCCGATTTTCACATCATTTTGTAGAAATGTTCCTAGCGTGACCCTCTTGGCCATTTCTTTTATTTTTTTGGTAGAAATGTTCTTTGGGAGACCCTCTATCAGATTCCTTCAAGCCATGTTGATTGGTAGAAATGTTCTTTGGGAGACCCTCTATCAGATTCCTTCAAGCCATGTTGATTGGTAGATCAATAGGTCGAAAAACATGGCCGCCAGTGGGCGGGGCTATTTGGCCATATATGGCTTTAGTGAGAACTTGAAAAAAAAATCTTCTCCTTCGAAAGCGTTTGTCCAATTTTCATTTTTTTTTTGTATAGAAATGTTCCTTGGGAGCCCCACTATCAGATTCCTTCAAGCCATGTTGATTGGTCGAAAAATATGTCCGCCAGAGGATGGGGCTATTTGGCCTTATATGGCTATAGTGAGAACTTAAAGAATCTTCTCCTCCTAAAGCGATTTTCAAATTATTGTGTAAAAATGTTCCTTCGGAGACCCTCTATCAGATTTCTTCAAGCAATGTTGACATGGCCGCCACAGGGCACTCTGGAAGTTGCATTTGGAATCATTGTCAGAATAATTGTCTTGATGTGTAGTATTACATTGCTTAATTCAGGTGAGCGATCTAGGGCCATCTTGGCCCTCTTGTCAAACAGGAAGCTTTTGAGTAAGATTTTAGAAAGGCTTGGTCAATTGTGACTTTTTTTGTGAGTCGGGGCCATAATGGTTATCAATTTGTTTTAGATGTCTTTTGAAACTTGGTAATTAAATATCATATTCGCATGTATGTCTCATGATTTATTTTTATAGACAACTAAAAATGGCATTTAATTTTAACGGTTGCGTCATTTATTCTTTTACCCGAAGTTGTAATATTTATAAACAATGCATAGACAGTTTTATGTACCCAAACAAATGCAGTGCCTTCAGCGCTTTGATTTTATATTTAATTTGAGTCAAGTCATTCTGGCATTCATTGCAAAATCTGACCACCATACCGATAAATAGTTATGCAACAATACGTCATCTATATCTATATGGTCGACTGTTTAAAGGTTCTTATCTAACTAGTTTTGGCGAAGGTTTAACAAACCATTATTGAGGTGATTCCTACAAATTTAGGCGCGTTTCGGAACAATATATTTATTATACAAATGGTATATAACCACGCGTGAGCTCGCTGTTGTGTAACTCGTGTACATGTAACGTTACACTCGTGTAGCTCTTATGACACATAATTGATACGAAAGCGGATCAAATAATATGTATCTATTGTTGGTGTATAGTTAACACACATATATAGGATCTGACATGAGTTCATCTCATATAAAGTTTTATTAAACGAGTTCAAGAAATGTGTTATTAACCGAGCCTGTGTCGAGCTTAATAACACATTTCTTTGACTAATGTCAGATTCTCTTTAACACACGAGGAAACACAAAAAGAAAATCGGATTTTCGAAAGCTATTTTAATTTCGCCAGTAAACCATATACAAATGGAACGAGAAATGCCGGTCGTGATATAACTGAAAAATTGTTGAAAGCGGCGTAAAACACCAAACAATCAATTGTATCTACCCTTGGTTTGTATTGGACACACCACCTTTAAATAGGTACACTTTACTTTTGTAAATACACCAGAGGAAGTTTAATTGTTTGATGAATGTACTTGAACATAGAATGCTGGTTGCATCTACAAGATACTTTACCTCACTGTTACTGGTATGTGATTTATATATTAGATCACTTGACAATATGAAATGCTGACCGGATTCATTTGCCTTTTAAATTCAATCCTAATCTTTGTTTTCATTCCGATACATTTAAATAAGCTTATATGACCAGGCTATACTAGTTATATAGCTGAAGATAACTTCTATACCCACCCGCTAATGTTTTACTTTCGACCATGACATAGTCCGTTTGACGTGAAACAACTTTATGCCCCGGTGTCCCTTTTACACTAAAGCTAAGGTCCGTAGTGTAGGCTTTAGCTTTACTGTTTACAATAAGTGATATTCTTTTAGCGTATGTTATGAAAATGTGAATAATTTGTAACATATAGAAATATGAATTTGAGACAGCGTTGAAACACTGGAATCATATGAAAAGGGTCATTTCTCCTTTCAAAACTCGTCTGCTCCAAATATGTATAATATCGTAGGGTCAACGTTAAACCTAAATTGTGCAATCGCGTATTTATATCATGTTTTTATCTGACATACATGTGTACACGAGGGCTGTCCAAATTAATGATATAAATGAACGACAGTGCAATGAAAATCAGTGCAATAAAATGGTACTAAGAATCACGCATGTTTACTTGACAATTTGCTCCAAAATTTACATTTCAAACGTTCTACATACAACTTAATACCAAAACGTCAAATAACATGATACATACTGTACGAAATATTATGTCGCTGTATCGATTGTCGTTTTGTACTGTTCAGCGAGGCACGTGGAAAAGTTGATATCTGCCGAAATCAAAGTTCTATAATGAAATAAACCATTTGACACAAGCAATTACCCTGTGTGAATGACGTCTCACTACCGCATGTTGAATGACGTGATATCATATTTCAATGACGTCACATTATCGTGTTGGTAATTGTCAAATATGAAATTCTAATCCGTCGTGTTTTATATTCATATAATTTGATACTAAACAACATACGGAGCTAGCTTCTATCGCCAAAGAATCATAACGTCTTTTTACACAAAACGTCATTTGCCTTTGGGAACCCGCCGTGGACAAGTAGTTAGCGTCGGATATTTGGCACCGGACGTTCCGGTTTCGATCTCCAGTCGTGGCGGTCATCTTGGAGCAAGCACATTGCCAAGCCTAGTACTGGTTTGTCAACCAATGGATTAAATAAATAGGTTACGTGATATAACTGAAATAATATTATAAACGGCGTCAAACTCCAAACTCACATAATACAAACGTTGCCTGTCAAAATGTTCTCCATCATGCACAATGCATTTATCGTGTCGTGTGATATATTTGGTGAGAACCTCACACTACCATTAGGATTGTTCTGTTAATAATTTAGAACTTCTGATATGGTATTTCGTTAAACTGCTGACCACGGAACTGTGTCTTTAACCGGGAAAACTAGGAAGGCGAATTCGTACATGAACGTTCGGACAAAACCGTTAACACATATATATATTTGGCAGAAAGGTATGTAAAAGTAAATTTTGATGATGTGGAAAGTTGAAAATAAAAGCGCATTCTACGATTTACTGGGACAGCCCTCGTAGATACGAAAGTTTTTCGTTAAAGTGTTTCGCCATTTTCAGAAAATGGTTTGACATACAATTGTTATCTCCCTTTCCCACATACAACACATCTACAGCAGTCAACATTGAAAACATCCATACAAAAACATGGAAAGTATCTATACAATAAATGGAAAGTATCTATAAATTAAGGTAAAGTTATGGAAACCGGCATTAAGCAATAATCAATCAATCTGATCAGACCTTGCGGAGACGCAGGCTTGTCTGGATCTGCTATAAACACACGTATACTGACGTCTTTTCGATTGCCACTCTCCGTTTATCGTTCGTATATCAGATTACATGTCTCTTATCAAATGTAGATTGAGGCGTCAGTATTTTTCGCTTCGTTTTTGAGGTAAGACCTTTCTTATTATCATTGTCTTTTGTCATGATTTTGTTAGTTAAAACTTGTTATACAACCTGTAATTTGTATGCAATAAAATATATTGTATTGTATTGTATTATCCTGTCGAAGTTTATTCGTTTTGTGTTGGAGGCATTCAGAGTCCTATTTTTTTTCATTTCCATAACATAAACTACTTTTTAAACAATAGGCAGTATATACCGTTTGACAACAGTGTGGAATAGATGAAATGACTCATAATAGTCACTTCCTCCTATTCACATAATGGTATCACCTTTGGTCAAAATTATGCTCTGTATTTAACAGATGTTTCTTTTTTTGTCCTGAAATGTTATTTTAAGGCAAACGACTTCTAATGTAACACTTTACAACATACGACTCATTCTGACGCATTTGCAGCAGACGACTTTTGGAAACATTGTGACAAAAGAAGAAGTTGCTAAACAAAAACAGCAATTCTCTTCTTGCTACAATATATTCAGTTTCTTTAGTAATTTTATCTGAATTTATAGAGATTTTCCAATTCTTTGACTAAATGTTTCCTATTGCAGACGATAGTGATATTTGTGAACAAAGTCTTTACAAACATTTTAAAATTGTCGTATAGTGCACCACTTTTAGGGTAAATTCTTCATTTTATAAATTCTCCATTGATTTATGAACTTAAATAATTATATGGTTCTAGACAATATCAAAACCTTAAAGCTATACTGTTACAGACAACTACTCACTGAATTTCGATTGTTGATTCGAGAAAGTGAGAGAAACAGATTCAACCCATTGCTCCACGTAGGTCAAAACGGTTAAATAAATCTACGTTGTCGACATCACAGTAGACTTTCTCTTTCAAGATTTCGACACAAGTCCGATCTAGGGCTTTAGCAATTGTACGCGGACGGTGAAGGCTCCGGCTAGACTTGCGTATGTGCATGTCCGTCTGAGATTTCATTTTTCGTCGAAGCAATAATGCATTTTTCACATTCCACAGGTACCTACATTTGGCTGTCCTTTTCTTGTTACAGTGAAAGATGGCGGAACGACGGATAATCCTTGTCGGCAAGATAGGTTCCGGAAAAAGTGCCACTGGAAATACCATATTGATGCGTAAACGTTTTCCAATCAGTACACACAGCCAAGACACCTTTAAAACAGAATGCAGCTTACGACAAGCATTAAACAAATCTACAAAGGTAACATATCACGTGTTTGACACGCCTGGCATAGCGGATGAATATGGAATTCTACCAGAGAAAGGCTACATGGTCCAACAGCAAATGGTCCAGTATTGCGACAAACCGCATGTCTTTCTTCTCATAGTAGATCCCGCTGGGTGCGATCATGTTATGGAAATGATAACCGCTTTAAAAACATGGTTTGGAATGACTATACTCGATCGCACAATTTTAGTATTCACCAAAGGAACCACATTTATTATGGACGAATCCTTCCATAGCTTTGTACGTAAAGGCAACTTGTTACTGGTTAAGGATTTGTTTGGAAGTCGAATGATAAAAATCGAAAACCATGGAGAAGGCCGATCAAAATCACGAAGAATTCTATTGTCTTTGATAGATAGTACGTGTCACAATGGTACGTCATCTTTTCTTGTTACACCGAAGCCTCGTTATATATTCTATCGAGGTATAAACAAGCGACGTACGGACACAGGAACCGTCCAATATGCAAAAGCTAAACAACGAGAAAGTCTGGACGATATTCCAATAGCAAGCGGGACTGAGCCACCTCGTGGACTAAACCAATGGACACAAAGGGAAAGAATAAATGCGTTGTTTGAACGTTCAGACACAAAAGTTCCTAATCGTCCAACAGAGTGTGATTTTGATCATGGTGACATATATACGAGACCTACACCACAAATTATTGAAATACATAATGAGGATACAGAACCTAATGTACAATTTGAAAAACCGCAAAGAAAGCCAGAAAATGCTACAACAAACACTTCGTTTGAGAATGACGCCTATATAATGAACAAGGAATATGATTTAAAAACACAAATCAACCATGAAACGCATATTGTTCCAACATTTGAAGCAGAATCTAGGGAAACAGTATATTTATGTGGGACAAAGCCGAAAGCTTCGAGTCAAACAGACATAACTCCTAGAAAGCCGTTACAGAGAGAAGACATACACAGAACTCTAGACTGCGAAAGTGGTACAACAAACACTTCGTTTGAGAATGACGCCTATAGAATAAACAAGGAAGATGATTTAAAAACACAAATCAACCATGAGACACAAATTGTTCCAAGATTTGAAGGAGAATGTAGGGAAACAGAATATTTATATGTATCAAGGCCGAAAGCTTCGAGTCAAACAGAAATAACTCCAAGAAAGCCGCTACAGAGAGAAGACCTAAACAGAACTCTAGAATGCGCCTTTCATGCTGGTCGAGCCGTCACACGTATTAAGACAAGTCCACTGACCTCAATCGCTCAACTGGCTCTAATTGCACGTAACGAAGAAAATGTTGAGGCGATTAAAAATGTAGTGAACAGCGAGGAGGTGCAGATAGCTGTGGAAAACACATGGTCATTTCTTAAAGAGGCTGCCATTGGTGTCGGAAATTTCGTCTCTGAAGTGGCACAAGAGATTGAAAAGAACAGAAGGAGACAACTGCAACTTGAAGAAGAACGCAAACGAAGATCTACACATATGCACTATTACACCGAGTAAAGAAATAAAGTATAACCTCTGTTAATGCTGAAACTAACAGTAGTATATGGTTTCATTTACCTGTATTTACACATTGAGGATATGAAAACAAGAACATGACACTTAAGACTCGAATGTTCAGCGTCATACATTAACGTTTTGTGTTGAACATTTTGAACTTTGAAGTTTGATTACAAGGTGTGGGCTGTATGCGCATGCATCATGGATCAAATGATGTACAAAAAAACCTCAATTTACTCAATGATATTTATGTAATCTCACGCGTATCCTCTGCTTTCAATAGAGCACTGGTATTTCACTGTGGATGCCTTACTCAATTGTTCGAACCACTGTACTTGGTGTTAGTAAATCGTGAATGCTTGTTCCTATAGATACAGTTACACTTAACAAGTCAATATCACTGGTTGTTTTGCCCCTTATCTTTGAACTATCAATATATAGCGAGGCAGATAGTGTTGATCCGTTACTATATCGTCTACGTTGGCTGCCAAGTTGGTTCACTGCGCCGTAGCCAGAACCAACTTGTGGTCCTCTCCGCAGCTTTCACAAGAGCGTAGACTTACGGAGTCTTCCCTTGATGTTCACTACTCCAAGCAGACTCGACACCGACTGTGATGGGAATCCGCAACAGCCTCTGTCTCTACAAGTATCAGTCAAGTCTTGGTATGTTCCCTTCTTGCGCGCATTTGATTCATCTACTCTCTCCTCCAAGGGGATATCATGCTCCACCAGTATAACTCTCTTCGGAGAACTAGACCATATGAGCCGTCGCATGAGAAAACCAACATTATGGACTCTGCGTAAAGCACCGGATCAGTTTTACTATGCAGCGCAGGCTAACACGGACAGACAATTTTCGGCATCCTTTGGATTTTCTGTTTAAGGAATCATTGCTCTATACCTCTTTACCCCTGAGACGGAATGTGTTTGTCCGGATTAACCTACGCGGACTGCACATGCTGGTCTTGGTCGATACATTACGCAGATTCCATAATTATGGTTTTTCTCTTGGAACGGCTCATATTTATAACTTCGTCCGACCGGAGGTTTGTAAGGGTCATTTCTCATGGATCTTCACCTTCCCAACATGTCCCAGCTCTTGACTTTGTACAGAATATTGGTGCTTTTGACGTTGTTTACATCTTTTCTCCTTCTCTCACGAAGTTGATACATTGGGTTCCTGTCTACTTAAGGAGTCTCTCATACTTGTTCTCTTTCTCTAGGATGTGCGCCATGATAATATATGACGTAACGTTCCTATGATCTCATATGCTGGGTGGGTAAGGTCTTCGGAGAGCTTCCGCTTCTTCAAATTCGTCGTAGAAACTAATAGGTCGTACCCAGATTGTAGAAGGAAGTTCACTGACAAAACATTAGTATAAAGGTTTGTGTCCAAAGTGATACTTAAATATACGAACATTCACGAATGTACCATTTCAACCAATTACATAACACTTACTATACACAGAACAGAATTTCTACCACTTTGGGATTAAACTTGGACTCATCTGTAAAAACGATCCTGTTTCACTGCCTTCCACCCAACATGTTTTCGAGCCTAATGTGCACAGTGACTTGCTTTCAACGGGAAAACAAACGTAAGGGCGATAAGCGCGAAGACTTGCAGCCTACAGTTACATTAACACTTTATGATAAGAACAATAAAAAATAATGTCTTGCAAAATCTTCTGTCTGTGTATATTTCAGATAAACACAGTTTAAAATGATACTCTTTCGTTAAATTACGGTGTGTCCCGTCTATGCCCCAAATAGTTTCTATGACAACGGTTCATTAATACAACTATAACAATATTCAAAATAGTAAGTTTTACGTTTGGATAACCCCTCGTACATTTAACATACCTATTTACGCCTAACGTCTGACCTCTACGTATCTGTTTTCGTCCACCGTCTTTAACACGAGAAATACACCGTGTTCCGAGAAAACAAACTTAAGAGTGTCTTATTACAAGTGTAGCTCAAGTTCAACTTGTCCTTCCAAGCTATATGCAATCAATATTGCACCCTTCTCTTTATTTCATATATATATGCATATGTGTACCTGTGTGTATATGTGTACATATGTGAATATACATGTATGTATATTTATGTTGCATTGTTGCAATATAATACATTTCCAAACATTCTGACAAGGGACTGGTAACCGGACTTGTATGGGAAAATGATAAGACAATTAAGAAATTTAATTGAAGTTGGAATTGGGCATTTTAGGATTTAAAATGCCTTAAATTTTGAAAACACTTTTCCATATCTGAGCGAAACCACCGCCACAGTGAAACGGCCGCCAAGCCCAGATGAGTTGAGCTTTTTGTCGGAAGATAAGGAAATTTTACATAAAATTATACCATAATTATTTTTTTACGCCAAGACATGAAAACTAAATAGTAAAAAGTATAGATAATTACATACAATGTAATAATACATACACGAAATAGCAAATGGAGGTGACGGTTGTGTGTGATAAGGAAATTTTACATAAAATTATACCACAATTTTTTTTTTTATAATTTATAATAGTTCAAGTGAAATACATCCAAGTTACAAACTGTATTTACATGCTCCTAAACCAACAAATCATAACAACTGTAATATTTGTATGTGTTTATGTAAATGGAAGATATTTCCATTCGTTTTTGCTGACCTGGATTTGCTTGTATTTGCTTGAAGTATTGTATTGTATTGTATTGACCAAACAATTTTAAGTTTCAGTCTAATAAAATATTCTTCTTCTTCTTCTTTTTTTCTGAAAAAATGTCGACGATTGTTGAGCTAGATCAAGCGGCTGTGTATACGCATGTTGATCTGGATCTGCATGAGTCTCAGCAATATTGCCTGCTTTCATTCAACACAACTAAAACGGTTTCATTGTTCGAGTGTTTAGAGGGGTCGATGCGATAACAACGGCATAAATAGCAAGAAATGGTCATTCATTACTTCAGGGACACTATATTACATATAGTGTCCCTGATAAAATCAATTTTCCGATACAATTGTGCTAATTCTCACACGTTCACCCCTTTCTATATTTGTATTGGAAGGATGATTTTTTTAAAAAGACAAAGAAGACATTGTCTCAATTTGTTCATAAAATCAAAACTGCGGGAACCAACCGCGAAGACACCCGAAAATGTTCATAGACTAACACAGTCTCCCCTTTAAGTCCACTACTCCCAGCAGGCTCGACACCGACTGTGATGGGAATCCGCAACAGCCTCCGTCTCTACAGGTATCAGTCAAGTCTTGGTATTTTCGCCTCATCTACTCTCTCCTCCAAGGGGACATCAAGCTCCACCAGTATAACTCTCTTCGGAGATCTAAAACATATGAACCTTCCCACGAGAAAACCAACATTGTGGACTCTGCGTAAAGCATCGACCCGGATCATCCTAAGTATGCAGCGTAGGCTAACCCGGAAAGACAATTCTCGCCTCCTGTGGATTTTCTGTTTAAGGAATCATTGCTCTATACCTCTATACCTCTGGTACGGAATGTGTTGGCCCGGATTAGCCAGCGCGGACTGCGCAGGTTGATCTGGTCGATACATTACACAGAATCCATAATGTTGTTTTCTCTTGGAACGGCTCATATTTATAACTTCATCCGACCGGAGGTTTGTAAGGGTCATTTCCTCATGGAACTTCAGCCTCCTTCCTAGGTCCTCCAACATGTCCCAGCTCTTAACTTCCTGCAGAATATTGGTGTTTTTGACGTTGTTGACATCTTCTCTCCTTCTCTCTCTCTCTCTCTCCAAGTTGATACATTGGGTTCCTGTCTGCTTCAGGAGTCTCTCATACAGTGACTTGCGTTCAATGGAAAAAAAACGTAAGAGCGACAGGCGCGAAGAATTGCAGCCTATAGTTACATTAACACTTTATGATAAGAACAATAAAAAATAATGTCTTGCAAAATCTTCTGTCTGTGTATATTTCAGATAAACACAGTTTAAAATGATACTCTTTCGTTAACTTACGGTGTGTCCCGTCTATGCCCCAAATAGTTTCTATGACAACGGTTCATTAATACAACTATAACAATATTCAAAATAGTAAGTTTTACTTTTGGATAACCCCTCGTACATTTAACATACCTATTTTCGCCTAACATCTGAACTCTACGTATCTGTTTTCGTTAACCGTCTTTAACATGATAAATACATCGTGTTAAGAGTTTCTTATTACAAGTGTAGACGAAGATCAACTTGTCATTCCATGCTATATGCGATCAATTATTGCACCCTTCTCTTTATTCTAATATGTATATATTAGGGATGGGAACGAATATTCGAATATTCGAAAAACGGACGAATATTCGAATACTGTTTTCGAATGAGAACATTCGTTTTCAGTGTACTATTTTCTATAATTATTACTATTTTCTAAAATCAAAACAAAACATTAATAGTAAAATTCTGACATCGGTCGCGAGTTTGAGCTAATCATTTATTAAGGGTGAAGTGATAAAAAGTGTGTATGTGTCGTTTGTTGTGTTTTTACAACGTATGTCGAAACATAAGTAACAATAATACAATCAATAATTATCACGGTACGTTTACCAGAGATCTAATCGTGTGTAACCAGATATCACATTGACGACCGGTGTGTTTGATATTTTTGAATCAACAAACATGTATAAACGGTGACAGGCTGCACTTCCGTAAAACCCTCCCAGCCTAACCAAAACATAGTCGATGTTTACATCAAAGACAGCTGTTGCAAAAATGAATAAATCATATTTAAACATCGCATTACGTCTCAAAAGTATGCAGCTTTCCTCTTTACCTCTTCACAAATGAAGTCACATAAGCGAACAAATTGAATCGTCCGCGATTTTGTTTTCTTACAACACGCGGTTAAATTGACTAGACGAAATTGGTAAAAGAAATATAACCAAACTCCCTATGCTTTTTGTAATTGATGCAGATGCGTCAAAATGCGTCTGCAAGTGTGAAAGTTCAAAGACCTCTTGATTTTTATTTTTTCTGAAAGTTTGTCTGAAGTATATCCGGATTTCCTTTAAGTTATCTTCTAAAGACATAGAAAAGTCTCCTAAAATGGATTATTTCACATACTCGGCTAATCGTTCACGTAGAGCCTCGGTGATATAGTGGTTTAAGTGTGGTTATTTCACATACTCGGCCGATTGGTCACGTAGAGCCTCGGTGATATAGTGGTTTAAGTATGGTTATTTCATATACTCGTCCAATTGTTCACATAGCGTCTCGGTGATATAGTGGTTACAGAGTGATTATTTCACATACTCTGCCAATCGTTCACGTTGCGCTGATATAGTGGTTTAAGTATGATTATTTCACATACTCAGTTAATCGTTCATGTAGCGCCTCGGTGAAATAGTGGTTTAAGTGTGGTTATTTCACATACTCGGCCAATTGTTCACGTGGCGTCTCGGTGATATAATAGTTTAAGTGTGGTTATTTCACATACTCGGCCAATTGGTCTGTCTGTGTGTGTGTGTGTGTGTGTGTGTGTGTGTGTGTGTGTGTTTCCAAATATTTGTAAAGCGACGCTCCACAGCCCAACCCGACGGGCCGATAACGATGAAACTTGGTGAACAGATGCCAAAGGATCTCAGGGTATGCGCGTTTGAGTTCCGTTGCTAAGGATCCATCCGTTGCTATGCAGCTAGAAAAAAAAACCGCGTTTTGAAAAACAAAAACATTTTTCTATCTTCTCCTACAGTTTTGAATGTGGAGAGCTGAAACTTCGGTCATAGATACTTCAAGATATTTAGAAAAAACGTTACGATTTTTGATTTAGGTCTTTTCTTCCAAATGGTAGCCTTTCAAAGATAGCCGTTGCTATGCAGCTATAAAAAAAACGCGTTTTAAGAACCCAAACCATTTTTCTATCTTCTCCTTCAGTTTTGAATGTTGAGAACTGAAACTTCGGTTATAGATACTTCGAGATATTTTGAAAAGACGTATCCGTAACGATTTCTTATTTAGGCCTTTGTTTCCAAATGGTAGCCTTGCAAAGATAGGGTCTTTTTACAGTCCTTTTTGACTTCAATCACCCCTAGCGCTGCAGTGGTAGTGTTCGATATCGATTTTATTACACCATCTCATAGAGTTATTCAAGAGCTACAATAAGTTATCTTACGTCATTGACCTCCGACAAATCCTCTGAGTCTTAACCCTTTTTGCACATGCAGCTAAATCTACAGCAGAATACTTTGGAAACATCTGGGTTACAATATGAACACTATTTATAAATAAGAGTAGACTTATTGACAAGAGTTGAAAATATTGGGTTGCGCAGACTGCTCCGGTTATTTTATTCACTTAGTCAAATGTCTTGACAGACTTCGCGGTCTAATCCGGTTATTTCATTTACTTAGTCAAATGTCTTGACAGACTTCGCGTTCTGATCCGGTTATTTCATTCACTGCGTCAAATGTCTGGTCAGACTTCGCGGTCTGATCCGGTTATTTCATTTACTTAGTCAATTGTCTTGACAGACTTCGCGGTCTGATCCGGTTTATTTCATTAACATAGTCAAATGTCTGGTCAGAATTTGCTGACTGATCCGGTTATTTTATTCACGTAGTCAAATGTCTTATCAGACTTCGCGGTCTGATCCGGTTATTTCATTCACTTAGTTAAATTCTTTTGTCAGACTTTGTGGTCTGATCCGGTTATTTCATTCACTTAGTCAAATTTTTTGTCAGACTTTGTGGTCTGATCCGGTTATTTTATTCATCTAGTCAAATTCCTGGTCAGACTTCGCGGTATGATCCGGTTATTTCATTCACTTAGTCTAATTTCTGGTCAGAATTCGTGGACTGATCCGGTTATTTCATTCACTTAGTCAAATGTCTTGTCAGACTTCGCGGTCAGATCCGGTTTATTTCAATCACTTAGTCAAATGTCTTGTTAGACTTTGCGGTCTGATCCGGTTATTTTATTAATTTAGTCAAATTTCTGGTCAGACTTCGCGGTCCGATCCGGTTATTTCATTTACATAGTCAAATGTCTGGTCAGAATTTGCTGACTGACTGGTTATTTTATTCACTTAGTCAAATGTCTTGTCAGACTTCGCGGTCTGATCCGGTTATTTCATTCACTTAGTTAATTTTTTTTGTCAGACTTTGTGGTCTGATCCGGTTATTTTATTCATCTAGTCAAAATTCTGGTCAGACTTCGCGGTATGATCCGGTTATTTCATTCACTTAGTCAAATGTCTGGTCAGAATTCGTGGACTGATCCGGTTAATTTATTCACTTAATCAAATGTCTTGTCAGATTTTGCGGACTGATCCGGTTATTTCAATCACTTAGTCAAATGTCTGGTCAGACTTTGCGGTCTGATCCTGTTATTTCATTCACTTAGTCAAATGTTTGGTCAGACTTCGTGGTCTGTTCCGGTTATTTCATTCACTTGGTCAAATGTCTGGTCAGATTGCTCGGTCAGTTTTCTGGTCAGACTTCGTTATTTATTTCACTGAGTCAAATGTCTTGTTAGACTTTGCGGTCTGATCCGGTTATTTCATTAATTTAGTCAAATGTCTGGTCAGACTTTGCGGTCAAATGTCTTGTTAGACTTTTCGGTCTGATCCGGTTATTTCCTTAATTTAGTCAAATGTCTGGTCAGACTTTGCGGTCTGAACCTGTTATTTCACTTACTTATCCTAAAATTTGGTCAGACTGCGCGGTCTGATCAGGAGCTTCGCCTTTTGCAAATACCCGAGTGTCGGTTTTGTTTGTGAAGTGATCCCGGTTATTGTTTACCTCACGTGATCTTGTCTGAATGTACGAATTGTAGACACAAATTTCTCTGTGATAAATTGTAGTACATTACTGGCGTAGATCTTTTGGATCTCATGCATGAGAATGGAGACCTGTCAAAGAATAGTTTGTCAGAAAATGTGACAAGTACATGTACAAGCCTTAACAGATTGGGACACGTAGTATTATATTCTGATAGTTTACGAAATTCAAGAAATGTTCTCATAGAAAAAAGCACTTAACACTAAAGGTAATTAGCAAACAAGGTATAACAGGAAAACATTTAAGCCGAGACAACAAGCGCTATATTAAAGGATAGAAGTACTTAACGCTTTTTCCGAACCCGAGTCAGACGTTCTACGACTACACACCACAGAAGTCGGTCGGACTGCAATTAGGCAATGTACATTTCTTAGTCTACTGAGAAAAGGTACAAGTTGTCTTTTCTGAACTGTGTAGGTTCATCCGTCTGTAAATATATCTCATCTGTCTGGTTGGAATATACATCTAGAGTTGTTTCTGTATATACTATGAGCCGTCTCGCGAGAAAACCAACATTATGACATCTGCGTAATGTATCGATCCAGATCAACCTGCGCAGTCCACGCAGCCTAATCCGGGTCGACACATTCCGTCTATGGGATACAGAGGTATGGAGCAATGATTCCTGACACAGAAACTCCACAGGAGGCGAAAAGTGTCTGTCCGGGTTAGCCAGAGCAGTATGCTTAGGCTGATCCAGGTCGATGCTTTACGCAGAGTCCACACTGTTGGTTTTCTCACGGGACGGCTTACGTGTGAACATTGTAAACCTTGATCAGACGAGAAGATATACAGGCTGAGATTGACCTATTTGTTCACAAAGTCCAACGTGTAACCCCCCCCCCCCCCCCCCCCCCCCCCCTCCCTTCAATGGCTCAAATATACTGGTAATGTATTCTGACCTATAACAGTGTTGAAATGTGTAACACGTCAATACATCTATCATTACTTGGCTGGATGGGACGGCGTGATAAATAGTTATGCTTGTCTGAGAAGTATTTTACGACTTTCATCTAAAGTCCCTAGATGATAATTTAATCAGGATTACTCCTGGATGAATCAGTAAACCGAAACAGTGCATATAAAGTTATCATTCCTTGGAGACCTATCATAAAAAATATTGTCACATGGTATTTTCCGAGTCCGTTATGAACAACAAGTTACGTTTTTATGGTTCTCATGATGCCTAATGAATCAATAAGTTACGCTTTTATGGTTCCCATGATGTTTTGAGATCGCATCGGCGGTGTAGTGGTAGACAGACAATTAAAACATTCAACAAAAACATGGAACACATATTTATAATGAACGTATCTGTAGTAGGTGGAGAAGGGTTTAGCTGAGAATAAATCCCGGTAAGAAATTTTCTTGGTGACCGATAAAAACATTTCACGCACGAAATACTTTTTAGATAATCTTCCATCTCCCAAAAGAGCAATTTCTTTTACAAGAACGCCTCGTCTTATTTACAATAACAAGGGAATTTCCCCAGTCATCCTGATTGACTTTCTTATATATCACGTTTCTTACATATGAACAAATAATTGGCCCAAATCATACGGTAACCAATCTTCGGGTCATTGCTGGCAAACAGGGATCATTATTAGTCTGTTCATTCGTGCTATCTGATCTAGATAGTCCCAGTTCACTACCTAATCGTACAGGACGTCCCTGGTGAACGACCACCACCACAATACGACGACATATGTTAGCAGTTTCGTTGTAAATGAGCGGACAACCGCAAGGCATTTGCTTCCAATGTAGATTCAAATCAGCCAGCACATCCGCGAATTCTGATCTGGGTCTGCATTATTCGCCAATAAGGGATAGTAGGTTTCAAGAAATAACTGCACAGACAGGTCTCAAAGGCGGTTGTCAAAACCGTTGCAGACTCTTGATGTTGGTTGAGAAGGCTCTTTTACATGTCAATGGTAGGATCAGTTTGCGATTAGCAATAGTATGCAAATGGTTAATGATGCTTATCTGTATATAGACCAGATGAAAAGCCAACCATTTACTTTATGACAACGCATCAGTGTAATCTGACGTAAATTGTGCCTGTCTTTCAAACGTGTTTTGGGGCTTTCTGTTTCTTTTGATAAGCAGTGCAGATCCATTCGTCCGTTTGTCTCTCAGATCGCGTCGCGCAGCAGAGCGCAATGGAACTATGTTATTGAAAAGTAGAAGGTCACACAATGAACACTGTGTGGAATCATTTTGAATTTGGTCTGCAATTACGGGGATGTGCTATCAAGACTTTCTTCTTCTGTTTTAAGGGCTGGTTGTCATCGTTTCATCAATGTTGGTACGAATTCAGGACTGCGGGGTTAAAAGAAAGTAAACGTAACCGTTATTATAAATGTGAATATCCATTTCGTTTCGACGAAACGAAATCGGCTTTCACGGAAAATTACTGAAACATATTGGGTTCTCGCGAAATGTGTCTCTGTTTCAGTGTCTTTTAAACACAGGGTTGAACTTTACTCTTGCACATAACTCCCTGCCTGTCATTCTCAATTGTGAACCCTTGTTGGTGTAGTTGAAGATCGGGTGTAAGACGTCGCGGGTATCGATCCCCGATCGGGTCATACAAGATACTTTAACAATGGTAGTAATGTATTTCATTTCTTTGCGATCAGGATTGTGAGGTAATCATTATGACTGACTCGATGGTATCCTGATAAATGGATTCGTAGAACCTGTCATCTACCCTGGACACAGCGGGATATAAATGAAAAATGCTGAAAGCGGCGTAAAACACCATGCAAACAAACATTCACTGAATTGTGGTCTATATGAAATGTTCCTTAAGAAACGATTAAAAATCACAAGCTGCATTTAACAAAATACCGATATATAAAAAGAATAAACTTGAATCATCACCATTTATATTTACTTATAGATAAATCGTGTGTCATACATGTAGCTCAATTATCTATGATTATCTACATATAGATAACAACGACTTTGATTGTAACATCAATTACATAATTAACCCTATTTTTTCACAAGTTTTAACAATCATTATGGACTTATCTTTTCTAAATATTAATAAACAAGTTGCGGATAATGTAGACAAAGATTCGACAACACGAATTTTCTGACTAATCTTGGTCTAGGTATATCGCTGTTGTAGTTTTATGTAAGTATTGCATAACATGATTCTCAAATGTTATCTAACGACGCTTACATCAGAGAAAGGGTTGACCTCAAAGCTATCTGATATAGTACGGTAGACGAGGGCTGACACAAATTAGAGCAATAAACGACGACAGGCAGACAGGAAACACGGTTAGTTATAGACCTTGGTCTAAGACCTATCAATCAACTTTCGTGTCCAATTTATGTCCAATAATTCTTCAATTCCATCTTGACCTAAATATCAAACGACTTTGGTCTGGATGATTGCTAATGTACCGCTTTTTATAATACCACACCTCTTGTTCTGACTCTACCCGACGTCAAGGCATACTAGCTCTGTGAATAAGGTTGACATTACGTTATGGTCGTAACTTTAAACGCGGAAATGAAAGTATAATACCCGTTTGCGTGCGAAAGTTAAAGGGGTTATCCTTTTTCTCTTATTTAGACAGTAACGAAGCTATTGGCGTTTCAGTCATTTCGGTTTTTGATTAGCAGGGTTGTTCAACGTGTGTTAACTAATGTGCAGCTTACAATGACAAATAACTGTTCGCTGTGCTGATGTTTTCATATGTCTTAACACTCCTTGATAGTCTACGCATGGCGTATGCAATTTCCGTCATAAAGCGCCCAGTGAGAAGATTACTGTCAGAGTAAGGTTCTTTTTAAAACAACAGTTTCTTTTTTATGTGTACGTTGTTTTACTCCACTTTCCTGGGTAGGTTACCAATACTAAATACTGGTCAATTTATCCTGACACCATCTTTTCCTTAAACCAATAGAGGAAAAGCGATCACTATTTTTGAAAATACTTTGGTATGATTCGATCGGAGGCCGAACCTGCGACCTCGCGCACTGGATTCGAATTTTCTAACACTTTAACAGCATTTACGTTTGGCATTGTTCACGACTTAAAACAACACTTGGGAACAATACGCAACAATAAGTGAATAGTAATCGTGGTCTTCATTGTTCGTCACTCATGTTATTAATATGTAACAAAACCCACAGGTGCCTGTCTCGTTTAAGATCTAAAAATAGCATTTGACTATATATTGACAAGGTACATTTCCATTTCAACGGCCAATTATTGTGGCGATTGTTTCACCTCTGCGTAATGTATCGATCCGGATCAGCCTGCGAAGTCCGCGCAGACTGATCCGGGCCGATACATTCCATCTCAGGGGGATACAGGTATAGAGTAATGCTTCCTAAAACAGAAAATCCACAGGAGGCGAAAAGTGTCTATCTGGGTAAGCCTGCGTGGCATGCTTAGGCTGATCCGGGTCCATACTTTACCACAATGTTGGTTTTCTCGCGGGATGGCTCATATATATATATATATATCTTATACTGATAACAAGCAACTTTTACCTTTCCACTAATATTTTCTACTTAAAAATTTACGTTTATTATTGAGTTGAGTCTCACGAAAAAATCCTTCGTGAGTATTTAGAAGATCTAGAGATGGGCTCTCAACGGAAAACTAGATCTAATCTAACATCGAGTGATTGTTCTCTTTTCAAACTGTTTTAAACAAAAGTATTCCTCTATAATTTCTAGATGAAAGAGGGTTTGCATGTTTTGCATAGATGTTTTTTAAAGTCATCTGCTGTTGATGTGTTGTATGTGGGAAAGGGATAACGTATCATGTTAGCTAATAGATTACAAGCCTTTTCTCCCTCCTTTCTTTAATTGTGTGATATTCAGCCACATTTACTTAAACCCTTTTCCTGATACGGACAAATATTGGTACATGTATGTACACATCAGATGACTTTTGAAAACAGATCATTGGAAAAGGAGTAATTTTGAGCAATTTCTACTTTTACTATGAGTAACTATCTCTATTAAAATTATAGCTTTAGAAATCCTCTGTTGCAATTTTATTCTATATGGTAAAGGGTTAATACTATATTTCCCTGCACTTTTTGTTGGGTTTGATCTCCTTACATTCTCTGTGACCGGGATGATTCTTTGAACTTCAAGTTATCCCTTACATAAAAGCATTGACAAAGACGTTGAATACCCACCAGCACAATAAAATCAACCCCTACATACCAGTATATTTTACTGAAACGAAATACGGATTATAATTCCAATGTCAACATATTACATGTATATACACGCGTTAACTCTTTCAGTGCCAATTTCCTACAGTACATTCTTCCGTGTTCAAGATCGAGCGACTTCCTTTTTCATGTAATAAGAGTTTTAGAATATTTTAATAAATGAAGGGCATACAGTGCTGATTTCAGGTGAGACGGCTTGTTACGAGCTACGACTTTTCAAAACCAAGATTGCCATTGGTGCTGAAAGAGTAAAGACGGCCAACATAACGACATGAAGTCTCATTGTTCGAATCACCTTTCATTCGAGTGCATACAGTAAGTGAATAACGGAATATAACAAAGGGTCAATAGAGCCGCTTGCCGATCTGGAATATTATATTTGACTGAAGTGATTTAGATTTGTTGAAGAAAGTGCCGATAAATTCGATTATTGCATAAAGAACTATGCTCTGTATAAGAGTTGCTCTTAACCCTTTCCCACTTAAAACATATCTGCAGTACGCGACTTTGTTAACATACCAGCAAATATATGAAACATCTCTTTAATTGAAAGTATATTTATTGAAAAGAGTTAAAAAAAAGTGGGAAAGTGAGAAAGGCTCATTGTTCACGTTGTTTTCAAAAGTTGCCAGCTGCAGAGGCGTCAGAAAGCATCTATATGAGGAAAACTGCCATAAAGGACTTGCAGGTTTAAAATGGGTGAAACTGCACTTAACTTAATGAATGTTTTTTTTTCTTCTGATGATATTTTGCGTTTTAATGAATTTTCGAATACTGTGTGTGGTTGAAAATATATTGGATCAAATGAGTCTAGCCTTATCAATTATACTACTTGAGGTGTTGTCTGCCTTTACACAACGAAAG